>CM050925.1:13143353-13743353 GCA_027742785.1 Vigna reflexopilosa | reverse complement strand
GATGCACTTTGACGAAGGTTTCTCTGAAAGGCATAAAGGTAGGGAATCTATAAACCTTGTAACAAAAGGTGTTCGAGGAAAAAGTTAATCTAAAAAGCTTACAGAAGAAGGTCTTGTAAAATTTTCTGCCCGAGTATCAATCTAGGTAATTAGATATGCCCAAATCCAATACTGAATTCTAAGTGGTTTAACCATCAACTTCTAAGAGTAAATTTGGCTATACGGTAATGGACATCCAAAAATATGTGGCTGCTTAACTGTCAGACATTTTATTTTGGTAAGCTTTAATTTAAGGCATTATCTCTTCTTTGAATTAGAGTTCTAAAATAATTCGTTTTAGTTAATTTTTCTGTTGTTCAATATATTTTGATGAAGAATGGTTGTTAAATCCTATAATTATGCAAATTTGTATTTTGTTCTATTACTACTTGGTAATAACTACTGTGCAGATTTTTACAGGGTAATTACCTTAGTGGAATCATTCCAAGTGAAATAAGAAACCTTTCACTGCTCGTATATTTGTGAGTTTCTTTTAGTTCTTGCTTCTCTTGGTTGTTTGTATTTAATTATTTTGGCGTATTGTATTGTGCATTCATTATGTTTTCTTTCGAAGAATAAATGGCCTAAAAGTTGGCACTAAAAGGATAAAGGGAAAGAAAAAGTAATATTTAAGATGATTATCTTTTTTGAGTTATTTAGTGAATTTTCTAGTTCGTCCTTTTTTAACATAATAACATGGATATCAGAACACTAACCATATACATGATTCACGAACAGATTGATTCAACAAAATATCATCAAGATCATTCATCCCCAACCCTATAAGATAAACTCCTAGCCACTCCCTTTACAATTCCCAACATACGCAGATACATACACAAATACATACCCAAATACCAAATGGTCATTCCAGTCAATCAACACAAAGAGATCACACAGTTATCGGCAAACATATATCAAATACCCAATAAAATTTCCAGCATCCAAATACACCGTTAAAATTCATAGAACAAAATTACAAGATCACGGGATAATCCTTCAAACCCACATAGAAAAAGATATCCAGAACAAGTGTTTCCAGAACATACATGCTAAAGAGTTCAAATCAGCATGCTCATAACACTTCAAAGGTACCAAAAATGCAGTTATGGAGCGATGGAAGTTTGCAAACCTGCTAAAGAGCTTGAAAGCCACCTCTGCAAAGGCAGCCCCAACCCTAGTAGACTAGTACACCTCGACCACTCAACGCAGCATCCACAACACGTCACCACCACAATGCCCTCGTCACGCTATCCACGAAGCATGACCCCTAGTGCCACAGCCGCCTTAGTGACCAACCGTCAACGACAACCCGTGGTACCATGACTGAATGAAGGACGACAATGAGAGAAGAATTAGGGCTTTTGTATCCTGAATGCGCCTGAGGAAACGATTGGCGGGGTTGAATGCGCCTGAGGAAACGATTGGCAGGGGTGAATGCACCTGAGGAAACGATTGGCATGGGAGAGAAAATTAGGGCTTTTGGTCGACGAGCTCGATATGGCAGAGGGAAATCAGAACTTTTGGATTTAATGGACTCTGATACTTACCAACGCCCTAGGCCCATCGGTAATTAAAATCACCATTGAATTACCCACGGCCTATGGACCGTCGGTAATGGGCCACCGGTAATTTCCGCTTTTTTTAGTATTCTTTACTAAATTATATATTATAAATTTATTTATGTTTTTAAATTGAATATAAATCGTACATTACTTTTAATTTAAAAGATCATATTTAAAATATTAAAAGATCATAAATCTTTTCCCTCATAATTTTTTTTTTATATAAATTTCATTACACTTATATTTATAAATCTACTTACAAGGATATTTTTCATCTATATTTGTTGAAACTTATTTTTTTCATCCATACATTTTTTTCGTCATCTACATTTTTTTCATTATCTATGTCCACATTCTTATATCTTCATATCAATTCATACTTATCTCTTTCATCCACGTTCATCTTTTTTATTTACATTATATTTATGCTGAATTGGGAAGAGGATGACTGTCTGTGCTAAGTCTGTGTCGAATGTTCTCCTTGCTTCGTGCTCCAATCAACCAATTGGTCAAAGTGGGGGAGGCTTGCAGAATACACTCTGACGCTCAAGTCAGAACTTTTTCTGTAGGTCTTTTATAATTTAATAGTAAGTCAAAAGTAGTCTTACCTCAAAAGTAAACCCCTATTTATAGAGTTTATAAGAATCTGACCAATTAATTTACCTATTAATGATCATTAATGCAAAGACTTAACCGTTTGTCCGTGACCGTTATGACATCAATTACGTCTTAACTCTACTCAACGGTTGTCGGAACCGAGAAGTCGAGACACTTTCGTGCCCATCAACCCGCTCGATTTTACACATTCTATGAATAAATAACGAGCGATCCTCTTGCCGAAAAGCCCTCTTCTTGGCTCTTGATCAACTTCTCAATCTCCCCTCTCCAATCAGGTCGATCGATTATCTCGAAGACCAACAAGCATTCAACCGAAGGCTTCATCATAACTTGCCTTATGACTGATAACAACTGATTTTTCTCCTTACCGTTGGCCAGTTTTGACAAGACATCAGCCCTAGCATTCTGCTCCCTAGGTACGTGTCTAAACTCCACCGCTCAGAATTGCTTGACCAATTCCTTTATCTTATGATAGTAGCGAAGCAAGTGGTCATCTTTAGTTTGAAAACTCCCATCCAACAGTCCCACCACTAACTGTGAGTCTGTTTGGCAATCAACAGAAGCTACCCCCAAGTCCTTTGCTAATTCAAGACTGGCAATCATCGCTTCATACTCGGCCTGGTTGTTGCTTATCTTGAATTGAAAAAGGATGGATTGTTCAACCAATAACCCATCTGGGCCCTCCAAAACAACTCCTGCTCCTCCTCCAGCCTGATCGGACGATCCAGCTACAAAGAGTTTCCAAGCTTGTGAAAGTTCTTTTCTTTGAAAAGGCAATTCGGCTGCAAAATCAACCAAATGCTGCCCACGCACCGATCCACGTGGTTCAAACCGCAATCCAAACTCTGACAACTCTACTGACCATCCTACTATTCTCCCCGCCAAGTCTGGCTTGCATAAGATCTTAGCGATCGGATGCTCAGTCCTTACCACCACCCGATGACCCTGAAAGTAAGGCCTCAATTGTCGTGCGACTACGACAAGAGTTAAAGCAATCTTTTCAATTTGCTTATATCTCGTCTCCGCATCATGCAACATTTTGTTGATGAAGTACACGAGTTTGAACTCTGGATTCTCTTGTACCAAAGCTGCACTGATCGTTTCCTCCAAAACTACCAAGAACAACTGCAAGTCCTGCTTCGGATCAGGCCAACCCATAACGGGCGGGCAAGCAAGAATACCCTTTACCTCATTAAAGGCCTCCTCACACCGGTCGTCCCAAGTGGTCTCTACACCTTTCTTCATTGTTTTTACAATTGGCTTTATACGCTCGGCCAATTTAGGAATAAAACGAGACAACGAGGTCAGTCGTCCCACCAAGCCTTGCACCTCCTTATGATTCTACGGGCTTCTCATTTCAAGCACCACCTTGCACTTGTCCGAATTTGCTTCTATTCCTCTGGCCGTTAGCATAAAGCCTACAATCTTTTAGGTTGGTACACCGAACGTGCACTTCGCCGGATTAAGACGCATCACATACTTGTGCACCTGACCGAACACTTCTTCGAGATATTTTACATGATCTTCCACCGAACGACTACGTACAACCATGTCATCGACGTACACCTCCATGCACTGCCTAATTTGATGTGCAAATACCTTGTCCATCAAACGCTGATAAGTATCCCTTGCATTCTTCAACTTGAACGACATTACTTCGTAGCAATAATTCGACCGCTCGGTAATGAAAGTTGTTTTATCACTATCAGAGGGATACATGGGAATTTGGTTATACCCCGAATAGGCATCCAAGAAACTTAAAACTTGATACCGACACCCCATCCACCAAAGCATCAATGCTTGGGAGAGGATAAAAGTCTTTTGGGTAGAGCTGTCAAAACAAGTAACCCGGCTTGACCCATCCCGACCCACCACG
Organism: Vigna reflexopilosa; assembly: GCA_027742785.1. Classification (NCBI taxonomy): domain Eukaryota; kingdom Viridiplantae; phylum Streptophyta; class Magnoliopsida; order Fabales; family Fabaceae; genus Vigna; species Vigna reflexopilosa. The sequence goes on along the minus strand of CM050925.1, from coordinate 13,739,255 downwards.
GGTTGGCCACTTAGTGAGCCAACCCAACCTGGCTCATTTATTAGTGAGCCGAAAAAATTTGAACCCGACCCGACCCACCACGGATTTGTGGGTTAAACGGTTTGGCTCATCAGCTCACTTAACTTTTTTTTCACCCTCTTCTTCTTAGATTCTTATAACATGTTACTTTGATTGATCAAATTAAAACAATAATAATTAGACCAATTGATATAAATGAAAATGAAACAAAAGAACTCTATTATTATATATTCTAACATAAAAAATTTCCAATTTAGTTTAATTAGACATACACAACCGTTTGACCAAGAAACTATATATAGCCGTTAACGAAAATATATAGCAGAGGGGAACTTTTAGATAGATAACAACAAAATGCAACATGAAAATTTCTACTGCGAAGTAAAGTTGTGTGTTTTGAATAATTAATTTAATTAATTTGATTTCAATAAAACAATAGGATTTGAATAATTAAATTAATTAATTTGATTTCAGTAAAAAAAAAAGGTGGGTTGGTGAGCTAACCCGGCTCACCACGGGTTCAACCCGGGTGAGCCGGGTTCTTAGTGAGCCGGATCAAAATTGGATCGTATCAAAATTTACACATTTTTTTCCAACCCAACCTGGCTCAAACTCGTGGTTAGCTGGGTTGGCTCACGGGTTTCAACCCATTTTTACGGAACTACTTTTGGGCAAGCTTTATTCAAATTTGTGAAGTTTGTACACATTCTCCACTGCTCATTCGACTTCTTCACCATTACAACATTTGCTAGCCAGGTTGTATACTTCACTTCCCGAATAAATCTCACCTCTAGAAGCTTCTTTACCTCGACGTCCACTGCCAATCTCTTTTCTTCCCCAAGCCTCCTTTTCTTTTGAGCCACTGGGCGAGCCTCCTTGAATAAAGCCAATTTATGCAACATGACCCTCGGATGGATCCCTAGCATATCAGCTGCGGTCCAAGCAAACAAATCTATGTTTTTCTTTAGCTCGCCGCCTATTAGCTTGGATTGTTCCTCCACCAACTCACTCCCAATGGAAGTAACTTGGTCCTACTTTCGCCCAAGACTGAATGGTCTTTTTTCTCCCAGTGGTTCAATCTGATCGTCATTATTTATTCTCGGATCCAAGTTCGTCATTGCCACCTCCGATCATTTAACCTTTCACTGCGAGGTTGAGGGTTCAACTTTTAGCCCCGCTACATAACATTCCCGAGCGACTTTCTGATCCACTCGGATAGTGCAAATAGTCCCCTTATCCGAAGGAAACTTGAGTGTAAGATGAGGCGTCGAGACAATTGCCCCAAATGCATTTAAGCAAGGTTTGCCTATTAGCACATTATACAGAGTGCTAGCTTCTACCAACAAAAACCTGGTCTTCAGCTCCTTTGCACTTCGCTTGGTCCCTAGGCACGTTCTCAAATCCACGTACCCTCGGGTATCCACTCTTTCCCCAGCAAACCATACAATCTGCTCGTTGTAAGGTACGACCAAATCCTTCGACAAATCCATCTGCTGGAATGTCTTCCAGTAGAGGATATTAACTAAACTACCTTGATTGATTAATACTTTTCCCATGTTGTACCGAGCGATAACAAATGTGATTACCATAGGATCGTCTTGCTCGGGATCAAGAGCATGAAAATCTTCATCACTGAAAGTAATCGGTGGCATCGAGCGTTTCTTCACGTCCACCCTGTGCACACCTTTCAATTCCCTCAAACTCTTTTTTCTCGCCGATGTTGATGACCCTTGTTAAACCCCTGGCAAGTGTACTAGATCGTATCAAGTAATAAATATCGATAATCCCAATATCGTTCTTCCTAGAGGACTCTTAAGGCCTCATCTTTCGTGTAAACTAATATTTTAAGAATTGAGAAAAGAAAATAATTTAAATGGTTTCAAATGCAAAACAAAAATAAACATGCAAATGCAGGAATTCAATTATCGAAGAGAAACTATGAGTGAATGAGGTTGTTGGGGGTTACAATTTCATCTTATTCGCCCTCATATATCTACTCTTCTTATTTACTTTGCTTATTTATCATATTGCCATGCAAACTTTCTTGGTCTACCCTTAACCCAATCCCTTGGTGAAAAGAGCCTATTACTAATTATCGGTTTGCTATCCCTAGCCTCCCCTAGTAACTAATAATGCATAATGAGCGGAAGCAAAATACAATTGCTCGTCCTACCCCTATCCGTAGGCGGTATTAACATAATCAAGGAATTCTCCCCAGTTCATGACATTATCGTACGTCCCCGTATCAATAAAGACAAAAAACATCTACCGAATGCGTTAAACTGTAGAAGCATTAAGCAAAGGTAAAGAACCCAACAATTGATAAATTAAGCATATGCAAGCATATAAAGTAAAAAAGAATTTCAATATATGAGAGTTTCAAAAGATTACATTGTTCCCCAACAACTAAGGATTTAGTTCACCATAATCATGGTGAAACTAGATGAATTGAATGGAAGAATGGAAAAAGCAAACCCTAGAATTTATAAAGTGGAGCCTAAGCATCCAAGAAATCTCCTCCAAAGGTGTAAAGCTGCTGTGGACTTTGTTCTCTGCCAAAAGAATTACATTTGGATTCGTACTAGGGCTATATATAAGACAAAAAGATAACAGAAAAGATCTCAGAATCCAAAATATAAAAACAGACAACCGCTTAGGCGCCTAAATTGGCCGCCCAACGGTTTGCCTCAACACACACCACCGCCCAGGCGCCTAAAATGACCGCTGAGCGGTTTGCCTCTTGTCGCTCTGGACGCTCAGCGTCACCGCCTAGGCGCCAGATAACAACTTTTCCTTGCACTAGGACGCTTAACGGTGGAATTGACCGCTGAGCAGTTCACAGACTATTCTTTCCTTCCTTTTTCTCCTTCATTCTTGAGTCTATGACCTTCCTACTTCATTGCCATCTTCCATTTTCATCAAAAACCCTGCAAAACAATGCAAAACAAGCATAATATCTCTAAAAACAACTTTTGACTCTCATGTAACACAACTTAAGAGTTTTACTTGATTCTAAGCTCATTTTAAGCTACAAAGGGTGTGTTTTAATATCAAATTTATGCATGAAAATAACGATTTTGAGACCGTTATCAACCCTCCTCCGGCAAATCCTCTAGAGATGGTATTAATAATGTCGTGCAGTGGTTAATCATGACTTTCACTTCTTCTATGGCGTCGGTTGGAACTACGATCATCTCTATGATCGGGTCGTTCGGATCTTTCCCTTCTCGGTGGACTCCTCTCCACCCGCTCGTGTCTAACAAACCTCCTAAAGTGCCCGGCTCTCAACAACTCTTCCAACTTGTCCTTTGGAACTGTGCAATCTTCAGTGGTGTGTCCCAAATGATACGCACAATGTTTAGTGTCATCCGCCTTCTAAGGCGTTCGTTCGTGTTGGTTTCAACGGCGGAAGGAGATCTGTGCTCAGGGCTTCTTCTAAGACTCTTTCCCTTGGCACGTTTAATGGGGTATACCGCTCAAATCTTGGCCCTCTCGGAACTTCTTTAAACTTTTCCCCCTTTTTCCGTTCATCTTGAACGAACGACTTCTTTCCCTCTTTCTTTTCTTGACTTGAGGACGAGTGCTCCCCACGCTGTTTTTTCTGTACAACTCGTATCTCCTCAATTCGGACAAACTTAGCCCCCCGATCTTGCAATTCATCCATTGTTAGGGGTGGCCGAGCGAATAGGCTGTGCGTAAAGGCACAAGGTGAGCGGTGGACAAGGTGCTCATTATGAACTTCTTGCATGCGCCCCTCACCTGCCGAGCGGTGCGATTATACCTGTCCATGAAGTCCTTCAAACTTTCACTATTCTCTTGCTTGATCTTGGTTAGCTCCAAATACGTAAGATTCCTCGTCTTATTAAAGGCAAATTGTAGCTCAAACAGGCATCTCAAAGTCGCAAAACTATCAATTGTTCTGGGACGAAGAGAATGAAACCACACTAATGCTTCTCCATTCAAAGACAAAGAGAAAACTCTGCACCAAACCCTTTCTACCGGTGAATAAATCGTCATGGTATCTGCAAATGACCTCAGATGTTCCTTCGGATAATCCTGTCCATCATACTTATCTAAAGCGGGGAGCATCCTATCTGGCATATGCTCCTCCATGATCACTATAGCGAAGGGATGAAGAGCTCCCTCATGAGCGGCATTGGTCGTACGGGCAGTGTTGGTCGTACGTGCAGTGACGGTCCTACGGGCATGATTTGAACTATCTTCCTCCTGATTAGATCCTTCTTGATCACTCTCTGGAAACTCCACTGTAGAAGGCGTATGTGCTCGCACAGACGAATGTTGATGCGATGAGGCTCTCCGCCTCGCATCTCGATCTCTCAAGGATGCATCCCGCTCGGCCCTCAAATTTTCCATTTCCGCCTACATGATTGTCATTCTCCTCTGCATCTCTTGCATCATTGCTACCGGGTCGGGTACTGGCATCCTTATGGTGTCGCTAGGGTGTCTTCAAACAATCAATCATCGGCCCCACGGTGGGCGCCAAAATGTTTCTTCTGAATTGGGACGAGGATTACCGCCTGGGCTAAGTTTGTGCTCAATGTTCTCCTTGCTTCGTGCTTCAATCAACCGATCAGTCAAAGTGGGAGGAGACCTGCAGAATACACTCTGACGCTCAAGTCAGAATCTTTCTCTGTAGGTCTTTTGTAATTTAATAGTAAGTCAAAAGTAAACCCCTATTTATAGAGTTTATAAGAATCTGACCAATTAATTTACTTCTTAATGATCATTAATGCAAACCTTTAAGCGTCTGTCTGTAGTCGTTATGACATTAATTACGTCTTAAATCTGCTCAACGGTTGTCGGAACCGAACAGTCGAGACACTTTCGTGCCATCAACCCGCTCAGTTTTATACATTCTACATGTCACCCAAACCGATCGGTCAGCCTTAGGCCCATAGTAACACATTCATTTTCTTAATATATTATAATTACTTTATTTAAACATGGATGTACTATATAATTTTCTTTAAGTTACTATTACTAGTAGTGTTGTACTTCCCTTCATCGAAATAGGAAAATAATATTAAATTAATATAATCATTTTAATAATATCTTATAATATCTTATAATATTTACCTATTATTCTCGTAAAAAATACAAATTATAATATATCAAAAAAATATTACATCATAGTTAATACAATCAATACAAAAAATCGTGTAAATTATGAGGATTTTAATATGGTAGTTGGTTAAAACATTTACTTTTTATAATATTTATAATATATTACGACAATTGGAAAACGGTCACATTTCACATGTAAATTATAATAGTTTTAACTGTCATTTTTTCAATAAATCTTAGTATTTTGTTTTTACTTTGGTTCTCACTTTTCACTTTCCAGTTCACTTGATCTCGCGGTTTTTTATTATTTGACCTTGTCTCACTCTTACTTTAGTGCTTCTCCTTTCCTTCACTCTGCTTCCACTCTGACCATCCCCTTCAGTGCACTGTTAGGATTAGAGTTTCTCTAGCCAACAGGTTCTTCCAATTGCATGAAAGCGATTTTGTTGTTGGCTCAATCACGAAGAGTTGTGTTGCTCTCGCAATGGTGGTGCTTTCGACACCAAAACTTTTACGGTGCTCTTTCGCTTTGCCCATGGAGTTTTCATTTCTGGGTAAACTATAGTACACTTTTTGATCATACATGTCTCTCATTTGCACTTTTCTGTTTTCAATTGAGCCTCAGGCGTACCTCGATTCTAAGGTCATGCTTGTTCACTTCAAAATATTGGTTTTACACTTGCATGTGAAAAACAAAAACATATGCACACTTTTTAATGTTTTTTTTTATGTGTAATGTAAATTCTAGAAAAATATAAAAAATCTTAAAATAAAAGTATTTAAATGTAATGCAAAGTTTAGAATATTGTAGAAAAGCTTTAGGAAGAAAAAAACTTAAAAACATTGTACATAGGCAAAAATGTAAAAATTCACATAAGTTCTGACTATAATTTTCTAGAATAATCTGAGTTTATAAATATTCGTATATTTTACCATTTGATGTATGACAACATCTATCACAATACATAACTACAAAATATATTTCTTTTAATTATTATTTTCACATTTTACTATCTCCACTTTGTCGTGGTTTTATTGTGTTGATTGTTTGAAAAACTTAAATGAAGTTGTAATTGTTGATTTGATTTATTATTACTGTGTTGTGCAGGTGAATAATTTCATGAAGAAGTTTATACGTATTCTGCATCAACAGAAGTTTTTTAAGGGAAAACTCAATATGGCAAGAGAGTTTACATTGCATATAGGTGACGGCAATGGAAAGCCCGTTAGTGAGATTGTGTTGGCTGTTTTTCGTAACTATTAATGTAAGATCCAAGAAAAATATAGGATTTTAGAATAAAGTAGTATTAAGACTTCAGTATCTTTTTCTTTAAGAGTTGGTATGTTTATCAAAGTGTTGTGTAGTTCACTTGGTGAAAACTCTTTGAATGGACTAAGTGGTCTTGTGGTTATTCTTTTATACATTTTATGCCTTCTCATGGCATGAATACACGAAAACACTAGAAAGGGCAGGTTTGGATAGTGTTTTTAAAAACATTGGCAAGACAATGCATACCAACTATTGTTGTTGTTAGACGATATATAACAACAATTAGACGTGTGCAAATATAATAGAGCCTTTAGGAAAAAAATTAAAATAGAATAAGTAGTGACACAAGTACTTTTATACTGGTTTGCTCAGTACGTACAGTATCCCTTAAGAACTCTTAAAGGGTTCCATTAATCTTATCCAAGATGACAATCGAGTATAACCCACTCTTAGTTACAAGTATTATCAAACCACTCCTGGTTCCCCCAGTCAACCTGACTAGTTCTGAGTATTCTAAAGCACTCTTGGTCCCTTTAGTCAACCCAACTAATTGAGTTTTCTAAACCACTCCTGATACAAAACTGAGTATTATCATCCACTCCTGCTACACTAATCAATCCTGACTAGAACTTTTTGCTTAATACAATAACTTAATACAAGCACATTTGGTGTTTGTTTACAAATACAAATTCGAATAACTTTCAAGGAGAGGATTAATATAATATGGTACAATTTTTAAGCATATAAGATTCCTCCTCTAAGGTAGAGTATAGACAGTGTTTAATGATCTTTCTTGAGTATCTTCCCTTCCTCCCTCTCTTTTTCTCTATTATATTTTCATCTCCCTCAACTTTATCAACATCTTCTCTTTAGTGGATCTTCTTTATATAACCTCCTTGAGAAATGATTGTTGGACACAAAGTTGACTTCTATATTAACCTTTTTAGGTAACAAGTCAAACTCAGGTCTATATTGTAGCGTGACAGTGCTTTATCACTGCTTTCATTCAAATGGAGCTTGTATGGTCTTTTGGTGCAAAGCTTAAGGAAACATCCTGAGAATGTCTTCTTATCTCTCAATGTCTGTATGTCCTTTGTGCAACATTTCTGAATAAAGATTTAGTATTAACATTACATGCGCTGATAATAAGAATAAAGCATACAAGCAGAGAGGAACTTTTTCATACAACATTAAATGCTTCAAGCGTTTATGATCGTTAAGCACGTTGTGTGTTCAAAACATTTTGTCACATCTCAACATGTTTTGATAAATGTATTGTTCGAAGGTAAAGTGTTTGGTGGGTTATGATATGATCTTTTAAGCCTTTTGTTTCATAACCTCGTCTAGGAATAAATATATTCTCTAGCAATGTTTACCATAACTTGATGTTCATATGCCTTATCATTTTGTTTAAGTGCAATGATGATTAAAGACTCTATTAAGAGTTCTATAGTGTTTGGTGCTCATTACATCTTTAGCCTTGGCCATGTTAGAGATATCAAATTATTGTGTATCTTTTGAGAGGCTTAGCGCATTTTGTCAAACGCTTGGTAGCTCACCACTTTTGTATGTTGAACTTTTAAGCATTATTGTTTAGCTCACCATTCGCATAAATTATATTTATATTTTATTAGACGCTGCTTTCATTCAGACATAATTTACTCAAGGTATTGTATTCTTTATAACCATTATCCTTATTGGATATATTGATAGGGGGAGCTAAACCTACCCTTTATATCTTTGTTTTTTATGATGAGCAAGCGAACAATTTTATAGTTTCTTGCACAACAAATGATATAACAATTGTTTTATCTATATCTTGTTTGTGCTTGATATGAGAATTCATTTGTATTAAATGAATCATGTATTAAATTTCTCGCAATGCAGCACTTACACAAACTCGTTTTTCTGGCACCATCTCCTCCACATCTCTCAAAAACTTTCTTTCCAAATAATTTTCTTCCAAGCACAAACCTACTTGAATCTCTAAAATCCCAAATTCAGATGCAAAGAACACTTCCCCCACCGATCCCAACATCTTTGTTTGAAACATGATGGCTTAATTTCAACACCAAGAGGAGGGTGAATCTGAGTCTTTTTAAAATCTTTTTTTCAAATAATCAAGCTTTCCAAAATTTCTTGAATCGCAAGTAATAAGAATTTAAGTGCAGCAGAAATGTAAAGTTGACTATGCAAAATGTAAAGTCGATTGAAAATAAAGAGTTAAGGGATAAAGAAAATCAAACGTAGTTTTTATACTGGATCGGCCTCAATGCTTACATTCAGTGTCCTTCCACAACCAGGAAGCCAATGCATTATATTAGTCAAGGTTTTTACAACGAGATTTCTATAGACACCTCCACGTCAAAAGTATAGACAACCTCTCTAACCCTCTAACTAAAAGTATAGGCAGCAACACAAAGATCTGCAACAAGATATCCCCTCTTCTGTAATCTTCAACCCACTTTAAACAATCCTCAAAGTGTCCAGAATTCCACGTTCACCTCCTGTAATCCCAACAGGACATCAACAATCTTCCAAAGATTGATAGAAATCTTGATCAATATGATGAACACCAGCAGTGCAGAATTTGATCAAACAGTAAAAGCAAATCACTTCACTAGTGTAGAATCGGCTTATAACGTCACTCGTTAGACGTTAGTTAGAGGGGGCAGCGACGTAAATTATTGACCGGTGGCAATTGCGTAAATAAGTGAAGCCTATAGACATCTGTTAGGGGAGGGGGACCGACGTCTATAATACTATAGACGTCGGTGCCCCTATAAACTGACGTCTATATGTTTGACAAGTAAGTGAAAAGTCATTTCTTTTCGTCACATAAACGTCGGTGTGCTTCCTACCCGACGTCTATAGTCTGACAGGTAGGTGAAAAGTTAATTTTTTCCGCCATCTAGAAGTCTGATCCCGCCACCTGACGTCTATATGCGATTATAGACGTCAGGAACCCATCGAACCGACGTCTATAGTCTAACCGGGTATGTGAAAAGTCATTCATTTCCGCCAACTAGACGTCGATGCCCCTCCAACCCGACATCTATAGTCTGACAAGTAGGTGAAAGTTTAATTTTTTTCGCCATCTAGACATCTGTTCCCGCCACCTGACGTCTATATGCGATTATAGACGTTAGGACCTCACCTAACTGACGTCTATAGTCTGACCAGGTATGTGAAAAGTCATTCTTTTTCGCCAACTAGACGTCACGTCCCGCCAAGTCAACGTCTATATATAACACAAATATTAATGTTTAAATCGAATGGACGTCAGATTAGTGAGGCGCCCGACGTATATACGATTATAGACGACGGGTTTGTGGGCAACAGACGTCTAATTTCTTGTTAAATTATTGGTGCAAACCAGCAGTTTGCGAACCAGTAGTATGATCGTCTTCCTTCGCCTTTTCTCTCCGCTGCACTACATTTCTAGGTGCGTTTGATCTCCCGTGAACCATTTAAATTTGTTTTTACTCCGATTAAAGTAATATTTTATGTATTATCTTTCATTTGAACTGATTAAAATATGTTTTCGTTGTGTTTTGGTGCAATTTTTCTTGTGTCTTTGGGTAGCGTAGTGCACCTTCTCCCTTTCCTAGTTTCCTCATAAGAGAAACTTGCATTTTTTGGATCTCTTATGGCATTTCAACCTGAAGTCGAACTTGGGTCCTTGCATAGTTCCACTCCCACCGCCAATGAAAAAGAATACGGTGAGAATACGGTGACACTGTATTCTCACCATATTCTTCTTCATTGGCGGTCGGAATGGACCAAGGCAATGACCCAGGTTCGTCTTTGGGTTGAAATGTCATAAGAGATGCAAAAGACGTAACTTTTTCTTACGAGGAAACTAGCAAAGGAAGGAGGTGTTACTACGCTACCCAAAGACACAAGAAAAATTGCACCAAAACACAACAAACACTTCATAGACATCGGTTAATGTACTGTTCGACGTCTATAGTGCTCATAGACGTCGGTTAGTGCAATGTCTAACGTCTTTATAGTGCCCTTAGACGTCGGTTAGTGCAATGTCTGATGTCTTTATAGACGTCACGCTTTTCACTTAACCGACGTCACATTAACGTCACCCGTAAAGACGTCAGTTCAGGAGGTGACGTTAAAAGCCCAAAATAACTGACATCTAAAGCCCTTTCTGTACTACTACTTTCTCCTTAAGAAACTCTTCAAAGAAAGATCTCCTTCGTCTTCTTGATGAGTTCTTGGAGCCTTTACACAGAGATCACAATCTGGAATATCAAAATGAAAATGTTAGAATTGCCAAAAGTTCAAATTCCCTGTGATCAAGAGAATCACGTCTATTTATAGTTTTTTATAAATCAGAAGCTCCTGTAGTGGATTGTACCACTAATGTAGTCGATTGTCATCAGACAGTTATAATTGTTAAGTCAATTAGCAGCAGTCATAACAACCAAATTGATTACGCATTTAATATAGTTGACTTCAATTTAATGCTTTAACAGACAATTGAAATATAGCCGTTATAGATCACAACATTAACAGAATTTCAAAACATTAACTAACTCACTTGAATTCCCTGCACATGCAGTTGACTATAACACATCAAAACAATTTTGAAAATCTTTTGAATGCAAAATAACTAACAACACTGTTTTAGAAAATATGTGCAAAGTCACGAGTTTTATTCGACTTACTTCATAATGAAGTCGACTTAAAACTTGTAGTTTTGCCACACAATATAAGTTCAACAAAGTGCATGTGATTTTCTTTTCTGAAACATATGTTATGCAATCAAAAATGACTTATCTAGTATAAAATCAGTGAGTATGCATACATATATGAAAATCAACACAAACATGTTCTTCAAGATTTCATTTACAATAAAGTGTAGAACATGTAACACATATCAAATCATGTGTATTAATAATGTGTTGTCATCATCAAAAAGCAGAACACTGTAAGATTAAGGTTTAGCTAGATCAGTGCTTCCCTTATCAACAATCTCAACAATCTTGAACAACCATGACCAATCATTCCCTTCTACAATCAAGCAATCACTCTAAAAAAACCTCAACTTCTAAAAAACACCTTCATCAATAGAAACCTCCTTTTGAATTAGAGACCCTTTAGTGAAGGTAAGTATAATTTTTTTTTTGTCTTTTTTTTCTAGCTTAGCTTTTAAATGTTGAAGGTGTATGGGTAAGTGCAAAATTTCTACATTTTTGTTTTCTTTTATAAATGAACACCTAAACCAATATATTTTATATTGTAGTATTTTTTTTCTTACAGGTTTAAGGCACTTAGTACCTATTTATATTGAATTTTTGTGTGAGGAAATAGTTAGGAATTCATTTTTTTGCTTCCATGTTGCTTCGTACTCATAAGAGCATATAAGTGTGATTTATATTTGCTTTTGTTTGCTTAGGAAGATATTTTTTAGTCAGTGGGTGTCCCATTGGTTAAAAATGCTTTGGATGGTTACAACACTTCAATTCTATCATATGGCTAGGTACTACTTCAATTCTCAAATTTTCAAAAAGTTCTATCTGTCAATTTGTCAAATTCAAATGAGAGAATTCATCACCTATCGTATGTTGGTTTTAAAAACCACATAATGTTGTTACTTTCTTATTCTTTACAAAAGTGAATTTATCATATTTATAATTCGAGTGTTTTTTAATAATTGGTTTAGTACAGATGAAGTAGTCTAGAACTGAATTACCTTATTCTCTTATACTCAAAATGTTACAAAGTTTAGTACAAATCACTTGTTTTGTCGATTTGTTCTAATCTTCTTTGAATATATTAAGGACATTAAAACATGGTTTAGTTTTTTATTGTGGATTTTTTCACTTAAATTTAAATATAGAAACTTGAAGAATATATGGTCTATGAATAATATTTGGTTAACAGTATTTTATGACTGATAAAAGTCTTTGATGATCCTTATAGGTTAAGCTTGTTCATTGATTTTCTTTCTTAATCATAATTAGTTTTTATTTTTCGTTTCGTGTGTGAATGCGCTGCTGATAACATTTTATGTTATTATCTTTCTGTTATTTACTTTTTTTCTCTCTTCCACTCATTGTATATATACACACGTTACCCATTTAATAAGATGAGTAATTGAGCAGCATGATTCATGCTTGCGACACATATCCATTTGCCATGCTTCCTCTGATATTTGTCATGGTATCAGAGGCTATGCAAGCTGAATTGGAGGCTTTAAACCTGAATCAAACTTAGACTCTCATGTCTCTACCACCAAATAAACACGTCATAGGTTGTCGTTGGGTTTATAAGATTAAGTATCATGCTGATGACAGCATTGAACGCTACAAAGCGCGTCTTGTCGCTAAGGGATACACTCAAATGGAAGGTTTGGATTACATTGCAACTTTCTCCCCTGTTGCAAAACTCACCACGGTTCGTTTATTATTAGCTATAGCTGCAATCTTTAATTGGCATCTCAAACAACTGGATGTGAATAACTTTTTTCTCCATGGTGAATTAGATGAAGAAGTTTACATGAATCTGCCTCCCGGTGTTCCTGCTGCTTTTCCCAATCAAGTGTGCAAACATCAAAGGTCAATTTATGGTTTAAAGCAAGCCAGCCGCCAATGGTTTGCAAAGCACTCTTCATTTCTCATTCAACATGACTATAAACAATCTGCTTCTGATCATTCTCTGTTTCTGAAGATTTCTGAGTCATCTACTACAACTCTTCTTGTGTACGTGGATGACATCGTTCTTGTTGGAAATAATATTGAAGAAATTACCACTCTCACCAATCTCCTTGATGATGCTTTTAAAATTAAGAACTTGGGCAATCTTCGGTATTTTTTGAGTCTAGAGGTTGCCCAAAACAGCACTGGAATTCATCTCTCTCAACGGAAATACACTCTCGATATTCTGAAAGATTATGGTATGTTAGTATCTCGCCCTGTTGCCACGCCGATGGATTATACTGCTCGACTTTCCAATTCATCTGGCACCCCGCTTCCGGACTCTTCCTCCTATCGTCGACTTCTTGGCCGCTTAATTTATTTAACTACAACTCGCCTCGATATCTCCTACGCTGTGCATCATCTCAGTCAATTTATGTCCTCTCCGACGACTGCACATTGTCAAGCAACTTTTCGCATTTTACGGTATCTAAAGCAGGCTCCTGGTTTAGGCCTCTTTTTCTCAACTAAAAGCTCTATTCAATTAAAAGCATTTAGCGACTCTGACTGGGTGGGTTGTCTCGACACTCGCGGCTCCATCACAGGTTTTTCCGCTTACATTGGGATTCCCTTATTTCCTGGCGCTCTAGAAAAGCAACCTACAGTTTCTTGTAGCTCCTCGGAAGCAGAATATCGTGCCCTTGCCACCACCACCTGTGAGCTCCAATGGCTGACTTATCTGCTTACTGACTTACACATACCCTTCAAGCAACCAGCTCTTCTCTATTCTCATAATCACTCTGCCCTCCAAATTGCTGCCAATCAGGTCTTCCATGAGCGCACCAAACATATCGACATTGATTGCCATTTAGTTCGTGAAAAGGTTCGCTCAGGACTAGTCAAGTTGCTTCCTGTGTCTTCTTCTCAATAGCTTGCGGACATTTTCACCAAATACCTATCTCCTTCTCTATTTTCTAATCTTCGTACCAAGCTGGGAATATTCAATCCCTATTCCCAACTTGAGGGGGTCTTAATCATAATTAGTTTTTTTTTTCCGTTTCGTGTGTGAATGTGGTGCTGATAACATTTTCTGTTATTATCTTTCTGTTATTTACTTTTTCTCTCTCTTCCACTCATTGTATATATACACACGTTATCCATTTAATAAGATGAGTCATTGAGCAGCATGATTCATGCTTGTGACACGTATCCATTTGCCATGCTTCCTCTGATATTTGTCATTCTTTCAAAGAAAAATCTACTAGGTTTCATCCTATAGGCTTTTTGTGTCCCAATCCATGTGGGTTAAGACTAAATCCTATTATATGGACTTATTTGAAAGGTCTACGTGAGGTACATGTGCACTACCTATCGAGGTAACACAAAATTACATCTCACAGCGGTACATGTGCACTACCTGTCGAGGTAGGATAAAACTATAACTTGCAGGGATACAAGTGCACTACCCGTCAAGGTAGCACCATTATAAATCACAAAATTACATGTGCATTACTCACCAAGGTAACACAAAATTACTAACCAGAGAGGTACATGTGAACTACTCCCCAAGATAGTACAACTATAACCCAGAAATGTATAACTTATGTACTATCCACCGAGGTAACATAGTACACTACCTACCATGATTGCACAATAATTGGTACACTACCCACCAATGTAGCAAAATTTAGCAAAATAACTAATGCATTACTCACGAAAATAGCACAATAATTAATGCATTATTCATCAATGTAACACAATAACTGATGTATTACCCATCGATATAACACAATAATTGATGCACTATTCATTTATCTAGCTCGATATTATAACCCCAAAAAAATATATGTACACTACCTACCTACACAAAATTAAAACCCAGAAATGTACAATTGGTGCACTTGAAAACCCTTGAAAAGAAAGCACAAAATTAAAAAAACCCGCAAACGTAGAATTGGTGCACTTGAAAACCTTGAAAAGAAATGCATATAGTGATGCTCATCAACCAAACTCAATAAGATCTGGAGGAGATTGAAGTAACTTACATTTAAAGATGCAGGCAGAAAAGTCTGAAATTAATTAAGAAACTTTAATACTTAACTTGCGGCGTCACTTTTTCACAAGTTAGTTAATTAAGTAGTTAGAAGAACAAGTTAACTTGAGTAATTAAACATACTACTTGGTTTTTGTCTTGATATTCTTCGCTTGGAGATGGCGTGCACTATTAAACTTTATTAATTACTATATTGAATAAAATATTATTCTCAATAAACATGTTTCACATTATATTTGTGTCAAAAATATATATTATAATTTGATTTGGAAGATTCTAAGTTTTCCTTTGTTAATGCAGTAGCAATTTGCCTGCACAGTTGATAAAGCTTTAAAGTTACATTTTTTTTTATTGGTCAGCTTTTCCATCCTTTTATTGGTCAGCTTTTCCAACATGCACAAGCACAAGAGAGCAGCAGGGTTGAATATAGTAATATAACAGTGTTTTGCATTTAATTTAATTTAATTTAATATTTTTAAATAAAATAATATTATTTTTCTTCAAAATAAGATAAAATTAATAATTAAACTTAATTACAACTTATATATAGTTATTAAAATATATTTTTAGAATTTATATATCAACTCACTCAAACCAAATATTTAAATTAATTTTATTTATTACATTTTTATTTCAATAAAAAAAAATCCTTATTTTAAATTTATAATTCTTTTAAAAATATGAAAATTGTAAATGTAGAATGACACTTGTAAATTTTAAATTTTTATATTTGTCACATTAAATTTATATATAGCTAACAAAGATGTAAAATATATTATCTTAAAAGATATAAATGTATTTATCACATTAAATTTATAAATAAGCTAACAAAGAAAAATACATTTTTTAAATTATTTTAAATATTAAAATTTAAAAATTACTAGTTTACAATATTAATATTTTAATAAAGTTATAAGTTTAAAATAGATATATTTTCAAATTAATTTCAACATTTAGTAAAAGTTATTTGATGTATAAATTTTAAAAAATTATTTTAATATGTATATATTAGTTTTAATTAAGCTTAATTATTAATTTGGTCTCATTTTAGAGAGAAATAATATTTTTTATTTTAAATTGAAAAAATTAAAATTCAATTGAGTCAAAATTTCAAATAAAGACTAAATAAAATACCAATCATGTGACACTAACATTAATAAGTAACACTGAATTAACATATGACACTGATATTACCATGTGGTACTTTCACACGTGGCATAATAATAACCTTTTGCACATTGTAAAGAAATGAAAAAAAATAATTGATAAAAAAATAAAAATATTACAATCTAAAACTTGTCATGATATCCTTAATGTCAATCTAATACAAATATATAATTGAATAACTTTCACAAATTCAATAACTTTTAAGCAAATAAAAATTAGAGACCTAATTAAATATTTTAAAGGAATAAGAGGCTCAAATAATAATTTTAGCCTCCATCAAAATGTATGTAAAATATGTATTTAGTATTGGTTTTATACGTAAACAAATTTGGATAATATTTTTTTTCTAATATTATCTCTTAAATTTTATCACATTAATTAGGATTTATTTTAGATGTCTTTTTTTTATTTATGATATTAAGTTTCAATCCAATGTAAATATAGTCTTAAAATTATTATTATTATTATTATTATTATAAATAAATATTGTAACTAAATATTATTCACTATTAAAAAATTTTAAACCAAAATATGATCATAAATAAAATTTGGATAATTTTTTTCTTATTTTTTCTAGTATTATCTCTTAAATATTATAATATTAATTAGGATTTTATTTTAGAGATGTCTTTTATTTTTATTTATGATATTAAATTTCAATTCAATATAAATATAGTCTGAACATTATTATTATTATTGTTATTAAATAGCTATTCTAATAAAATACGACTAACTCTCTTCACTTTGTTATTCATATTAAAAAATGTTAAACCAAAATAGGATCACTTAAAACTATTACATGATCTATTTTAAAACATATTTAATTTTCGTAAAAGTGTAATATATGTAGGCTTTAATAATTAAATTTATGATTAATTTATTTTTCATATTTTCTTATAAAATAAATCATTCTATTCTAATACGTTTTTACTAAGATTTAGAGGGTGAACTTTATGAGAGGTGACAATATCTAAGTAGAAGAGAGAATTCTTATCCATGCTCTTGAAGACTAAAACATAGGAAAATAGTCACCTATAAAAGATTATCTAATGTTCAAGTTAGTAATAGAGTTTGGATCTTTTGAAAAAAAAAATAATATGAGATAGTATATTTTTTATGAAATATCATATGTATTTATAGGATTTCTAACCCTTATGACTTATATGATAAAAACAAATATCTAGGTAAAATAAAAAAATATCAATAAAATAACAACTTGTTGCATATACGATAATGACCGTAATAATAATAATAATGTGATACCTTAGTAATATATCATTTATAACCTAATCAAATTATCAAAATTTGATCACATATATACTATAAATATAAAAATATTTGCTTCAAAAAAATATATGTTTAAATATCTTTTAACCACTTTATTAACATAAAGCAAAGTGGATGTTGTTTGGGTGCATCACTTTATATATTTGTTAGACTGGGTATATACACAAACAAGATAAAGTACTTAGAGTTTATTCCAAGAAATGCATATACCTATCTTCATTAACCAAACCCAATAGGATCTGTAGGAGATTAAAGTAACTTACATTTAAAGATGCACGCAAAAAAAGTCTGAAATTAATTAAGAAACTTTAATACTTCACTTGCGTCAGTTTTTGCAAGTTAATTAACTAGTTAGAAGAAAAAGTTAACTTAAGTAATTAAACCTACTACTTGGTTTTTGTCTTGTTATTCTTCGGTTTGGCGATGGCGTACACTGTTAGACTATTAATTACTATATTGAATAAAAGATCATCCTCAATAAACATATTGTCTTGCTATACATTTATGTGCCAAAAATATATATTATAATTTGTTTTGGAAGATTTTATATTTTCGTTTACTAATGCATTAGCAATTTGCCTGCACGCTTGATAAAGCTTTCAAAGTTCCATTTTGTATTGGTCAGCTTTTCCATCATGCCAAATTACTCTTGAGAGGTAATTTGCCATAATGGTACACAAACAATTTGTCCATAACAGCACAACAAGGCTATAATTTCTTATTACCTACATGAAAGAGGTGCTACGAGATTTCAGTTGGAAACTGAAAAACTAATTTTTAAGTCAACGTTAACATGCCTATATAAACACCACAAACAATCCTCAGTACCACTCCACAGCACACTTCCCTCATCAACAAACAAAAACAAGCTAGCATGATTGCAAAACATCAATTCTATCATATTTCACTGACATTGCTTTTCTGCATGGGATTCTGGGATTTCCAAGTCACATGTCGCACCCTCCAAGATGTCTCCATGTATGAGAGGCATGAACAGTGGATGACTGGTCATGGCATAGTGTACAAGGACCCTGAGGAAAGGGAAAAGCGTTTCAGAATATTCAAGAAAAATGTGAATTACATCGAAGCCTCCAACAATGCTGCCAATAAACCTTACCTACTAGGCACTAATCAATTTGCAGACCTCACCAACGAGGAGTTCATAGCACGCAGAAATAAGTTCAAGAGGCACAAGGTTTCCTCAATCATAAGGTCAACCACTTTCAAGTATGAAAATTTGACTGCAATTCCTTCTACAGTGGACTGGAGGCAAAAGGGTGCAGTTACACCCGTGAAGAACCAAGGCCAATGTGGTAAGCAAAGGCTTCGTTCTTCATTCACATTTCCAAGTCAAATTATAAACTCAATCGTTATCTAACTATTAATTTATCTTGTAGGATGTTGTTGGGCGTTTTCCGCGGTTGCAGCAACGGAAGGAATTCATGCACTCACTACTGGGAAACTGATCTCTTTATCTGAACAAGAACTTGTTGATTGTGACACAAAAAGTGTGGACCAGGGTTGTGAAGGTGGTTATATGGATGATGCTTTCAAATTCATCATCAAAAATCATGGACTCAACACCGAAGCCAATTACCCCTACGAGGGTGTTGATGGAAACTGCAATGCAGAGGCAGAAGCCATCGATGCTCCAACCATTACTGGCTACGAAGATGTCCCTGTTAACAATGAGAAAGCCCTTCAGAAAGCGGTTGCCAATCAACCAGTTTCTGTAGCAATTGATTCCAGTGGCTTTGACTTTCAATTTTACATGAGTGGTATCTTCACTGGTTCTTGTGGAACTGAACCGGATCACGGTGTGACTGCCGTGGGATATGGCGTTAGTGATGATGGAACTGAGTATTGGCTTGTAAAGAACTCATGGGGAACAGAGTGGGGTGAAGAAGGTTACATTAGGATGCAAAGAGGTGTGGCTGCTCAAGAAGGACTATGTGGCATAGCTATGACGGCATCTTATCCTATTGCATAATTATAAAATTTTCATTATTTCTAAACTGTGTTCTTTTGTGTATAACAGTGTATTCTCTTACTATTTGGACATATCACCAAATGATGAAATGAAAATTTTGTCTTATGATTAAATGTTTCGGGTGTGAAATTGAGGTCAATGGTCAAATATCATATGTGTTTTCTGTAGTCAGAATGTTCGTCCTTACTTTACCAATTGTCTTTGTCGTTCATATGTTATGTTTGGAGGTTACCTACAAAAGGTACTTTGATACCAAAATCAATAAAGATTCGACAGCTCAAAGTATTAAGTGCATATTAAATGCAATCACTTACCTCTTTACCTCAAACCTATATTTATAGATTTCGGAATGGACTTTTAATTAGTGACTATCTAATTACGGCTCAACTAATAATAATCATACTTTGTCTTAAATTGATCAATGTTAGAAGAAATGTATCTCCATAGGCTAATCTTTTGGCCTATTGGTTGTAATTGCACATTCGTGGAAGTAGTCTATGGTCATGTTCATGGCATGGTTGACCATTCGGTCCACAATTGACCAGACAATCATACGGTACAAGTCCTCCAAGTCCGAGTCTATCATGATATGTGAAGGGGTTTCTGATGGAAGGTCGTCTTAGCCGTGTTCGGGGGTGCTATGAAATTTGTGTACACTAGTGCAGCGAAGGGAAACGACCGCAGTTGTTTTTCACTATACTTCGCGGTTTATGAACCGCGATATATTCTGCCGCGCTAAAAAGTCTGGGACTTTAGGTCGCAGTTCCAACCGCGGTAAAAAGCGGGGGAATAAGTCGCGGTTATAGTAGGAACCGCGGCCAAAACCCCTTTTCTTTTAAAAAAACATCGTTGCACTATAGGCCGCGGTTGGAACCGCGATAAAAATCCAGGAATAGACCGCGGTTCGTGCCATAACCGCGGCCAAAAGTCCTTTTCAAAAAAAAAATTAAAAAACGTCACAGTTTCTATTGCGGTTGTGGTAACAACAGCAACATATTCTCCTGCAATTGTTTTAAATAGCAGATCTATTTTTGTGATATCCATTACCACAAAAACAGACCTGCATATTAAAACATGTACACAGATTCAATTTCAACAGATCAAACACATGTTCAAATGTATTTCAACATCACATAAATACAAAGTCTAATAACTAAGAACTAAGAACATTTCAACATGTTAAAATGTATTTTAAATCTACTAACTAAGAACTATTATATAATCTAACTATATACTTAGCAGCAACTTTCCTCATGAATGATAGTGGCTTCTCAGGATTTGCGCTAGTAGTCTTGAATCTCTGCACAAGACAATTGATATTAATTAGTGTATATGAATTCCAAATGTTGGAGAAAATCAAAATTTGTTAAATTTAAATATTACCGTTTCCTAGCCTCTTGTGATATGGGAATGAACAATGTGGGTCATCCAATACATTACATAGTATCCGCACTCATATGACTCCTTCTGTCTGTTACACTACAATATATCATCACAGTTGTAAATAGTTAGTGAAAAACATTAAAACAAAACAACTATAAGAAAGTATGGCTTTAGCATATGTCAAACCTTGAGAGAAATCCATGCAAGTTTTCTACTGTTAGCAATTGATCTCCCAACCATCATCATACTTGCTGGAATAGAACTATATATAAAAAAAAGGTTTTAGCATTCATTTATATAACAAAGAAAGTCCAAACATTGAGGTTCTTACCAATCAATTGCTTGTCTGAGATGTGTGGGAGGAGACTTGTGCAATGAGCAGAACCACAAAGCATAGCTCTCTTGTATAGAAATAACAAGAAGCTGCCAATGGTGCATGAAATTCATAATAACTTAATTATTAGATATTAAAATCACATATGAAACTTTATTATATTAACAAAGTTCACTTACCCAAATATATAAGGCAAAAAATATATTTTCTTGCCGCTTGCAAATCTTCTTGTGAGATGTGTGTTGATCTGGTCAAAATCATTTGATTCGTGAATGGATTGGGGATCAATGTACCCATAATCATCAGAGTACCCCAATTTGTTACTGATCCCACACATATACCTAAAATCAAAAATTAATATTGATAAGTATACTTGATATATAAATCAATTTTATATAAATAATTGCTCATAGACTTACATCATCCATAGCTAAAGTAATGTAATATTCAACTCTTCTATTCCCGACGCAAGCTCTTTGACATCTTGATTATGGAGGTATAATGGGACCTCAGAGCCTCTCCCAAATACATTTGCATCATATTCAACCTCCAAAGGCTTATTTTCAAGGATGTCAGCAAGTAGCTGCAATGAACCAAGAGGATCATCCTCAGATAGAGGAATCTTCTCCTGTGCATGCGTCTGTTGTTACATGGAAAAATAAGATAAGTTTTGACATCAATAACATGTAAACTTTAAAATTGAGAAGTATAAAGTAGAATTCCATACCGGGGGGTCAGAAACTGAACCAACCAAATGTTTAGGCCAAGCGATAAAAGACTGGAATGTATGTTCCACAGTGAAAATCTCATCTTTGGGCAGAGGAACTGAGGCATCTGGTATGATAATTTCGTCTACTGAGACCTTCACCTCATCCTCTGATAGCTCCATACCATGAACAACAGTCGCTTCCTTAAACACTATTCCACGAGCTACCAGCATTGTCTCGGTATCGTCTAAAATGTATAGCAGACATGGACTAGCATCGTCCATGTCACCCCCTAGGACGGCTGGTGCTGAACAACTTCCTTTCCCGCTTCTCCCTGTCAGAGTAAATGTTAGATTATAAAAAAGATAGAAATAATTGCACATAAATGTTTATTAAGTTTACCAATGGGAGGCACAACATGTTCCTGTTCCTGTACAGGAGATGGCATCGGGCGCATGCCATAGCTCTCAAAGTGTTGCTGGAACATGGTGCTGAACTCACTAAACAATTCATCCCTGAGTTATGATCTAAGCTCTGTCCTGAGTTGTGTCCTAATCTCCTCCGTAAGGTCCGCTCGAAGCTTTTTTGTGATCTCTTGTGTCAGCCTTTGTTCTTGTGCTTCGCTGTATGCATATGTGTGACGAGAAGAGCTCCCAAAATAATCTCGAATTCCTACTCCAGTTCCAGCAGCACGTACACGTCCAGGGTACTCAGGTCGTCCAATTGCAGCAGTAAGAATATCCTGGCGACCCTTTGGAGTGAATTGACCTTGGGAGCTCTGCTCAACCAAGGAGTCCTGTAACATTACAAAACACCATTATTCTTTAAAAAGTTTAATGTAGTATGTATAATGAAATTATTATTATTTTAGGAACAGTGATAACTTACAATTATTTCAGAAAATTCCCGTGTAGTGTCAGAAGAGTAGGTGCCCGATGGTTTCATACGAGCCAACTTCCATTTCTCATGTTGAGAAGGTGGAGAAGGAGGCTGAGGGGGGCTATCACCCTGAGATGGTGGTCTAGCATCTGCCTTTTGCTTGAGGATTTTCTCCTTAAGCTTCCTATACCCACCACGAGATAATAGGTGGGGGTTTTGTTTTGAGCACTTGTTTCTTGTGCTTTGCTTCTAATTGTCTGTCACATATATTTAATTAATTAGTTCATATGATATATATTTGTTAATGAGGAATTGAATAATATCAACTATACTAACCTGCCATTCCTCTAATGTCCGACTCTGTACAAAAAGTTGTCAAGTCTCCTCATCAATGGACTTATATGTAGTACATGGAGACTTATTTTTATGGCTTCCAAAAATATATCTTGAGGTCAACTTACTTTTAAAATTTCTGAAGTTTTCAGCGACAGTTGATAAACACTTATTTCTAAGTGTTGCGACATTTGGAATGTCAAATGTCATCTGAAAAAAAAATTAATAAAGTTGTATTAGTACAAAATGATATTAATATAAACAAACTATAATTCAAATTATATTAACTAACTTACCAATATATCGTTCCATATAATGTTCCGATCAACCTCGGACACATGATCAAAAGATGGAGTAAGAATATTAATCCAGTCACGTGCCACTACTCCAAGGTATGATCGGAAGTCATCTGCATTGGGGCCAGTTGCCACACCCGTGATCACGTTAACATTCACCGGTGTTCTTTCACCACTATTCTTTCTGATCAAAAGTTGTTTCATCCTAGTGTGTCCTCTAGTGGATCTGGAAGGGGGATCCTCATCCCCTGAAGAATGTGGATGATCAACCATATATCTGTCAACATAAATAACAACATGAAATATTAATAAAAGACTTATAGTAATCATAGGAAATACTTATACAAAAATTGGAAATTCATACAAAAAGATATGGA
The DNA here is from genome assembly GCA_027742785.1 of Vigna reflexopilosa. Classification (NCBI taxonomy): domain Eukaryota; kingdom Viridiplantae; phylum Streptophyta; class Magnoliopsida; order Fabales; family Fabaceae; genus Vigna; species Vigna reflexopilosa. The sequence goes on along the minus strand of CM050925.1, from coordinate 13,715,420 downwards.
TTCATCATATGTATATTCTCTCATCATGATCTGACCGAATTGCATGTACATCGTCGTCAACTAGAGATTGTTCATCCAAATTTGTTGTAGTTTGAAATGAATGGTTATCAGCAATATGAATATTAATCAGATTGTCTTCGTTAACTTCAATTTGTTTTTTTCCTTCAAGAGCGACATACCAATGGTCAGACGCAGGATCTTTGACATAAAAAACCTGAGATGCTTGATGTACCATGATAAACGGTTCGTCTCGATAACCCACCTTTCGAAAATCAACCAGTGTCACACCCGATTCATCTATTTTCACACCACTCTTATTGTCAAACCACTTACATTTGAACAATGGAACAAAAAACTTGGTTTAATCAACCTCCCATATCTCTTCTATTATACCATAATATCTCATTGATCCAAGTACAGGAAATTGATCTTTTGATGTGGAAAATTGAAGCGACTCAGCTTCTAAACTGACTCCACTATTTTGTACTGTGCTTTTATCATCCAAAGTCTTTGTATAGAATGTGCAATTATTGACTTCATAACCTGTACAACATACGACATCAAACTTTAAACCATTTGCAAGCCACAATAAAGTTTGAGAAGAATGTGGCTCTTTGTCAATTTCAGATTTAAACTAAGACATAAATGTTTTGTTATGCTCCATCAACTTCCATTTCTCTGATTGTCTTGGATTTTTATTCTTAACAATGACTTTGTGTGCTTCCAAAAAAGGGACCACCTCATCTGTGTTGTTCAATATATAAAGATGCGCTTGCAACAACTCTTCGCGATCTATTGTCACCACATTCACACCTCAGATGCTTTTACTTGTAGAAAATTTATTCAACCATGATGTGCAAGGAACTCCTATTGGATTCGTTGATGTCATGTAATATGAACAAAACTCGATACTTTCTTCAGCAATATACCTTTCAATCATTGAACCTTCAGGACGATATGGATTTTTAACGTACACTTTCAAAATCTTCATATAACGCTCAATAGGATACATCCATCTTAAGTATACTAGTCCGCACAACTTGATTTCTCTAACCAAATGAACAAGTAAATGTACCATGATGTCAAAAAAAGATGGAGGGAAAAACATCTATAGTTGACACAAGATGATAACAATCTCACCTTGAAGTTCATCTAACTTTGTAGGATCGATGGCTTTACTACATATTGACGAGAAAAATGAGCACAACCTGTTTATGGTCTGCCTAACATTTTTGGCCAAAATTCCACGAATTGCCACTGGTAACAATTGTTGCATTAAGACGTGGCAATCGTGAGACTTCATGCCAACAAGCTTTAAGTCCTACATCGATACTAAACTCTTCATATTTGAAGAGTATCCTTGTGGTACTTTGATACTCTTTAAACAAAGGCAAAAACTTATCTTCTCTTGTCTAAACATTGTGTAACATGTAGGGGGCAAATAAGTACGTTTACCAATCTCCTTGGGTACCAACTCTTCTCGGATATTCATGTCAACCAAATCCAAACGAGCATTCACTCCATCTTTTGTCTTTCCCTAAATGTTGATTAGTGTACTAATCAAGCTATCACACACATTCTTCTCTACATGCATCACATCTATGTAATGTCTAACATCTAACTTTGACTAGTATGGAAGATCAAATAATATTGATTTCTTCTTCCAAGGGGTCGTTACAGATGACTTCTTGGATGTTTTCCCAAATACATGATGTATTTTATTAACTTTTTCAAGAATTTGAAGGCCAGTAAGTGGATTTGGTGCTTCGTCCCTCTCTTGATATCCATTGAATGCTTTTTTAACCTTCGATATGGATGATTACATTTTAGAAATCTCCGATGACGCAGATACACCATTTTTCTTCCGTGTTTCAATTAATGAGCTGTAGTGTTTTCTTCACAGATAGGACATGCTTTATGACCCTTGACACTGTATCCTGACAAATTACCATAAGTTGGAAAGTCATTAATGGGGCAAAATAACATTGCACTCATCACAAAAGTTTCAGAAGTGAATGCATCAAATATTTCAACCCCATCAACCCACAAAAACTTCAAGTCTTCAACTGTCCAACAACTGTGATTGGTACTCAGATTACCAAATGGGTTAATTCCATCAGTGGCTAAACCAAGCCTAAGATTTCTACACTCTTTACCAAATTGGGAGAATTGTTGATCAATATTTTTCCATTGCTTTGAATCAGCTGGATGACGAAGTAGCCTGTCAATGTTTCTCTCATCTGCATGCCATCTAAGGTTTTTAGCATCTTTGGGATTCGCACACAAACGCTTAAGTCTGGGCACTATTGGAAGGTACCAAACTACTTTAAAAGCAGATCCATTTTTTTTTCTCTGACCATTATCTTCACTATTGTTTTTTGACTTGTATCGTGATAAGCCACATTTTGGACACTTTGTCAAAAATTCAAACTTTTTCCTATATAAAATGCAGTCATTGGGACAAGCATGTATCCTTTTATACCCCATACCCATTGGACAAAGAATTTTCTTCGCATCATAATTACGAGTGGGTAGTGTATTTCCATTTGGCAACATTTCATTCAACAACGTCAACAATTCTGTAAAACTCTTATCAGTCCATCCATTGCTCGCCTTCAAATTCATGAGCCTTAACACCGCTGACAAACGTGTGAATTTAGTTGAATCGACATACAAAGGTGTTTCTGCATCAGTCGACATCGCCTCACACACATGAGCTTTGGCAAAATTTTCTACGCCAACATTGCAGATCATGTCCTCTAATTTGTCTTCATCTGATCGATCTTCTTCCATGGTGGAATCAATAACATTTTCAGTTTGGGAGTCAGTCAGAAAGTGCATTTCTTCACCGTGCCATATCCATGTTGTATAGCATCTTAAGAAACCATCACATATAAGATGTTCTCTAATTTGGGTTGCGTTCAACTTTCTCCCATTCAAACAATTCACACAAGGACATCTAAACTTCACTTTATCATCACTTGTACCCTCATTATGTTGTGCAAATTGTATAAATTCCTCTACCCCTCTCTCGTACTCAGCACTAATACGTGGTAAATTAATCCAATTTCGATCCATTCCTAAATATTACATAAAAAGATAAGGTACACTGAAAATCAAACTTACAATTTCATACATATCATTCAAACAATAATTTCACATAGTGATTACTCAATTCAAACTTGTTATTCTAATAATTCTAATAATACTAATAATTCTAATAACTCTAAATTTTCTGTCTAAATTTTCTATGTGTACATATTTTCAAAGTCTAGATTACCAAAACAATAGTAAATGTATTTAACAAAAACGAAGGAAAATCATGTTGAAGAAAGCAAAAACGAAATACCTAGAATGGGCGCGGCGAGTAGGAATGGGAGCGGCAAAGAGGAATAGGACGACGGAGAGGAATGGCACGGCGGTTTCCAAGTGGATGTTTGACGATTCTGATCGGTCAAAACTCTTCCCCAACATTGAAAATGGCAAATGCACGAACAAATTTGCGTTTAAACGGTGGAAAGCGATTGAAAATGGAAGCAAAGGGCGTACGTCGTCGACGGTAGTGGAAGAAACGCTCTCTGAATCAGTTTTCGCAAAGAAGACTATACTGTTGCAGCGTTTTTTATTTTTTTAACCTAAAAGGTGAATATAACGCAGTTCAAAACTTAACCGCAGTAATAAAGGGCTATAGGCCGCAGTTCCCCACTTAATCGCGGCCTATTCTCTTGAAAAAAATAATTGATAATGGCATTTTTGAAATTTTTTTCAAACTATATGCCGCGATTCAGCGCCCAACTACGGTCTATTCCCTTAGATATTTAAATTTTATTCAAATTAGGGAATAGGCCGCGGTTCTTAGAGCAACCACGATCTGAGAACCACAGCCTATTCCCCCTGCAACCTTCTAACATTCCCATCAGTCAGCCCCTGCAATAAATTGGCAGGGGAATAACTCGCGGTTCTGTGAGTAACCGCGGCCTATTCCCCTGCCAATTTATTGCAGGGGCTGACTAATGGGGAATGTTAGAATTTGTAGAGGAAATAGGTCGCGGTTGCTCACAGAACCGCGGCCTATTCCCCCAGCAATTTATTATTTTTCTGACGTGGCGTCAAAGGAAGAAGTTTGACTGGGGAATAGGCCGCGGTTCTCAGAGCAATCGCGGCCTATAAGTTCATTTTATTTTTGAAAATTCCACCGCGCAGTATTATGCTACGGTTTCATGTGAACTGTAGCATAATGTGCACTATAAAAACTTAATTTTTTACTAGTGGTACCTCGTCCGACTAGTAAGTACTCGTTATGGTTTGTGTGGATATGACTGCTGCAGGAAAAGTTATAGCCATTGAGATAGACACATGTGGCACATTGATCTTCGTGCGCTCCAAAAACTGAAGAGTCGCACATAGTGGATCGTCAGATCTGGCCTGATCCAATGACTGAGGTGGCCCATTAGGATATCCCTTTTGGCTATAAATAGTGGTGGGCCTCAACATCATTTTCACCATTGCCCTTAATCTTTCTCCAATAACCAAACGTTCATATCTCTTTGCTTTCAGGTAATAATGTTAACCATTTATGTGTCTTCATCTGATGAGTCTAAGGGAAAGGAAGGCTTAGGGTATGCAGATCACACTTCTTCTTCATCATTATTGTCCTCATCAGTTGGATCCTCCATCATAGGATCAACTAAGCGAGATGCAGATTAAGGTGATGAGGCAACCACTATAAATAGGAATAAGATTGTGCCTCGCAGTAGTGAGGAGGTCATCGTGGCAATAGAAGTTGATGCAACGAAGGAGTGGAATGGTTCGATTTAGCCCTTGTCAATCGTTCCAAGATATGATTGGCCAACTCATGAAATTGGGGAGTACATATCTTGCTTCGAAACAGGACGCGACCTCGAATGACTCGTTGAGTGGACTGCATTGGTCGAGTCTGTGGAAAACGCTACGTTCTTCAAACTCATTTTTTACAAAAGGGATGAGCAGGTTTTCCATAGGAGTGGTTGCCTTTGAGGATTTCTTTTATATATTCATATGATGGCATACCCCTTAGCCATGACCAAGCATCTATAAAAAGATTTGAAGTCATCCATGAAGATGGTCTAAACTCTACCTTCTGGATCATCTTTGGAGCCATCATGGAGCTTATCTTTGAGTAGTATAGGTTTCTTTAGGAAATGTAGTTTGGCCAAGTAGTGTATGTGATAATGGTTAAAAAAATCGTTATTTTTATACTTAATTTTGATACAAAACACACCCTTTATGACTTAGAAACTGGCTTGAAATCATGCATTTTGTCTTAGTTAGGATACAAGAGACTCAAAAGTGGTTTTATGGGTATTATGCTTGGTTTTCCTTGTTTTGACAAGACTTAACGAAAATTGGATGAAGGATACTAAAGTAAGAAGGGATTGAACTTAAAAGAAGATGGAAGAAGGCACCAAAGAAGAGTCGCACCTGCCGCTGAGCGGCAGATCCATCGCTAAGCGGTGGCCTCGACAGTAACAACACAGCCAGGCACCTGGATATGAGCGGTGATGGGTGGACTCAAGTGCCGAACCTACCGCTGAGCAGTGATCCCACCGCTGAAAGGACGCAGACTAACAATTTTCACACCTTGGAGGCGAATCTTGGGTGCGGGAGCTCCAATTTTACAAATCTAGGGTTATCTTTTATCTTCTTTCCATTCAATTCATCTAGTTTCACCATGATTATGGTGAACTAAACCCTTTGTTGTTGGAGAACGATGTAATTCTTTGAAACTCTCTTATATCGAATTTCTTATTTTATTCATATACTTGTGTTATTCAATAGTTTCAGTTTTTCTTTCGTTCTTGACAATGCTTTGTTTAAGACGTTATTCAAATGCATCACCTTTGATTCTTTCTACATGGAGACGTGTAGTTAGGTCTAGACATAAAGAATTTCTCTTGATGAAGACATATTACCTAGAGATAGGAATACGAAAGTCAATTGCTTTAAGCTTCTGTGGATATTGCATGAGTGATTACTAGGGAGACTAGAGATAGTAAACTAGAAGTTGTGATTAAGCTCTTTTTGCCGACAGATCGGGTTTAGAGTAAAATAGAAAGTTGTATGAACACTGATAACAAAGTTGAATCTAATAAGAATAGTAGATATTTGAGAGTGGATTAGAATGAAATCGTAAACTCCAACAACTCCATTCATCCATATCCTTTTCTTGTCAATTGATCAAAACCCTTGCATGCATGTTTAATTCTTATTTTACATTTACAATTCAATTTATTATTTACTCAAGTCTTATGATTTCCATTAATCACATGAATGTTTAGGCCTAAGAGTCCTTTGGGAGACGATACTCGGACTTATCGTTTATTTATTACTTGATACGATCTGGTACACTTGTCAGTGTGTTAACAAGTTTTTGGCGCCGTTGTTGGGGACTCATTGGTTTAACTATTCTAGTAATTTTATTTTTGATTGAATTTGACTTGATTTTTGTTTTGTTGTTCGTTTTTGTTTTTATTTTTATATAAAAGTGCTTTTTAGGGTTTTTATTTCTTGTGTATGTAGGAGGAAATTTAGTGAAAGGAGGGGAAAGAAAGTCAGAAAATCATCTAGAGAATTATTCCCATCTCCTGAAGGACTTTTGCAACCCTCACCGGAACCATCACAACAAAGCAAAAAAAAAATGGCTGAAGAGAGATAACCTCCTCCTAGACGCACATTAGTAGATGCATCTAATGTGGTTGGTCCTCAACACTTTAACAGCATAGCAATGCCAAGGAACAATGCACTGAATATGGTGATGACTCTTGCGTTGATACACTTGGTACAAAGCAACCAGTTTAATGGACTGTCAAATGAAAGTCCATGTGATCATCTCACCACGTTTAATGAGATCTGGAACACGGTGAAGATCAACAGAGTTTCAAATGATTTAGTTAAGCTTAGCTTGTTTCCTTTCTCATTGGGAAGCAATGCTAAATTGTGGCTGAACTCTTTTCCAGAAGGAAGCTTTGCTACCTGGGAGGCTATGGTGGCTAAATTTCTGAATAAATATTTTCCACAGGATAAAATCAACAAAGGAAATATGGATTATCTTCTTTCAGGTAGGGCATGGAGGAAACCCTAGGTCAGGCGTGGGACAGATTTAAAGGTTTGCTGAGAAAGACGCCTATGCACGGTTTTGATGAGACAATTGTGGTTCTTGCATTCCTTGGAGGTCTTGGTACACAGTCAAAGCTTATGTTAGATGCCTTGGCTGAAGGTAATATTAAGAGAAAGACTGTTGAGGAGGCCTATGATTTGATTGAGAGCATGGCGGCCAATGAGAATGAAACTCAGAATGAAAGGGGCAATGCCAATTCAAAAGAAGGGAGTTCTCTAGCTGACCGAATGAAGATGCTTTGCTTGCATAGAAAAAACTGTTAACTCAACAATTGGAGAATCTGGCAAAGAATATTGCTCAACTGCCTTTTGAATCAAAGAATGTTTCTAAGATCCAACAATAGCTTTGTGACCGTTGTGGTGGTGACCATATTAATGGTCAATGTGTTTTTCCAGAGGAGGCCCAAGAAGAAGAAGCAAATTACATGGGCAACCAGTTTCAATATCGTCAGGGTAACTTCAGCCAAAGTATCTACAACCAAGGTTGGAAGAATCATCCTAGCATTGGGCAAAGTCAGAATCAAACTGGAAAACCTGGAGGCTAGTTTAATAGACAACAACAACCACCACTATGGGAACATGTGGCTAATTTGACAGATTATGTCAAAAGTTTTGATGAGAGATTTGAAAAATTTATGAATGTGTATGAGTCCAACTGCAATGAAAATATTACTGCCTTCAGGAATATAGAGATGCAAATTGGTCAATTGTCAAAATGAGTGGAGGTCACAGAGAAACATCAATTTGGGGCTAATACTAAAGTTAACCCTAGAGAAGATTGTAAAGTTGTTGTGAGCATAGTTAAGGAAGGAGTGGAAAAAGAAATTATTGAGTTAGAGAGTAGTGAGGATAAGGATGAGAAGATGGAAGAAACAAAAATTGAAAAAGAAAAAATTGAAAAAGATGAGAGTCATCTTCGTTACCTGAGAGGAGAAGAGAGAAAAGAGAGTAATTGTGGGCACTTTTGAGAAATTTTTAATTAGATGAAGATTACTATGCCTTTAACCGAAGCACTCCACCAACTTCCTTTCTATTCTAAGTGCATAAAGTATTATCTTGGAGAAATTATAGATCTTGAAGAGGAAGACACTAAGAAGCAGGAAGGTTCTATTCGCCCTTTGAAGAGGAAGCACCCTCCAAAGAAGAAGGATCCAGGAAGTCTTACTATCCCATGCGCCATTGGAGATGTTAATGTAGGGAGAGCTTTACTTGATTCTGGCTTAGGTATTAATTTGATGCCCTTATCTATGATGAAAAAGATTGGTGGGTTAACATTAAAGCCATCCAATATCTCTGTGGTTGTGGCGGATGGATCTTCAAAGAGACCTTATGGTGTGGTGGAGGACGTGGTGATTCATGTTGAAAACCTTGAATTCTTGGTCGATTTTGTAGTGATGGAGATGAAAGTCGATGAGATGATTCTGTTGATTCTTGGAAGGCCATTCATGAAAATGGCCAAAGTGGTCATAAGTATCCATGACGAGATGGTTATGTTAAAAGACCAAGAACACAAGTTGATCTATACTACCTGTGAAGAGAAGCTAACGCGAATCCAAAAGAGGGCTAAATATAGAGCTTCAAAGAAAGATGCAGCGGTGGATGGGTCTAAATGTGCTGACAAAGGTAATAATTGTAATGTCATGCAGGTATAGGGAAACGAACATGTTGATAAAGGAGGCATAGTCCATGTTGACTTGGAAGATAAACCACTCAAGCTTGGTACTTTGGTGAAATACAAGAAGAAGCAATGAGTGGTGAAAGGCTATAAGAAGAATGGAGTGTTAGAGATTGAAGCTCCATATTCTAGGAAAGTCAAGAAGGTGGACAGGAAGCAATTGATGAGTTAGTGGGATGAGGAAGACAATGTTAGAAAAATGATAAAGATGAAGTTTTGATGATGCCCAAATCAAGTCAAGATTTATCAAGATTCATGAAGATCCTTCGAAGACTTGTTTTGGTTATAAAAAGCTTTTTTAATAATTGTAGTTTGATGTTTAGGACTTAGATTTGTAATAGGTTTTGATTCTTGTACTCTCATAATTTATATTTGTTATTCGGAATCAGAAAAACACGATTTTAATAGATTAAATCAAGTATTAATCGATTAAAATGTAAAAGGTGCTGAAAACTCAACTGGAAAGGAAATAATCGATTAATACCTTTTTTAATCGATTAGCTAATCGATTAATCTTAAGAATAATCGATTAAAACTAACCATTGGAGTTTTCTGGTTTTTGAAAACTAGTCGTTGTACTCATTTAATCGATTAACATTAATATTAATCGATTAAAAGCGTTAAAGGGCCAGTTACGAAGAACGGAAGAGTTTTTGCTTGAGTCTATAAATAGGCTCTCTTTATCCATCAACAGAAACTCTTCCCTTGTGCTTTAGAACTCAGAAATCATTGTTAATTGTGTGTTCTTGTTCGGCTTGAGAAACTCTCGTCTGTGGAGCTGGTGAAGTGCTACTACGGTGACGGAGGAATAGCCGGTTCATTCTTGGTGTGTCTGAGGAGGTGTGTGTTAGAGGATCATCCTTCGTGAAGTATTCGGAGGAGCTGTTTCATCCTTCGTGAAGTATTCAGAGGAGGTGTCTCATCCTTTGTGAAGACTCAAAGGAGGTGCAATTTCATCTCTTGTGGTATGAAGAGAGGTGATTTCTAAACTCTTACAAATTGTTTCTTTGTGATTGTAATTTGTAATTGTTTTGTGATTAGTGAACTGTTTATCTTGGTTTGAGATAAGCGACTGGACGTAGGATTGGTAAGATCCGAACCAGTATAAAAATCATCTGTGCAAATTTCTCTCAACCTTACTCTTTTATTTATATTTATTATTTGCATAGTAAGATAAATTGAGTAGAAATTAAAAGGCACACACTTATATTAAAAACCCTCTTGGTTTGTTATTCCACGCTAACCATTCTGCTGCAGTCATTCTGACAATTGGTATCAGAGCTCGATTTGATAGTTATTCAAATGGCAGGATCATATCAAACTTTTGCAGAGCGTGCTTCTATCAATAGACCACCATTATTCACAGGTGAAAACTATGCATTTTGGAAGGTTAGAATGCAAATTTTTATTGAGTCTATTGATTGTGAGATTTGGGATGTTATTGCATCTGGTTCGTCTGTTCCGACTAACAATTTGCAGGAACCAAAGCCCCGTGTTCAGTGGACTGCTGAAGAAAAGAAAAGATTTCAAAATGATGTGAAAGCCCGAAACATCATTGCATCTGCCTTAACCGTTGATGGGTTTTACAGGATATATATTTGTAAGATTGCTCAAGAAATATGGGAAGTGCTGAGAGTAACCCACGAAGGTACAGATGATGTAAAGAGAGCAATAAAGAATACCTTGATCCAGGAATACGAAATGTTCAGGATGAAGCAAGGAGAAACAATATCAGATGTTCAGAAATGCTTCACCAACATCGTTAATCATCTAATTGGACTAGGTAAGTCTTTCAAAAATGATGAACTTAATATGAAAATTTTGAAATCTTTAGACAGGTCATGGCAACCGAAAGTGACTGCAATTTCTGAGTCACAAAATCATAACACAATGACTATGGCGGCATTATTTGGAAAGTTGAGAGAGCATGAACTTGACCTTGGAAGACTAGATGAAGAAGAAGCAAAAGCAAAAACCAAGAAAAAGAGTCTAGCCTTAAAATCTGAGGTAAAAAGGAGCAAGAACAAAATAGAAGATGAGGACTCAGAAGATGAAGAAAATTTGAGATTCATGATAAAAAGGCTCAACAGGTTCATGAAATCAAAAGATAAAGGAAGATTCAAAGTCGAGAAGAAAGAAAATCAAGAATCATCCTCAGAGTATAGATGTTATGGTTGCGGAGAAAGGGGGCACTTAAAAGCGGACTGCCCAAATCAAAAGAAGAATGAAGAAATAAAGGAAAATAAATCCTTTAAGAAAAAGAAAGCCTACATCGCATGGGACGATGACAACGAAACAGTTTCTGATTTGAGCGAATCTGATGAGGAGGCAAACATCTGTTTAGTGGTAGACGACGACGCTGGAAGCTAAGTAAGTACATTTAGCGATTCTGATAATTATAGTCAATTTAGTGAAAGTGATTTGCATGAAACTTATGTTGCTTTAATAGTTGAATCAGAAAATTTAGATAAAGCTCATAAGAAATTGAAAAAGGATTTCAAAAATTTAAAATTAAATTTTGAAAATATTTCTAAAGAAAATAAAAATTTAAAATCAGAACTTGAAAATATTCTTGAAGAAAATAAAAATTTAAAATTAAATTTTGAAAATATTTTTGAAGAAAATAAAGATTTGAAAAATAAAGTTTTAATTTTTGAAAAGGGTAAATTTATTAGTAGTGATGAATGTGCTTCCTATGAAAATTTAAAGAAACTACTAAACAACACAACCTTAGGAGAATGCAATAAAAATAATAAAAATAAGGTTGTTAAAAATAATTATGTTCCTAAAATTAAAAATAATCATAATAATAGAACCCGTAGAACATGGGTAGAAAAAGGAACAACTTATAGGAACACAAACTTTATATCAAGCTTTTATTGTATGAAAAAGGGTCATACCTCAAATAAATGTAAAATTAAGCATTTTGGTATTCCAAGTGGTAGATATGTTTGGGTTGTAAAATGATTCCAATTTTTTTTTATCCCAAAGGACAATGTTTAATTTTTAATATTTTTTTAAAAAATATTTTAATTTTTTTTTTAAAAAAAATTTGAGAAAATTTTATTCCTAGCATGTTGGCTTTAATAAAATTGTAGACCTTGAGGCAAAACTTCTTGAGTCAGTTAAATCAGATGCAGGAAATAATGAATACTTGTAGAAGACAACAAAAGAAGAGAAGAATGTTGGCAATCCCCAAAACGAAGATCTCAACAAAATATCTTTACACAACAAATTTGGAGATATATCTAAAGGGGTAAATATTAGAAGAGATCTAGGAATTTTAGAAATCTCTTAGGATTGCATTTTGATCCATTTTGTGCATTTTTGTGCATTTTTTTAAAAATAAAAAAAAATAAAAAAAATCAACAATATTTTTTTATGCTTTAAAATTCCTATCTGCTATGATTCAATGTATGTTTAAACAAGATTTTTAAAAGATTCTTTATCCTAAAATTATATGTTTTAAATCTCCTACTGTGTACGTTTGAATTTATCTTGATTTGAGATATATTTCTGCTCATATGCATACATGCTTTTATTAAGGAGGAGTATTATCTTAGGGGGAGAACATTAAACACAGCTTTTTAATTACGATAAAAAAAGGGGGAGAAAATGTTTAAAGCTTATTATTATTATTCTCTAATGCTCTTTCCTTCCATAAGTTGTGTTTTATCCAGATTATTACTAAAAGCTTTAAATCAAAGGAGTTTTTGATCATCATCAAAAAGGGGGAGAATGTTAGCAAAATGATAAAGATGAAGTTTTGATGATGCCCAAATCAAGTCAAGATTTATCAAGATTCATGAAGATCCTTTGAAGACTTGTTTTTGTTATAAAAAGCTTTTGTAATAATTGTAGTTTGATGTTTAGGACTTAGATTTGTAATAGGTTTTGATTTTTGTACTCTCATAATTTATATTTGCTGTTCAGAATCAGAAAAGCACGATTTTAATCGATTAAATCAAGTATTAATCGATTAAAATGTTAAAGGTACTGAAAACTCACCTAGAAAGGGAATAATCGATTAATACCTTTTTTAACTGATTAGCTAATCGATTAATCCTAAGAATAATCGATTAAAACTAGCTGTTGGAGTTTTCTGGTTTTTGAAAACTAGCTGTTGTACTCATTTAATCGATTAACATTAATATTAATCGATTAAAAGCGTTAAAGGGCCAGTTACGAAGAACGGAAGAGTTTTTTCTTGATTCTATAAATAGGCTCTCTATCCATCAACAGAAACTCTTCCCTTGTGCTTTAGAACTCAGAAATCATTGTTAATTGTGTGTTCTTGTTCGGCTTGAGAAACTCTCGTCTGTGGAGCTGGTGAAGTGCTACTACGGTGACAGAGGAATAGCCGGTTCATCTTTGGTGCGTCTGAGGAGGTGTTTGGAAGAGGATCATCCTTCGTGAAGTATTCGGAGAAGGTGTTTCATCCTTCGTGAAGTATTCAGAGGAGGTGTCTCATCCTTTGTGAAGACTCAAAGGAGGTGCACTTTCATCTCTTGTGGTATCAAGAGAGGTGATTTCTAAACTCTTACAAATTGTTTCTTTGTGATTGTAATTTGTAATTTTTTTGTGATTAGTGAACTGTTTATCTTGGTTTGAGATAAGCGACTGGACGTAGGATTGGTAAGATCCGAACCAGTATAAAAATCATCTGTGCAAATTTCTCTCAACCTTACTCTTTTATTTATATTTATTATTTGCATAGTAAGATAAATCGAGTAGAAATTAAAAGGCACACACTTATATTAAAAACCCTCTTGGTTTGTTATTCCACGCTAACCATTCCGCTGCAGCCGTTCTGACAGACACCAAAATGGAAAAGGAGGCATGAGCTTTCACTGGGTCAAGCTAGTGACGTAAAAAGAGCACTTACTGGGAGGCACCCCAGTGATCCAAGAACAATATTTTTGTATTTTAAATTTTTAAATCTTGGTGATGTAATCATGAACAATTTTTAAATTTTTGGGTTTAGGTACTCACTGACAGGTACAGGAAGGTGCACCTACTGATGGGTGTTAGTAAGTTTTCACTTACTAATAAGTGCTAGAAAGGTTTGGGTCAGGTTCGTGACGTTAAGTATAGTTTTGAATTTTTAGTATAGTTTTGCTTCTGTTGAGTAGTGTAGGTTTTTATTGTACTTGCTTGAATACTTATCTAATGATGGTTTGTCTTGTTGATTGCATGATGAGTGTGCTGGATGATGCTTGATGTGGATGATGATTGAGATTTCTTTACATGCTTATATACAAGTGAAGTATTCACAAGCTATGTGAGTAGATGCATGATGAGTTTATGACTGTGATTATGATGCTAAGCTGGGTGTATGATTATGATTGTGGAAATATTGAACTTATGAGTGAGGTTTTGAGCTCCAGAATTTTTGTTGATATATTTGTTATCTACTTGAAAGCATGAGTAATTTTGCTTAAATTTTTATGATTGATTGAATTACATGTTGATGTCATAAGATCAAGGCCATTTTTGGAAGTCCGTACTTAGCCAAATTTTCATCCCAAAGTAAAGAGAACAATGTGTTCTACCCTTTTTGAACCTTAGCCTTAAACACTTTATGTGAAAACCTTGTTGAAAAATCTTTACCTTGAGTTGATATGAGAATAATTGCATGGTATTGATAAAGGTTCAAGTTTGGGGTTGTTGGGATAATTGAAAGGCAAAGAAAAGCATTGAGCTAGTGTATTGAATGTAAAAATGCATGAAAAAGATAGAAAAGATAGAAAAGAAAAGCTCAATGCAAAAGAAAAAGGGAAAGTTAGGAATGGTGAAATTGGTGAAAGAGAGAGTTTGTGCTTTAATGTGAATGTTTGAATAATTCTCTCAACTCAAGAATTTTGTGATCCAGGAAAACCATTTTTTCTTGTTAGCCCAACCTCATTATAAGCCTTGAAAAGTCCTTGTGAAGGCATTTATGTGTGAGAATGTTGATTGGAGTATATGAAAGGCAATTTTGTTCTATGTGACATGTAGATAGTGGAGGGAAGGAGTGACCTCTTGAAACACTTGAGTGATTGAGTGAAACACCTTATCTGGTGAGGATTGATTACATGAATTCATGATTACATCTATGCTTAGTTAATTGATCATTCATAAGAATTGCATCTGTTGGAAATTATATGATTATGTGAACACTATGTCAGTTGCAATGAATTGAAGCATGTGTGCATCTTAATTAGATTCCATTGAAAAGCTGAATTTGAGTAATTACTTGTTGAGAAAGAATGGGTTTTGAATGTGTTGAACCATTTTGATGATAGGTGGAAAGTTAAGTTTTGTTTTGTTTGCTTGAGGACAAGCAAAGTTCTAAGTTTGGGGTTATGATAACGGTTAAAAAACAGTTATTTTTATACTTAATTTTGATACAAAACACACCCATTATGACTTAGAAACTGACTTGAAATCATGCATTTTGTCTTAGTTAGGATACAAGAGAGTCAAAAGTGGTTTTATGGGTATTATGCTTGGTTTTCCTTGTTTTGACAAGACTTAACGAAAATTGGATGAAGGATACTGAAGTAAGAAGGGATTGGACTTAAAAGAAGATGGAAGAAGGCACCAAAGAAGAGTCACACCTGCCGCTGAGCGGTGGCCTCGACAGTAACAACACCGCCAGGCACCTGGATGTGAGCGCTAAGGGGTGGAGTCAAGTGTCGAACCTACCGCTGAGCGGTGATCCGACCATTGAGCGGTGATCCCACCGCTGAGCGGTGTACTTGGGCTTTGGGCCTATTTTCTGTAATTTTTCACAGCTTATAAATAGAGCAGTGCGACCCTTAGAGGTCATCTTTTGGTGGAAAGGAAGCAGAAACACAATTTTCACACCTTGGAGGCGAATCTTGGATGCGAGAGCTCCAATTTTACAAATCTAGGGTTATCTTTTATCTTATTTCCATTCAATTCATCTAGTTTCACCATGATTATGGTGAACTAAACCCTTTGTTGTTTGAGAACGGTGTAATTCTTTGAAACTCTCTTATATCGAATTTCTTATTTTATTCATATACTTGTTTTATTCAATAGTTTGAGTTTTTCTTCCATTCTTGCCAATGCTTTGTTTAAGACGTTATTCAAATGCATCACCTTTAATTCTTTCTATATGGAGACGTATAGTTAGTTCTAGACATTAAGAATTTCTCTTGATGAAGACATATTACCTAGAGACAGGAATACGAAAGTCAATTGCTTTAAGCTTTTGTGTATATTGCATGAGTGATTACTAGGGAGACTAGAGATAGTAAACTAGTAGTTGTGATTATGCTCTTTTCGCCGAGAGATCAAGTTTAGAGTAAAATAGAAAGTTGCATGAACATTGCTAACAAAGTTGAATCTAATAAGAATAGTAGATATTTGAGAGTGGATTAGAATGAAATCGTAAACCCCAACAACTCCATTCATCCATATCCTTTTCTTGCCAATTGATCAAAACCCTTGCATCACTAGTGCAAAAACGCTGTTTAACGTCGGTTATTTTGGGCTTTTAACGTCTACAAAACAACCGACGTCTATTTCGGTGACATCAATGGGACGTCGGACAAGCATATAACCGACGTCTATAGTGACGTCAATCACTGACATGTCCGACGTCACTAAACGTCGGAGTAGGACTAACTGGACGTCTAAAGACATTATATAGACGTCGTTCTACGCAATAACCGACGTCGAAGAGGCACTAAAGACTTTGAAATTGACACTGACTAACGTCTAAAAGGTACTATAGACATCGGTGTATACATTAACCGACGTCTAATCCAGTGGTTGTGTTTTAGTGCAATTTTGTTCCCGTCTTTGGATAGCCTAGTAGCATAATCTCCTTTTCCTAGTTTCCCCCAAAAAAAAAAAGCTTGCGTCTTTTGAATTTCTTATGGGTCCCTTCAACCCAAAACCGAACCTGGGTTGTTGCTTAGTTCCATTTTCATCCGCAAGAGGGAAAAATCTCGGTGAAACGATAACTAGGCAACCTAGGGTCGTTTTTGGGTTGAAACGACCAAAAGAAATTCACAAGACGCCGCTTTTTCTGGGAGGCAGCTAGCAAATGGAGAATGTGTTACTACGTTACCCCAAGAAAGGAACAAAACTACACTAAAACACAACACAAAGAAAGCAAATTTTAATCAGTTGAACCAGAAGATAATCGATGAAAGACTAAACAAAGTTTAAACAGTAAGCATAAAAAAAAAGCACGCACCTGGGATGTAATGCCACAAGAGAGAAAACGGAGAGGAGGAAGACGATAAAGATATCAGAAACAACAACAGAATGCCGCAAGAGAGAAAAAGAAGAGGTGCCGCAAGCAAGAAAAAGAAGAGGTGCCGCAAGAGAAAAAGGAGAAGAGGAAGACGATATCAGAAACTACAATGTTGCGAAGGGTCTGCGGTTTATTTAAAATGAAATGGGGAGTCAGTTCCCCGTGGACACCGACGTCTATAGTCATCGAGACGTCGGTTATCTAACTAATTTGACGTCCAAGATAACATTTAAAGTGACTTTTTGAATGCCATTAGACGTCGGTGTCTAGGGGGGCTGGCGTCTAGTGCGCTGAACCGATTGACGTTTCATTTCCTGTCAGGGAAGTAGACGACGGTTGACAAAGGGCGCCGACGTCTATAATACTATAGACGTCTGTCACTGCTACTGGACGTCGACGTGCCTCAGATTTTGGTGAACATAATTAATTACAGGCACATAGACGTTGCACACCCAGAAATGCGACGTCTATTTTGCAGAAATTTCTGTCTTCCCGCCTTCCGGACAGGCTATAGACGTCGGTGATTGACCACGCGATGTCTAAGCGTCTGGGAATCAGGTGGCGAGCATTAATTGCACCCCTAGTAGACGTCGGGCCCCCAGCATAAGCGACGTCAATGGCCAGGAGAAGTCTGTCTTCTCGCCTACCTCCATACATTGGACGTCGGTTTACGTCAGAGCTGACGTGTATTATATAATAGACGTCGAGTCCCCTTCAAACCGACATCTAGCTTACCACTTATTTACGCTAATGCCACCGTGCACTCATATACGTCGGGCTAGGCGCTAACCGATGTCATATGGATGACGTTAAACAGCGTTTTTCCACTAGTGCATGCATGTTTAATTCTTATTTTGCATTTACAATTCAATTTAATATTTACTCAAGTCTTATGATTTCCATTAATCACATGAACGTTTAGGCCTAAGAGTCCTTTGGGAGACGATACTCGGACTTATCGTTTATTTATTACTTGATACGATCTGGTACACTTGTCAGTGTGTTAACAGTAGGTTTCTTTAGGCCATGTATTTCGGCCAATTAGGTAGGTTTGTTTAAGGCTTGTATTAAGGCCTAATTAGTAAAGGGTTTTTTCTTAAGCTAGACATCTAAATCATGTGGAAAGTATGTTTCATACTTCCACTTGAAATGATTTAGCTTTAGTAGTGACCACATGACACTCTAGGAATGGAGAGGATTATGCTTTATGAGTGTCACATGTCCTCCCCTTATTGGAGAGGATTTATGGAGACTTGTTCACTCCTTAGAAGGCCTTATTTTTGGCCAATGAGTGCAAAGGTAGGAGATAATGCTTTTAAGGGTTTTAGGAGACACCCTTGCCTATATATAGAGGTGTCTCCTCTCTTGTAATTATATTTGATGTTTAGTAATGTTATGCTGGCCATTTTTGGCCATATACTCATCTTAGATCAAGCTAGAGCAACCTACGAGGCCCCTCTAGTCACCTTCCTCTTAGAGTTGGCCTAACCTCTCTTAGAGTCACCAAACACCACACCACCACCATAAATCATCACAAAACCATGAGCTTAGCTCCCTTATCAATCAAAGCTTCTGCATCCATCATCCATTCACCCACCTTCATTGCATTTCTAGCTTTGGCTCAACTGTGCCAAGGAGGTTCCTATCATTTGGTATGAGAGTTAGGTTCTTCAAGAGCTAAGTCTTTTGGTCCTTATCAGATATAATTCCACAATGATCTATAGTTGATTTTGATTTAAATGTTGAACATGACCTTCCTATCCACGATTGACTTATGAATGAACCTTTCGATCGTGAGTAATATTTCAATTAAGTTAAAATAATTGTTTAGATTATATAATTTCTTTCATTTATTAAAACTTAGGTTTCTTCCATCTAGAGTTGCTTCATAGGCTATCACAAAGACAATCAAGAAACAATTTGTTCATCTTTGACCATCATGGGAAGCAATACCTGAAAAAGCAAGGATCCTTTTTAACAATGTTTTAAGATAACGGGTTCTAACTTATTATGCATGTCAATTAAGATGTTAACTATTAAGATGATAATTTAATGGAGACTAAAGCATGAAGATCAAATTAAGAAAAATTTCAACACCAAAGCATCACATCGACTATCTAAAATTTTTAGAGATGCTAGAATTGTTGGAAAAAAGCCAGAATTGATCCCTAATGAAGTGTGGAACAATTTATTAGAACATTGGAATCTCCAAGCCATCATAACAAATGTGTTACAACAAAACAAAATAGGGCTTCTAAAATGGTCCTACACATAGGTGGCTCCATTATCACTCATGAACATGCCCTTTATATGGTATACACATTAATTGTTTCTTTTATTCACATTTAACCTACATTTTTAAAGTGTTGCATCAAATCAAATTTATAACAACATATTTTGTTGCAAACACATGATTTGGGACAATTTGTGTTTCTTGATGATGTATTTCAACAAAGACATGTATGTAAGGATAATGGCTAGTTTGTGGATGACAAATCTAAGAAGACACATGTAAGCCTCTTTTAGTGTTAAATTATTTACCTTTAAACTTATATATATACCATGTGATAATAGTTATTCATTTTTTACTAACATGAAGAATTTGAGACTAGACTTTCCCAAGTCAGATATGAAGTTTCCTCATGTGATGTTGATGGAACACAAGAGCATAACTCTCTTGATCTTACATAGGATAATATTATCAATACTAAGTGTTAGGTTAAGATTGTTGGAGGGAAAAAAGAAATACTTTATGGTGTTAGCCAACTTGTTGCAAAATATATAGGTCCAAAAATTGATAGCCTTAGCCAACTACTAATTTCCTCCTCTTCCTACTAAGGACCTTAGTCAGCTTAGGCAACAACCTTCACGAAGTTTAGAGGAAAATGAGCAATTGAGGATTGAGTTTCAATACTTTTAATCACTAGTTATGTAATATCTCCCTCTTGATGCTCAGACTCATCTTCAACAACCACAACCAAACACTAGCCAACAAAACTCCCAAATCTCTCAACCTGAATCACACTCTCAACAACAAAATATTTAAGAGTGTAGAAAAATATAGGCTTATTTCCCAACCAAAAGGGGAAGTGGATTGGTTCTGTATTAAAAATTGTTCTTTTCAAAATCTTTCCTTTCTTGAAATACAAGTAAATAAAGAATGTAATGAAATGAAAGAGATAAAGGATAGAAAGACAAACACCAAGTTTTTATACTGGTTCGACCTTAATACCTACATCTAGTCCACTTTCAATCAACCTGAGATTGAAAGCCACTTCATTATATAGATTGAGTTATACAACAAGAATTACAAAGACCCTCTCTCAATGTAATCTCCTCTCCAACTCCAAATCTAATATAGAAAAAACAACACAGAAAGAACAATCATCTCTTTCTGTAGAAACCCTTTGAGACACCCCTCAAAGAAACCAAAACTCCATGTTCTCTTCCTGGCCACCAACAACAAGGAAACCACAATCCACAGATTGCAAAATCAACACTGATATGATTCAGAACACCTAAGAGTGTAGATAGTGATCAACAAATGTAAGCACACAGTAATTCCTTCAAGAATCCTTTGAATCTTCCAAACTAAATGCTTCTTGATTCTTGGAGAATGAACACTCCTGCAATTTTTTATCTTAACTATCTTTGTCATTTATTAATGATAATATTCCAAAGTTCTTTTTATGCAAAGAGCTATGCGTCAATATATAGTTTTCTCAAGTATGATGCACCTTAATCGATTACAATATTAATGTAAATGGTTAAGCAATTAACACTGCTATAACAGAATTACATTAAACCACATTTAGCAGATTATGCTTTTGATGTAATCGATTCACAATTAATGTAATTCAAAACAATTCAAAATATGACCATTAAGGTTGTTAGGACTTATCAAGAAAATAATTTTCAATGTGCACAAGATTTAACCGATTAAGAGAACAGTGTAATCGGTTAGGTATAACACTTAAGCAAATTTGAAAACTTTTTCATTTGAAAACATATCACTGCACTCAACAAACAAGTATAATCAAAGGCACAAGTTTTAATTGATTATACATATAATGTAATCGGTTAAAACTTGCAGTTTGGCACAATTAAGCATTTACTAATATCTGATGAATCTAACTGATTACTTAAACACTGTAATCGATTAATTCATACAAAGATATGCAGTGTGCAAAGAGTTTTATCATTCAAAACCATGAATATACATACCACATATATAAAGTCATGTATAACCACAGTAAGTATGCAAAACAAATAGTTCAAGCACAAACAAACATATAAACACAGTTGTGCATAATGTGTACAAGAAACTATTAAAACATTTTTGTTGTTTTCATCAACAAAAACACAGAAAGGTTTGGCTTTAGCTTTCACATAGCTCCTTCAATCAACAAAGAGGATGAAAATTTAAATGAAGCACAATCTTCTCCTGATTATGAAGATCATTAGACCATCTTATATGTAAAACTTAAGCAATGATCTTAACATACTTGTGTTTATCTACATATAATTGGTATAATGCTTATGTATTCATATGGTGGTTTTTTCTATTATATAGATTACTTAATAGATATTATTCTCCTAAATATATTTGATAAGTGGTGTGCTTTGTATTGATAATGTGGTTTGTATTTGGAATTGTATTATGTTGAATTGGTTGTAAATACAAGTTTTTTTGTCATCTCTAACATAAGTTGGAATTGTAACAGAACAATTTTCATTACTGACAAATTTTTCACAAAAATATTTGTTGATAAGTACCACTATCTTAATGCATTTGCAGATAATGAACTTACGATAAATTTTTTTTGTTGCTAATCCTTCGGTAGTAGTATTAAAGAATTATGGTTGTTAGTTATGACTATTTGTTTTATAGTGATATTGAATCTTAAATTGTCTAATTGGGATAAAGAATTAAACAAGTGAACATGTTGCTCCTCCTCCGCGAAAGAGAAAAGTTCCTTACCCACAATAACATGTATTTCATGTTTTAGTATTCTGATTTATATTTTTCATATTAATTAAAAAATGTATCTACAAGTTCTTTAATTGGTGACAAAATTTTATCTATGATAATAAACTCATCGAAAAAACCAAATTTATTAAAAAAATTTGTTAAAAAAAAATCATCTAAAATTTGTCAATAAGAAGAATTTGAATTACTAAAAGAAATATTTGTCAACACATATTTATCACTAAATTTTGTTGATAAAATATTTTGATAATCTAAAATTATTATTACAAAGATATTTTTCATTGGTAAATGACGCTAAATTTTTCACTTGAGATTTAACCGTTTTGTAGTAAAATCCATAAGTAAATTCATCGATAATTAGAATTTTTAAAATCCTTTGTTAAATATATCAATAACCTATAATTTTAATTACTGGTGAATTTTTTTTATAAATCTATAGCTAATTCATCTCTTATTTAAGTCATTTGATTAACCAACCAACTAAAATTATCACTTAACATTTCACATTTACTCATTTATTTTCTGTCTACTAACATTTATAGGATATTACTTGATATTCTATTTTAAAGTTATCTCTAAATCCATATCAAATACATACGGTTAAAATTATCTCTAAATTCTTATTAAGGGCATAAGGGATTTCTAACAATACGACTTCTAAGGGAAAGATTTTCCTTTATTT
Organism: Vigna reflexopilosa; assembly: GCA_027742785.1. NCBI lineage: Eukaryota > Viridiplantae > Streptophyta > Magnoliopsida > Fabales > Fabaceae > Vigna > Vigna reflexopilosa. Next base: position 13,692,646 of record CM050925.1, on the reverse strand, counting down.
CATTGGAGAATTAATGGAATTTATACCCTAAAATCCTACATTTAGAACCAACAAATACAAGTTAGGATTTGTCGTGGGTTACCATGGAGGCATACCACACCTTTTGACGGGTGTACCATTTTGATTCCTTTGAATCAGTGTCCCTGTCCCAAATACATTATTATCAGAAAATGGAGAAATTTTCCCCGTTCTAGTGATTATGGTCGAAACAACATTGACGTTTATACAATACTTTTTTTTTTCTCACAAGATGGAATGTAGAGAGCTGCCAAAGAACCAAAAATTGTTATACAGCTGAAGATTTATCAGAACATTTCTCCAGGATCTCAAAAATCTCTCACAACCTTTTAGTTGAGAAAGACAACATAAATGCATTCACAAAGCTTACTTCCAGTTCTTTTAAGAAAAAGTTAAAAATCGTAACTAAAAATACTTGAACAGCTAATGTGATAGGAGCCATTCACCAATGAGAGACAGGGCATATGGTGGGAATAACTGTAACACGTTATACGAATCCACCCTCTGTTTCTATGATAAACAAGTTCTGATGTTGAAACTCATTCAAGATTGTAAGCATCGGAGACATCATTTATCCAAATGTCATGCACTATTGCTAAGTGATAAGAAGAGAATCAACATTGAATACATGATCACATTATGACGCACTACGAACAAATTAGTCTTTCTTTTTTATAGATCCACAATTTTGGACTTGTTTATCTATTACAACACATGCTATGTCTCTCCTTTGCTCCTGTGACAGCTATCTCATATTCATCCTTCATCAATAATTTTAGTAACCAATTAATGAATATCCTTTTATCTATATATACTAATGGCCTAAACATTTTGGACCAACACAAATCATTCACATCCCAAAGCATTCTAAATTCAAGAGCTTATTCTCAATCCTTGTCTCAAACCGTTCTGTTCTCATATCAATACAACAATGGTTTTTCGTTTACCTGGAATCAGTTTACCTGGAATCAGAAAGGCAATATCAGTAGGAAATCAAGCATCTTCAAAAGCAGTTGATGCACAAAAGGGCTATCTTGCTGTGTACGTGGGAGAGAAAATGAAGCGATTTGTGATCCCTGTATCATACTTGAACAAACCTTCCTTCCAAGACTTGTTAAGTAAAGCTGAGGAAGAGTTTGGATATGATCATCCAATGGGTGGCCTCACAATTCCTTGCAGTGAAGATGTCTTCCAACATATAACTTCTTGCTTGAATGGACAATGAATGTCATTACTTTAGGGGTCTAACGTAGATTAGTAGAGACAATTTTGTACAATAGGCGTCTTCTTAACTTGTAAAGATCTCCCTTTTGTGAGAAAGAATGATATTTTTTTGTGCAAAGAAAGTGAACTCAACTATTCAAGTAGCTACTCAGTATTTTTAGTTTACCAATTTCAATGTTCACTTCTTTCTGCATGAACAAGGTTAAGTCCAGTTCTAAAACTAAACTTTGTTCTGTGAAATTTCAAAGCAGGAATAGATCACATGATTTCTAGAACGGTAGAATGGAAAGGTTTTCACTGGGACCAAAGAGGAAACAAATTTAATTGGGAAGTTTAGGTTATTAAGAAAAATATACGTAGGAAAGCAAAATTTTAAGAAGCTAGGGCCTTAACAAAAGAGGTTGGTTATCTGCTGAAATGGGTGTGGTTGCAACATAAAATTAGACTTATCCTCAAGGTTTATTTTTTGTTCAATTAACTTGGCCTACTATGAATGCTATGGCTCAATTTCTATAACACTGTCGGGATAAGTCAAAGAACGAGTTCTTTTCAATAATCTACTGAGGGACTAAGGATCACATGGTGTTGTCTCACAGGTCTCTCTCAAGGATTAGGAAGTTCACTGCTAGTTCATATTCACCTTTTGAGATTGTGGCCAACAAATTACGCACCTGAGAATTTGTTGTTTTTTCATGCATTGTGACGATATAGCTTATCCAGTGGTGGACACACGCTTTTCTTTTCCAAATAATTAAGATGACAGTTGTATAGATATAAAATGTACCAATAATATCATTGACAGATAGTGTTGATCAGTAAATCTTAAGCAGACCAGATTGACAGCTCTGAATAAGTCTTTGGAGGTAAGAAGAGAACCAATGTTCATGATAAACTTTGGTCCACATTGTTTATGTACGGAAAGTCTAACTCACACTACCCCACTTTATAATATTCAACATGATCAACTTTCAATATTTTTTCACATATCCTTCTTTTAAAATGAGGAGACATCTTGGCCTTCACTAGAGAAAGAGGGACACTGTTATCTTAACTACTATCACATGGTACGCTGATTCATGAGACAGTGCTCAAAGACAATACCATATTCCCTTGTCTCTCAGTTGGTCCCATTACTCTGTTGCCACTTTCACCAATAATTCTTCAAGGCAATGGCTTTGCTACATATCTTTTGTCTATAAATATTCAGGAATTCAAGCACTTAGAATCAACACAAGCCATTCACATCCTGTAAACCCTTCAAAACTCAAAAAGCTTATTCTCAAGACTTCTCTCAAACCAACACAACAATGGGTTTTCGTCTACCTGGCACCAGAAAGGCACTATTTGCAGCAAATCAAGCATCTTCAAAAGCGGTGGAAGCCCCAAAGGGCTATCTCGCAGTCTATGTCGGGGAGAAAATGAAGCGATTTGTGATCCCAGTATCATACTTGAACCAACCTCTATTCCAGGACTTGTTGAGTCAAGGTGAGGAAGAATTTGGATATTACCATTCAATGGGTGGTCTCACAATTCCTTGCAACGAAGATGTCTTCCAACGCATAACCTCTGGCTTGAATTCAAAATAAATCGCACACCTTTGGAGACTAACGTCCATCAGTGAAGACATTTTGTGCATTAGCCGTCGAAATTCATATTTTATAGACTGAGTCTAACGTGATTAATTCATTTTATACAACGTTCTGTAAAGAGTTACACATTCTTTATTAGGGAAATCAGTTTTCTATCCAAGGATGCCTTTTGTTTGTACTATATATATATAACTGTGATTTACTTTTCATTAGTAATTGACTGATAACATTTTAGTTACAATGTTGGTGGAAAGGATACAACGATATGCACGACCTATAACAGGAATGAGTTCTTAAAAGGATACATAGAATTGTACATATTATAACAGGGTCCAACTTTTTTAATTATGCAGTAGGGTAAGAAGCTTGCATAGCTATGCCACAGAGTCCTTCTTGAGCAGACACACCTCTTTGCATCCTAATGTAACCTTCTTCACCCCACTCTGTTCCCCATGAGTTCTTTACAAGCCAATATTCAGTTCCATCATCACTAACGCCATATCCAACTGCTGTAACACCGTGATCTAATTCAGTTCCACATGACCCAGTGAACACACCACTCTCGTAAAGTTGAAAGTCATAGCCGCTTGCATCGATGGCTACAGACACCGGTTGATTGGCCACAGCCTTCTGCAGTGCCTTCTCATTGTTGGCAGGGACATCCTCGTACCCAGTAATGGTAGCAGCATGTTTGACTGCTGCGTTCGCATTGCATTGTCCGTCAACACCCTGATAAGGGTAATTGGCTTCGGTGTTGAGTCCTTGATTTTGGATGACGAATTTGAAAGCATCATCCATAAGGCCACCTTCACAACCCTGGTCCACACCCTTTATGTCACAATCAACAAGTTCTTGTTCCGACAAAGAGATCAATTTTCCAGCAGTGAGTGCATGAATTCCTTCAGTTGCGGCAACAGCAGAAAAGGCCCAACAACATCCTACATAGTGCAAGGTAAATTATTAGTTAGATACTACACATTTTTTGAATTTCATATGGTAAATAAATAATGATGCACTTACCACATTGGCCTTGGTCCTTGACTGGTGTAACTGCACCTTTTTGCCTCCAATCCACTGAGGATGGGACTGCAGTCACATTTTCGTACTTAAACGAGGTTGTCCTTGTGATAGAGGAACACATGTGACCCTTGAATCTATTTCTTGTTGATATGAACTCCTCATTTGTGAGGTCTGCAAATTGATTAACACCGAGCTTGTAAGGTTTATTGCCAGCATTGTTGAAGGCCTCAACATAGTTTACATTTTCTTGGAATATTTTTAAACGTTTCTCTCTCTCCTGAGGATTCTTATAAACTTTGCCATAACGAATCATCCATTCCTCGTGCCTCTCATGCATGGAGGCATCTTGGAGAGTGCGAGATGTGACTTGAAAAGCCAAGAATGCCATGCAGAAAAGCAATGTCAAAGAGATCTGATAGCATTGTGTTTTGGTAGCCATGGTAGCTGGTGAATTGTTACAAGTGTTTGATGTTGGTGAGTGAAATATGTAAAAGATGCTATATTTATACTAAATTATCTTTGAATCCTAAATTAACCTTCTGTGTTTTCAATTCAAATCGAAAAGCACATTTCCTTAATATACCAATGAAATAGTTTTCCAAAGATGCCTTCTTTGTGGGTATTGTAAAAGTTTAGAACTATAAAAACGAAGGTTTGAAAATTGTTTTGTTTTATGTGTGCATGCATATGTATTGCTATGACGCAGAACCAAATAAAGTAGCAGTATGCTTCATTCCATCCTTCCAAATTCAATATAATATAATATAGTATAGAAAATTGTTGTTGTTTCTTAGTTTTAGTTCTTCCACGTATGACAACAAATATCAAATAAGTTTAGTTTCATTAACACTACCATCTCGGTTTCTTCGGTACATAAACAATTAGTTATTAGAGCAAAACTCTCTTAATTAAACTTATGCCAACCCAATCCGACTCATTTATTAGCGAGCAAGAAAAATTCGAACCCGGTTCGACCCACTACGGGTTGGTGGGTAAACGGGTTAGTTCACTGACCCACTTAATTACAATTTTTTTTAAATAAAAAAAAATTACAAACTTTCTATAATTCAAATCTAAACAAATTTCACTCCTAAATTTCACTCCCAACATGGATGTTTAATTAATTTTGAAAATATGAAACTTAAATAATTTTTTCAAGCAAAAAAAATAATAAATATTTTTTTATAAAATTAAAATTAAATTTTAATAAAATAAAATTAGGTAAGCGGGTGGGCCAACCCGGCCCACCACGGGTTCAACCCGTAGCCGGGTTTAAATCTGACCCGCATAAAAAAAATACAATTTCTTCAAACCCAACCCAACCAGAACTCGTGACGGGCCGGATTGACTTGCAGATTGTGACCCATTTTGACAGCTCTACTTATTACTTGGTTAGTTTGTTTTCATGTTATGCTCCTGATCATCAGGTACACTTTTCTTAATTTAGTTATTTGTGTTCTATTTATTATCGACTAAATATATTATTAAAATTACTACATATCATTCTATATTTATTTGATTTGGAAAAGTGAGAGTTTTATATGGTTATGGTGTAGCAATTTGCGTGCACGAAGTTAATAAAGTTTTCATACTTCCAATTTTATAATTCTAAACTTTCCCAATACGCACATTATCTTTGACGAGCACTTTTGGCACCATACATCATCGCACCATTTATACGTTACGCTTGACAAGTAATTTGTCCACACTGCCAATATCCACTAGCAAGGGTCTCATTCAGAAAATCTCAGCTACATACACTAAAGAGGTGCTTTCAGATTTAAGTTGGAAACTAAAACAAACTAATTTAGAATTCAACGCTAACATGTCTATATAAACACCAAAAACAATCCTGAATACCACACCACAACACATCTTTCAAACATTTCACTGACCAGCCTAAAGTAGTACTGTTATGCCAATTGTCTGTCACACTACAGGAGCCACCATGGTTGCAAAAAATCAGTTCTATCATATTTCACTAGCATTGCTTTTCTGCATGGGATTCTTGGCTTTTCAAGTCTCATGTCGCAGCCTCCAAGATGCCACCATGTATGAGAGGCATGAGGAATGGATGGCTCGTTATGGCAAATGGTATAAGGACCCTCAAGAAAAGGAAAAGCGTTTCAGGATATTCAAGGAAAATGTGAATTACATTGAAGCCTTCAACAGTGCTGCCAATAAACCTTATAAGTTAGCCATCAATCAATTTGCAGACCTCACCAACGAGGAGTTCATAGCTCCAAGAAATAGATTCAAGGGGCACATGTGTTCCTCAATCATAAGGTCAACCACTTTTAAGTATGAAAATGTGACTGCAGTACCATCCACTGTAGACTGGAGGCAAAAGGGTGCAGTGACACCCGTCAAGGACCAAGGCCAGTGTGGTACGTGCTTTATCATTCATTCACATTCCTGAGTAAAATTAAATTGCTTGATGATCTAACTATTATTAATTTACCTTGTGTAGGATGCTGCTGGGCTTTTTCTGCTGTTGCAGCAACTGAAGGAATTCACAAACTGAGTACTGGAAAATTGATCTCTTTGTCAGAACAAGAACTTGTTGATTGTGACATAAAGGGGGTGGACCAAGGTTGTGCTGGTGGTCTTATGGATGACGCTTTCAAATTCATCATTAAAAATGATGGACTCAACACCGAAACCAATTACCCCTATAAGGGTGTTGATGGAAAATGCAACGCAAATGCAGCAGCCAACCATGCTGCTACCATTACTGGGTACGAGGATGTTCCTGCAAACAATGAGAAGGCACTGCAAAAGGCTGTGGCCAATCAACCAGTTTCTGTTGCCATTGATGCCAGTGGCTCTGACTTTCAATTTTACAAGAGTGGTGTCTTCACCGGTTCATGTGGAACTGAGTTGGACCACGGTGTAACTGCTGTGGGATATGGTGTCAGCGATGATGGAAGTGAGTATTGGTTGGTTAAGAACTCATGGGGAACAGAGTGGGGTGAAGAAGGTTACATTAGGATGCAAAGAGGTGTGGCTGCTCAAGAAGGACTCTGTGGCATAGCTATGATGGCATCTTATCCTACTGCATAATTATAAAACTTGTACACTACTATTTCTATTTCTAAACTGTGTTATGTTGTGTACAACAGTGTATTTCTCATGAATCATTGTATTTGGCCATATCATTAATGATGAAATGAAAAATTTGTCTTGTGACTAAACATGTAATGATGGTTCATAGTTCATATTTTGCAATTGATTAGCTCCTACTGTATCCCAAGTTATGGGTCCACTACAACCTTCATCTGTTCTTGGAACTCCAGTTACCAACATGTCTTTGACGTCTTGGAACCAGCAAATGTGCCAAATGTTTTGTTTTACATTTTTCTTTTTGTTATTAAAATATGTATTCATTATTGAGGAAGGCTCTATTAACATAGAAAGTTCTTGGGTTTGTTAGACGACATGGGATTGACCAGAGCGACACACAGTGTTCCTCTTAACTGTTGCTATAGCAGTGGCCAAGGCAAGCCAAAATAAAGGTTGGAATACTCTTTTAATTTGAACTTGATTCTCTTGATGTTGACATAATGGCACAATCACGAGATATTTAACACGAACTTATTGTAAAACTTAAAGAATGAAGTTTTGGATAATGGGGGCAGTTCTTCAGTTTTGATTGAACTAAAACAGAAAACCAAAGATTTACACTTTGTCGAATTGACGACAATGAAATTCATGTGATAATAACAAAACTCAAATCAACATTATAGTTTAAGCACTCCGTAGAAAGGAATAGGCTCAAGAAATTGGGTCATGTTCTAACTGGTAGACTGACGCAACTCAGGACGGACAAAGTCTGCATCTGGTGGCACTGAAATGTCCACTGTAGGTCTCAATTGAGCACAAAGTTCAATGGCTCCATGGACTTGGTCAGACAGGAAGTTGCTGATTAGGTCTTGGTTGATAGGAGCTCCATTGTCCACAGCCACCAAGGCCTGCTGGGTTAGGATGTAATCAAATCTGGGAGCCCATTTCCTTGAACCCAACCTTGCTGTGGTTGAACAGTTATCAACCATGAAAGAAACACCGCGAGCATGCATGAAAGGATTCAAAGAGTCAACAGACTCAATCACACTCTCGTTAATGATTTCAGAGTAAGAATGTCCCTTCTTCCTCAAGATCTCAATCTGGAATTTCGTAATCATAATTTAAAAAGCAAAACAAAATGTCAACTCTATGTTTTAATGCTACCCGAGCAAAGATAAACAAGAAAAAATAGAATGAATATCGAAATTCATAGGAAAACATTCCATCCTTTGTTAATAGTAGAAGACTGTCAGTCCCAATTCCCTAATTTGAAGATAAAGTTCATCTAAAGAAGCAAGTCGGGTGTTTTTTTTTCCCTTGTACAATTCTTAGTATGCAAGAATGACTGCATTTGATGAATAAAAAATTGTTAGTTTCTCAGGAATCTTAGATAGAGAACGATTGATTTCATGTTTGGTTTATTTTAAAAGAATATATTCTTAGAAATAATATTTTTAGGAATGTTTATTGTTTATGCTTTCCATAAATTTATGCTAAAGATAGGTAAAATCTAACTTTTGTGATTTGTGATTAAAATAACAAATTAATTTTATTTGATCATTTAACATGAGTTTCACCTAACTAAGACTTTACAGTTTTTGTTGTGCCATGTACTCGTGATATTCATTATGAGTGTCACCCCAATAAAATTTAAGAGTGAATATTGCTACTTCGGAGATATTCATGCTCCAACATTTTCCCAAATTTATCAGTAAATAAGGCCAACTTTATCAGTAAATACCAACTCCTAACAAAAACAGCTTGAAAATATGCTAACAGAATAAGTACACATACCTGCGCCATCATTAATGCCACATAGACACCGGCCGTAAACGGATATAATGGGCCTAGATCACCCGCTGGCCTTGTAGATCGGACACGCTCACCAACCTTCCACATCCTGGTTTGATCAATTTTCCCCATGGGAAAGGCAGGCAGACCCTCTTTCTCCTGTAAAATACAGGTACAGTTTAGATATTGCACAATGCCCAGCTCTAAATGGAAAGTGAATATGCACTTACATAAAAGCGACGTCCAGCCAAGACAACACTGCGAATCTCACTCCCAGCAGCAATATCCTCATAGCACTCGTACAAAATGTCCATGCAGGGATAATATGAAGCACTATATGCTTTCTCAAATTCCCTTTTTCCATCTTCAGATAAAGCGTTGTATACAGCTAACATGCCCTATACAGACAGAAAAAGAAGTTAATTCAGAAGCACAAATTACATGCTCTGGGAAAAGCTTTGTTATTATGTTTCAGAGGTACATAACAGTAACATTGCAAATGTTGAATGTAAGTATCTAAGCCTTGGGTTTTATTTCCAGGTGATTTTTGGGCTGAAACTTGAAATGGTAAAGCATATCTTGTACTATATCACACTCATTCAGCATTAATAATATTTTTACTTCTTTAAAATAAAACCTAATCAGGGAAAAAGATTCAAAGAGACAAAATCACTAAAATGTGAGTATGAGATCACAACCTTAGTCGAGATGATTCTAGATATAGTTCCTGTGATGCTCTCAACAGTGTTGTTATATGCCAAATCTTCATTCATTCCATGTTCAGTGTACCTCCTAAACAAGGATTCCACAACACCATGAACAGCCCCAAGCAAAATGCCTATAAACCATAAAAGCAGAAATTAGGCAATAAGACTTCAAAGACAACATCAAGGAAGTAAGAGAAAGATTCTTGCCTCTCTCTCCAAAGATGTCACTCCTGTATTCCATCTCTAATGTAGTGGCAAATGTAAAAGGGGAACCAAGGGCAACGGACCATGCCAGAGCAACATCAGTAGCTCTGCCATCCACGTCCTACAAGTAATGATGGAGCTCAGACCCAGAAAATAATTAATGCAAATATAATGATTCCCAGAAGGGACAACAAAAGGAGGGAAGTAAAACGAAATAAAAATACACCACACCTGGTGGACTGCAAAACTTGAATTAATTCCAGCCCCATTTATCTCTTTGCCTTGGACATACAGTCTCCTTACAGAAGGACCCATACCTTTCGGGCATACAGCAATTACACTGAAGTGCTTTGGAAAATCAAGTCCCATTGACTGTAAATGCCCAAGAAGAAAACCATGTGACAGCCCAAGTATGCTATTTGGCTTCATGTAGGAAAATATTTTTTCATAATTATCTGCCTGCATTGCGTGAATAAAAAAGAATTAGAAAGACACCAAATATCAGGAAACTTCAAAATCACTGCAGCATTAATTGAGCAACTAGTTCACTACTATTGCCAAATTAGCATAATTTGAAAAATCAAGATATCACCACAATAACTTTAATACGTTATCAAAATTATTTACAAATAATTAAATGAGCACTCTCTTCAATTAACTAACCTGTGCAGAATCAGAAATCAACAGCAACACAAGATCACTGCCTGAGATGGTTTCCCATATGTCACCCAGAGTTCCATTCTCCTCACTAAAACCAGCTGCACGAGCCTCATTAAAGGAACGAGAACCTTTCCTGAGGCCAACCTGCATTGCCAAAACATCATGTTAAATTAAACGCAGTTTCAACATTCAAGAGTGACCAATCAATTAAATCAACCCAGAATCACCTTAACCACAATATCAGACTTTGCATCAGCAAGAGAGTCCCGCAAATTCTGTGCCTGTGCAGGTCCCTGGTGAAAGCAGTTAAAACAATCCCGTTAAACAAAAGTTATACAAAGTACTGAACCAGTAAAAAGAATAATATAATCAAACAATAATTTTAGTCTTTCAAAAAACTATTTTTGGTCGTCTGGCAGTGCTTCCAAAAAGATTGACCACAGGAGAGAATTCCAATGTGGAAAAAACAATATTTTATTTTAATTTTCATATTATTTAATTTGTATCAGCATTTTCAGAACTTTATATTTTATTTGAGTTTAATAATATATTTTCACTGTCCAGAATTTATTAAATTTATTAAATACATTATTTATTAAATTTCCAAAGTCCAAAACCAAAATAAACAAATCCAGAAAAATCAAAACCAAAATTTTCCGCATACATTTCCATAAACGAACAAACTTATCACTTATTAATTATTAAGGGCATGTTAGAATGTTAGGATAAGCTTTTATGTAAACATCTTTAGAAAAAGCAAAATAGATAAACTTCACTGTAAGCTACAACCACTTTAAACTAAACATAAAACTTATATATGTTTAAAAATTAATTTATATAAACTAAAAACTAGTTAAATTTAACTTATAGTAAACCTTGTTTCATTTTTTTTTTCTTACAACTGCTTAGAAAAAATCTTCATCCAAACATGTCCTAAACCGTTTTCTACCTGCGAACCCCATCCGATGACACCAATCTGCTTAATCCCCTTGAAAGCAGCCGGCAGTAGAGGGAACAAGTCCCTCCCTCCTTTCACAATATACTGCATGCAAAAAACCAACACCGAGGTCATTTCAGTTTTTCACTAAACTAACCAAATAAAATAGTCACAATAATTAACAATTAATTATTTAATTAGCGAGAAATTCTGAGCACAGCGGGGCAGAACCTCGTCGTGTCCGGCGAGGTTAATCTTCTCCTTCAGGAAAACGGAGGTTTCGAAGTCCAGCGAGGGTGGCGGGGCCACGGCGGGCGCGGCCACATTGCGAGCACCGAGTGCGGCCATGGAGAGGGGCCTGAATTGGAAGGCGAGCTTGGAGAACGCGCGTTTGGGAAGCGCGACGAAGGTTTTGGTGAGGACGGGCTTAGCGTAGAAGGTTCTGGAAGTGGCGCAGAGTGAAGTAAAAGAAGCGGTTGTCGACATTTTATAGGCCAGAAAAAATTAGTAACAGCGGAGACGCTAACAATCGGCGCAGCAAAACGGTGTGTTTTATGCGCAGGGATTAGCGCCACACTCGGCTAACGTGCGCCGCGTCGACACGACACGATGTTGTGCTGCGTTGTTTTCTTTTCTTATCTGCTACCTAGATTTTTTTATTTGTTTTCGTGGTTTGCAACCACACGTGTTATATGAATTTTTTTATATATATTTTATAAATAATAAATATGGTAACGTAATAAGTAACTATTCCGGTCTTTAGTACAGTTATCTGTGAGGCGTATTTTTATGAGTGGATTCTACATAGACCAATTAAACAAGTGGGTATACTGTTTGTGATCATTATTGCTTTTGACGTTAAAACGATAAGAATGGATATCCTTTTTACTTTTCACAATTTACGTATTATTTATAGTTTAAAAAAAATGTTTTTGGCTTATTCGTATATTTATATGTATTTTATGGATGTTAAATTATTACAAGTCCAATAACATTCTTAATAACAGGTTTAAAAAGTTCAAAATAACATATTTAAAAAACCTATTTTGTACTGGTAGTTATACTTATTTAAGTGAATATGGAAAGAAAGTGGTAACGTTACTATTATCACATTCACACTGTGTATCTTAAATTAGAATACAGGAATAAATAAACACATTATTTATGTAAGTTATAATGTATTCGATATAAAAAATGATAAGGTGGTAAATAGTAAATAAGATAACATTTTGTTATACTAGTTGTATTTGTACTTGTATTTGTATAAAAAGTGGACACAATGCCATTTTTGTAAAAAGGTAAGAAAATATTAATTCTAATTATAATTGATATAGAAAGTGGACATGATGACATTTTTGTAATAAATAAGAAAATTTTTTACAATGATTCTAATTATAATCGGTATAAAAAGTAGACATGGTGTCATTTTTGTAATAAATAAGAAAACCTTTTATATCAGTTCTAATTATAACCTATAGAAAGTAGTTTCTTTTTTTTATTATTTATAAACATAGGGTTCCTAAATCCCTAACCCTCATTTTCTTTATTAAAAGTCTCACATCGACTATAGATAAGGTCAATTTAGAATATATAGAAAGTGGACGTGATGACATTTTTGTAATAAATAAGAAAACTTTTTTACACTGATTCTAATTATAATCGGTATAAAAAGTGGACATGGTGTCATTTTTGTAATAAATAAGAAAACTTTTTATATCAGTTCTTATTATAACCTATAGAAAGTAGTTTCTTTTTTTATTATTATTTGTAAACATAGGGTTCCTAAATCCCTAACCCTCATTTTCTTTATTAGAAGTCTCACATCGACTACACATAAGGTCAATTTAGAGTATATAAGTGGATGCAAACATTACCTTAAAAGTTGGTTTTGTGGACTTAAAAGAAGCCCTGTGTCAAAGTTTATATCCGAATAATTGAGTCTAAGTTCAATTGTATGTATGTTTTTTATGAATTCTATTACCTTATAAATATTGAACTAGTATTTGATATAATTTCATTATATTATGATGTTTACTTTTGAACACTAGCTTACCCTGCTTTTTTTTCTTTTGTGTGTTGCTTTTTTTTGCAATGATCACCTTTCAATGCGAATAGAGGATGAGTTAGGTTTTGACATGTCTTTAGTGGAGAATGAGATGATATAAAGTGATGGTTAAAGTTTTAACTAGTTGACTCTTTAATAATTTTTATCTTGTCTTTTGGAAAACTTAAATAGTTTTTCTTGTTGGAAAACAGGTAGGCTTCGTTTCAACACCAAGAGGGGGGGGGTGAATTGGTGAGGTTTCAAAATCAGAGTCTTTTTAAAATCTTTTTCACAAAGTAGAAACCTTTTCACAATTTCTTGAATCGCAAGTAATGAAAATTTAAGTGCAGCGGAATATCAAAGTAGACTACATGATTAACAAAGTCGACTTAATGTAAAAGAGTAGGCATAGAGAATTCAAAGCAGGTTTTTATACTGGTTCGGCCTCAATGCCTACATCCAGTGTCCTTTCAATCCCAGGAAGCAAATGCACTATAATGGTGATAACGGTTCAAAAACTGTTATTTTTATACTTAATTTTGATATCAAATGCACCCTTGTTGACTTAGAAATTTGCTTTTGACTCATGATTTTTCTTTAGTTTTGTGAATAAAAGAGTTGAGGACATGTTTTATGATTTTATCATTAAATTCCCTTGATTTTGTAGGTTTTTGGAATGAATTGAAAGAAAGGTTGAAGTATCAAATGGTTGGAATGCAGAAATGTCAAACAGAGTCCAGAAAAGTCAACTAGTCAACCAAAAAAGTCAATCAGTCAACCAGAATGCTGAAAAGTTGACCAGAGTGCAGAAAAGTCAACCAAAATCCAGAAAAAGTCAACCAGAACGTGATTTGATAAATTTTGTGCGATTTTTATGATCTGTTTGGGCTTGAACCTGTTTTCTGTTATGTCCTATTTAAAGGCCAGAACATCTTAAGGTTTGTATCTTTTGATGGCTTAGACACAGAAACACACTTTTCACCCCTTTGGGGGTAGATTTGGAGATGGTGATAGCTCTCCTTTTCTCCTTTTTAGGGTTTCTATCTTCATTCTTTCATTCCATTCACCTAGTTTCTCTATGATGATGGGGAACTAAACCTTATATGTTATTGGGGAAGATGTAACCTCTAAACTCTCTTGTATTTGAATTAATTCTTTTTATTGATATATGCTTTACTTCATTAATTGTTAGAGTTTTCATCTTTGCTCTATGCATGATTTGTTTAACTCATTCAATTGCATGATCATTGATTTTGTCGATATGGGAACATACGGGGAAATTTAGAACTAGGGAAATTCTCCCAAAGGTAGTATTACCTATACATAGGAATATGTGGTAATATGAGGATTGGTTGCATACACACTCTTGTGCTTCAGAATTAATTATTAGGAATGCTAGGAATCGTATGAACTCGTAGTTAAGGATAGGCTTTCTTACCGGTGACAACGGTATTAAGTGTTTTAGAGAGTGGCATTAACATTAATGAAGAAGATGAATTCTTATATGCATGAGAGTGATTAGGTGAAATCTAACCTCAACAACATATTCATCTCATATTCTAATCTTCATCCCTCCATCCAATTTTGTGTTTAACCTCAATTGATTAAATTGCATTCATGTTTATTTTTCTGTACTTTATATTTGAAAATCCCAAAATATTATTTTTATAGTCTTAATTGGTTAAGCAAAAGCACAACAGTTTAGTGTCGTGAGTCTCTTGGGAAAACGATACTTGGATTTACCATTTATTATTACTTGATACAATTTGGTACACTTGCCAGAATGTTAACAAGTTTTTGGCGCTGTTGCCGGGGACTCGTGGTATAACTATTCTATGTGTGTGATTCTTACCTGATTAGACTTTCTATATTTCTTTTTATCTATCTTTCTGTTTTTATTTTTCTATCTTTATTTAAAAAAAAACGGAAATAAAAAAAATTTCTTTTTCTGTTTTTTAGAAAAAAACGAAAATAAAATAAAATAATATCTTCTCCTTATTCTTCTCCTTATTCTTGTCCTTATTCTTCTCCTCATTCTTATCTTCATTCTTCTCCTTATCTTTCCATCTTTCTATCTATCTTTTTGTTTTTATCTTTCTGTTTTTATTTTTCTTTATCTTTCCAAAAAATTAAAAAAAAAATAAAAAAATATTTTTTTTTCTGCATTTATTTTTTTGAAAAAAAAAATATTAAAATAAAAAAAAATAACAAAAATATATTTTTCTGTTTTTATCTTTCTGTTTTTATTCTAAAATAAAAAATAAAAAATAAAAAAAAATATCTTTCTTTTTTTATCTTTCTGTTTTTTATTCTTCTATCTTTAAAAATAATAATATATCTTTTTCTGTTTTTATTTTTCTGTTTTTATAAAAAAAAATACGAAAATAAAAATAAAAAAATAATATCTTTTACTGTTTTTATTTTTTTTAAAAGAAAAAAAATATATCTTTTACTGTTTTTATTTTTTGGGCTAATTTTGTGCTCTAGTGCAGTGTTCTTTAGTGTGTGCATATGAGATTTGTACCAGGAGCACAAGATCATCAAGAGGCAGATAAGGAAGGAGAATTGGTTCACCAACACCCTGATGTGAAAACTGACAAACCCAAACCTGGCACACCAATGAAATTCAAGAATAGGTTATGGGTTGTCAAGACTATCAAAGCAAATAGAGCGCTCTTGAGATTGAGAATCCTTAGAGTTGGTGTCATGAAGGAAGGAAGAACACCAACATAGAATATCAACACCTACTGATGGGTGTTTGGGCTTTACCGGGTCAAGCTAATGACGTTAAAGAAGCGTTTGCTGGGAGGCAATCCAGTTTCTAACTTTTTCTTTTTAATTATTTGTGTGATTTGGATTTGATTTTTCTTTGTGTGTTTAAGTTTTTTTTAGGTTATATGCTACTTCTGATGGCAGTGATGATAGCATCTACTGATGGATGCTTCTACAACATCTACTGATGGATGTTGTTATGAAAGAGGATGGTGAATAGACATCTACTGATGGATGTCATTAACAACATTTACTGATGAATGCCATTGGGATAGCATCTACTGAGGGATGCTAGAAGATTTAGGTATCTACTAAAGGATACAGGAAGGTACACCTACTGATGGGTGATGATAAGGTTTGCACCTACTGATGGGTGCTAGAAAGGTTTGGGTCAGGCTCGTGACATTAAACAAGCGCTACCTGGGAGGCAACCCAATTGATTGATTTTTGCATGTTTTAATTCTGTTCTAGTTGCATATGTGAGTCAAGTGATTGGAAATTGCATAAAAATTATGTTTTGAAAGTTGAATTTGATGGGGAAAGGGTTGAAATGGTTTTAAACAAAGAAAAAAAAAGAGGGGTGTAAACCGCGCCCACCGTCGGGCGGTGGCGTCGCTAAGGGGTTTATGCGTTTTAAAAGAGGGCTTTGTTCTTTTGGCCAATTATTTGATTTTTCTACCCTTAGGGCTCGCCCAAGCACTCTCTATTAGATCCCTAAATTCTCTTTCACTTTCAAACACTCTTCCAAAGCTTTCCCATCACTTCTCCTATCATCTTCTCTCTTGAAAACCCAATTTTTATCAAACTTAGTTCAACATCCAAGTTTGGGGTGTTGTGAGAGCACAACTATTTAGGGTTGGTTCCTCCACATTGTTTTGGAAGAAGTTTTGTGTTCCACTAACATTTAATGAGATTCCTTGTGGTTTTGTGAGATGTACTTGATGCAGGGATGGCCTCTCCTCATCAGGAAAGGGGATCAAGACTGTGGGGAACAAGAGGAAGGAATCAAAGTTGGAGCAGCTGAAGCTCCAGCTATGGAGGAAGATGATAAGGAGCATGCATAGCGTCTACTGATGGATGCTATCTACACTAGAACAGGATTTTCTATCTTTTGTTTTTGTATTTTGAACTTATTTGTTTCTGTTAAGTAGTGTAGGATTGATGAACTTGGTTGGACACTTTATCTGATGCAGTGGTTTGACATTGATATTTGTATGTGATGGTAATTTCTTGATGATGCTTTAATGTTGATGAAGTTGAGATTGCACAATATGCTGATATATAGGTGGTGGCTCACAAGCTATGTGAACAGATGCATTGTGATTTTGTGATTGTGATTATGAGGCTAAGCAGGGTATTTGATTGAATGATTGGAATAAGCTTGTGTGAGGTTTTGAGCTCCAGAGTGTTTATTGATATATTTGCTATATACTGGAAGCATGAATGATTTTGCCTAAGTTTCTATGATTGATTGAATTGCATATATATGTCATATGATCAAGGCCATTTTTGAAAAGCCCTTTTCTAGCCAAAAGTTTCGTCCCACATGAAAAAGGAACATCATATGTTCTACCCTTTTTGAACCTAAGCTTTAAACAGAATGTGAAAACCCTTGCTTTGAAATTCTTTGCCTTGAGTTAGGTTGAGAAATATTTTGTGGTATTGTTAACGGTTCAAGTTTGGGGTTGTTGGGAGAATTGAAAAAGAAAAGAAAAGTTAGGCATTGAGCTTATGAGTTGAAAAGAAAATGCATGAGAAAAGATGAAAAAGATAGAAAAAGCAAAGCATGAAAAGAAAAACTCAATGCAGAAAAAGAGGAAAAGTTGGGAATAAGTAAGATTGGTTGAAAAAGAGAGTTTGTGCTTGAATTATGAATGTATAAATAACTCTCTTAACTCAAGGGTTTTGTGATGTAGAAAAACCAATTTTTCTTATTAGCCCAAACCACATTATAAGCCTTGAAAAGGTCCTTGTGATGACATGTGTGTGTGAGAATGTTGATTGTGGTAAATGAAAGACAATTTTGTTCTATGTGACATGCAGATAGTAGAGGGATTGAGTGACCTTTGTACACCTTTGAGTGAAACAATTTTGAGTGCTTGAGTTAAA
Organism: Vigna reflexopilosa; assembly: GCA_027742785.1. NCBI lineage: Eukaryota > Viridiplantae > Streptophyta > Magnoliopsida > Fabales > Fabaceae > Vigna > Vigna reflexopilosa. Next base: position 13,674,508 of record CM050925.1, on the reverse strand, counting down.
CACTTTTGAGTGCTTGAGTGTAACACCTTATATGGTGAGGAATGATTCCATGAATTCATGATTATATCTATGCTTAGCTAATTGATCATTCATGAGAATAACATATGTTGGAAGATTATGTGATTGTGTGAACACCATGATGAGTAAATTGAATCAAAGCATGTGCACATCTTGACTAAATTCTATTGATGAGTTGATTTGAGTGATTACCTATCTTAAAAGAAAAATTTTTTGAATGTGATTGAACCATTGTGTTGATTTGTGGAAGACTAAGTTTCATCTTGTTTGCTTGAGGACAATTGATAACGGTCTCAAAACCGTTATTTTCATGCATAAATTTGATATTAAATCACACCCTTTGTAGCTTAAAATGAGCTTACAATTAAGTAAAACTCTTAAGTTGTGTCACATGAGAGTCAAAAGTTGTTTCTAGAGATATTATGCTTGTTTTGAATTGTTTTGCAGGGTTTTTGATGGAAATTGAAGATGGCAATGAAGTAGGAAGCTCATAGACTCCAGAATGAAGGAGAAAAAGGAAGAAAAGAAGAGTTTGTGAACCGCTCAGCGGTAAATTCCACCGCTGAGCGTCCTAGTTCGAGGAAAAGTACTGTCTGACGCCCATGCGGTGACGCTGAGCGTCCAGAGCGACAAGAGGCAAACCGCTCAGCGGTCATTTTAGGCGCTTGGGCGGTGGCGTGTGTTGAGGCAAACCGCTGAGCGGCCAATTTAGGCGCCTGGGCGGTTGTCTGTTTCTATATTTTGGATTTTGAGATCTTTCTGTTATCTTTTTGGCTTATATATAGCCCTAGTGCGAATCCAAATGTAATTCTTTTGGCACAGAACAACGTCCACAACAACTTTAAACCTTTGGAGGAGATTTCTTGGATGCTTAGGCTCCACTTTATCAAATCTAGGGTTTTCTTTTCCATTCTTCCATTATATTTCATCTAGTTTCACCATGACTATGGTGAACTAAACCCTTTGTTGTTGGGGAACAATGTAATCTTTTATATGCTTTCATATGCTTGATTTATCAATTGTTGGGTTCTTTACCTGTATTTAATGCTTTTACCGTTTAACTCATTCGGTAGATGTTTTTGTCTTTATTGATACGGGGACGTATAGTGATGTCATGAACTGGGGAGAATTTCTTTATTATGTTAATACCGCCTAGGGATAGGGGTAGGACGATCAATTGTCTTTTGCTTCCGCTTATCATGTATTATTAATTACTAGGGGAGGCTAGGGATAGCAAGCCGGTAATTAGTAATAGGCTATTTTCACCAAGGGATTGGGTTAAGGGTAGACCAAGAAAGTTTGCATGGCAATATGATAAATAAGCAAAGTAAATAAGAATAGTAGATATATGAGGGTGGATAAGATGAAATTGTAAACCCCAACAACCTTATTCGTTCATAGTTTCTCTTAGTCAATTGAATTCCTTCATTTGCATGTTTACTTTTTTTTTTCATTTAACCATTCAAATTAATTTCTTTTCTCAAGTCTTAAGCGATTAGTTTACACAAAAGATGGGGCCTTAAGAGTCCTTTGGGAAGAACGATATTGGGTTTACCAATTATTATTACTTGATACGATCTAGTACACTTCCTAGGGTCTTAACAAGTTTTTGGCGCCGTTGTCGGGGACTCTTGGTTTAACTTTTTCGAGTAGTGTAAATTGATTAAATTCGACTTGATTTTTTTTTATGTTTATTCTAATAAATTATTTCTAGGATTTTGTGCCTAATGTTTACAGGATGCAATATGTACAAGAATTTGGTTCTATGGGCACTCAATTCTATCAAAATAATTTCAACTACTGGTGGGAACCTCACTCAAGCATGGATCAGAGTTGGAATGAAGAAGCAGGAGATCCACATCAATAATTACTGTTAGGGCAACAAGTGTATGCTTTGAAAGAGCAAATCAACAAAGTGGACGAGACATTGGAACGACTTATCCAAATTACTCTCTCCTCTACAGAAGAGAATGAAGCAAGGAATAAAAGGTTGGAGATACAGATTCGTCAATCCAATGAAATATTGAATTCTAGGGTTAATACTGAGGTTAACCCTAGGGAGGAATGTCAGGGCACTAGTTTTGAAAGTGATAATGTGGATGAAGAGATAGAAGAGGAAAAGATAGAAGAAATAGAAACAGAAAGGTTGAGGGAGGGAGATAGAGATGATGATAAGGAAAAAGAAGTAGTTGAAAGAAAAGAGAAAAAGAGAAAAATGGTGAAAAGAAAGAAAAAAATAAGAAAAGAGAAAAAGAGAAAGTTGAAGGGAAAGATTGAGAAAGAGAGGAAAAGAGGAAAGAAGAAAAGATCATATGAAAAACTCCTTCCTCATCAAAAGAAATATCATAGGAAGGAAAAGAAAGTGAAGTACTTTATGGAGATCTTCAAGAGATTGGAGATCAAAGTTCCTATGATTGAAACATGGAAACATGTGCTTGGTGTTCTCAATTTTATGAAGGAATTCAGTAGGAAGAAGAAAAGGAAAAGAATATCAAGCAAGGGGGTTATAAACACCTACTGATGGGTAGGGATCATCCCAGTTGTTGTAATATATTAGTTTTATTTTATGTAAATTAGTTGGATATTTAAACAATTTTGGGAAGCATCTACTAAGGGATGCTAATTTTTATGTATCCACTGAAGGATACAGGAAGATACACCTACTGATGGGTGTTGGAAGGATTTGCACTTACTGATAAGTGCTAAGCAGGTTTGGGTCAGGCTCGTGACGTTAAACAAGCGCTACCTGGGAGGCAACCCAGTTTATTATTTGTTATTAAACTCTGTCTTAAGGTAATTATATGTTTGCATGTGCATCTGAGAAGGGAAAGACATGAAATTGAAAAATTGAAGGTTAAAATCAGATGCAAAAGGGTGGAAGCATGCAAAAGTAAGCAAAAAAAAAAAGAGAGAAAAAAATTTTTGCCCACCGTTGAGCGGTGCATTTTACCGCTAAGCGGTAGCGGCGCAGACTCCGCTTGGGCTTTTAAAAGCTCAGCGTTTTTGGGGTTTTTCACTTTCGAAAACTTTCTTTGAAGCTCGCCCAAGCGTTCTCTGTGAACCCTAGCACCCAATTTCACTTTCAAAGGTCTTCCAAAGGGATTTCCCCACTTTTGCTCATCACCCACTCACAGAAATTTCACTTTTCTATCATTGTCTTGTCAAAGTTTGGGGTTTTTGTTGAGGGATCGTACACTTAAGAGGCATTCCTCATCAATTAAAAGGAAGTTAGCAAGCATCTAGTTTCTTTATTCAAGTAAGTTTTGAACTTTCATTCTTAGGGTTTCTACATTTGAACTTTGATAAAGAACATGCTTAGGAACATGATAAATTAGGGCTTTTGATTTCTATGCATGATTTGATGAAATAGGATCTATTTGAATCGATTGAACTGCATGACTTTGGTCTGGATTGATGAAATTAGTGTTAGAATGAAGAATAGGGTGATTTTAAAAGGGTTTTTAAAGAATCCCTAGTCACCACCGTTGAGCGGTCTCCTTTGACGCTGAGCGGTGGTGCAGCTTGAAGCAACCGCTGAGCGGCCAATTTTGGCGCCTGGGCGGTCTGCTGCAGATTTTGTTGGATGCTTGATTTTTTATGTAAGGACGTTGAGGGGCCCTGTTTTCTCTCAGTGTTGGAATGTGATCGGTTTGGAATTTAATTGATGATATACTAACCTCTAATGATGAATTTCTATCGTATTTTGAACTTTATGTAGGAATGTCTTCATCATCAAGAAGGGTGAAAACTCTTGGTAACAAAAGGAAGGAACCTGAGAGGCAAAGAAGATTTTATTCGCCTAGGTTCCTCTCCAGGAAACATGAGGAACATTTTGTAACTGTGTAGGAGAGGAGATTATTGATGGAGAGGAAGGCCACACACCAAGATCTGCAGTAAGATATCCCCTCTTCTGCAATCTGCAACCCACTTTGAACAATCCTCAAAGTGTCCATACTCCACGAGTCTACCCCCTGTAATCACAACAGGTACAACAGCCACAATCTTTACGAAGATTGAGAGAAATCTTGATCAGCAAGCAAGCACCACAATGTGCAGAGTTGATCAACCAATAAGCACAGCAGAATTCTCCTTCAGAACCTCTTCAAAGAATGATCTCCACGGTCTTCTTGATGAGTTCTTGAACCACTAAATCATAGAGAAATAATCTGAAACTGAATATGAAAATATTAGTTTTCCAAAAGTTCTCTTAATAGTTCAGGTCGCGTCTATTTATAGATTTCTATAGATCAAACGCTCCTGTAGTTGATTAAGCTACTATTAGAGTCGACTGTCCTCTAACAGTAATAACAGTTAAGTCAAAGTAGTAGCTGTCAAGTCAAACAAATTAATTTCTCATTCAATACAATTGACTCTCATTCAATGCTTAACTAACATTTGAAAATATAGTCGTTATTATTCACAAGCATAACATAATTTCAAATAAAACACTTAACAAAGTTGAATGCAAAGCGCACACAATCGACTTTGACACATCTGCACATTTTGAAATTCTTTTCATTGTAAAATCTCACATACCACTATATTTGAAAATCTGTGCAAAGTCTTTAGTCTTAGTCGAATCAATTAATACTGAAGTCAACTTAGCACTTGCAGATTTGCCACACAACACAAGTTCATCAAAGTGCATGTGGTTTTCCTTTTCCAAAACATATGCAATGAAATCAAACAGATGTAACAAATATCAGAACAATGAATATGCATTCATATATTAAGATCATCATAAAACATGTTCAATAAGATATCAATCAATAAGCAACAGAACATGTAACACATAACAAGACATGTGTTATTAATAATGTGTTGTCATCATCAAAAACCAGAGTGAATAAGCACTGTGAGATTAATCTTAGCTAAACCAGTGCTTCCCTTATCAACAATCTCCCCCTTTTTTGATGATGCACAACCATGATTAATAAACAACCATGTTTGTACACAAACAGCTCAATAAATCAGTCAAGTAATCACTCCAAATCAAGCAATCAGTAAGTGCAAGTGATTAAATGATATTTCCAGTGTATCAGAGCAGTTTTCAGAGTATAAAGCAAGTAAAAGATATATTTACTCTGAAAAAGCATTATCAAGCAATCACAAATCAAGCATATTAATCTAGCATTTCATATTAATCACACATTTTCCCCCCCTTTGTGCATTAACAAAAAAAGGTATGCTTCTAGGAATGATATGTTGATAAACTAACAATTAGAGATGCATCAATGTAAGAAAAACATTTTACAATCAGAGATGTTCCCCCTATCATATAAAATCATATGAAAAAGATAACCTCCCCCCGAAGTGTAAGCATGTGAAAAAATATGTAAGTGTGTAATGCTCCCCCTGTCATCATGCATAATTTTCTCAATCAAATTCATATGCATAATGTAGTACAGTAAAAATCAGAGCATACATTCAGCACAAAACAGAATTATATCATAGTTATGATTTCAATCAACTTTATCATGCAAAGATACAATCATCAACAATCTCACAATATAATCTGATATAAGAAATACACAATCATTACAAAATAGAGATATATTGAAGATAATCAGAATAAAATAATCCATCAACATAATAACCAAATTCCAGTTATGGAATTTATAACCCTGTTAAGATCAAGTCGATTGAATTATTTTTCCAGTCGATTTCATTGCTTTCTATTGAGTTGTGATTCTAGGTGTGAGTTCCAAAGCAATGTTTTCCTACAAAAGCTTTCATGATCTTTGAAGATCAATCATTTTAGAATCATAGAAGTGCAATAAATACTCTTAAATAAGAAGTGAGTATGCAGAACAGTTGAATGTAACAGTGAAAACATGCACAGTCAACTTCAATCAGTACAAAGTCGATTCAATCATTCAACCAGAAAAAATTTTATCAAGCAGAGTAAAGCAAATGATATTGAATCAAACTACTATTTTCATTGCTTGTTCAAAAAGGTATTACATTTGATCGACCAGAACAAGACCAAACCAATCAAAACATAAAATGGCATTTTAAGCCATAAACCATAAGATGAAAAAAAAAACAAGACTAAGACACCCCAAGACTCAAAACACCACTGGGCAAACAAGGCTTTATTCTGATTCAGAAGATTCTTCAATCTTTTTATCAGCAGTGTTCTTTCCACTGTTTGAGTCATCTACTGATGTGTCTCCAAAGGCATTTATTCGTAGAGCATAATCCATTTTTCTGTGTAACTCAGATAAAGACTTTTGCAGCATAATCATTTTATCATCCAGTCTGTCAAATCTTTTATCTGCATATCTTTCAAATATTGTTTGAGGATGAAACTTATATCTGGAAGAATCAACATTCAATGGATTCATTTCTTCTGTAGTAGGAATATCATCAATCATAATCCAATCCTCCTTTAATTTTCTGAAACCAACAAAGTCCAAGAAAAGCTTTTCCATTATGTTCTTCTTGTTGTAGTGGATGACCTTCTCATTTGTGAGATCCACTTTTTGCAATTTTAGTATAGTGCTTATGAAGACACCATATGGCAGATAGAGCCCTTTGCTTTTTGTGAACTTCATCATGTGATCGCGAATAGAAAAGGCCCAATTTGTTGGAGTATCAGAAAGCAGAGCACATAACAGATATATGTCTTCTCCGTTCAGCAATGATTGATCATCCTCCCTTGGAAGCAGTATCCCAGTGATCATATACGCACATAGACATTCATCCATCCTTAAGTCCCTGATGGTAAACAATTCACCTTTATTAGCTAAATCATGTTTCTTTAAGAGACAATTGTACAAGTCTCTTTTCTGAAACCCTGGAATCCCATGATGTGTTAATAGACCTTCTTGTTGAAGACCTGCTACATTCTTCCAGATGAAGTGATCAATGGTGATGTCAACACCTTTCACTTTTGACTTCAGACTGTTTCCTTCTCTTCTCAGATTCGAATAGAAAACTTTGACCAAGTTTGGATAGCAGTCACCTTGCATTTCAGCAAACTTTTTCAGTCCAGCCTTAACCAGCCATTCTTGAAATTTGAATCCTTCATTGCGATAGAAAAGAATGCTCATGCATTTATGCCGCATAACTTATTTGAAGCCCCATTTGCAGATGAAGTCAGTTATTTGGTCTTCATCACTGAACCAACCAAAAGGATCAGCCTCTCTCATATCAGACATTGGTCGCTTTCCAGGTCGAGATGAAGAGGTAGCCATATTCAGCAGTACAGAACCTTCTTCTATCAGAATAAGGGTTTTGTTTCTCAGAGTGTATGAACCAGGGGCATAGCAGATACTTATATATACTTGCAGGCACGAACATACGAATCAAAGACACATTTAAAAATTCAAATTTTTTGGTAAACCTAGAAATAGAGGTTTTAAGTCGATTTGAATAAAAAGAAATTTGACTCATGTTTTAGACAGAGTTTCCAAAAACATAGTTGTTCACTATAAAAGATATAGTCGAATAAGTTCATAATCCAGTCGACTAAGGTTCGTGAAAATAAATTTTTCAACCAAATCAATCAGTCAAGCATACAGACAATCATACACATAATCAGAAATCAAACAATCAATCAATTAATGCATGATTTAGTAAGCTGAGTACATGTTAACAATTGTAGATACTCACGATGTTTGATATTGTTAATTTGGTTCATCCTTGAGTTCTCACTGCACTTGCCTGTAGTCTTGCAAAACAGCTCAAGTTTTGGCTGCAGGTACCCATTTGAACTTGGGTCCTTGATTGTTAGTTGGTGTCATATGTTCCTTAGGTATCCACACATATAAACCTTTTGGAACTCCAACTCTTCTATAATAACAGTTTCTAACAATATGACCAACAAAATTACTATAAAAGCAAGCATTTTTAGCAGGTTTGCTTAAGTCAATAAACTTCTTTGCATTGGTTCTATTAGACTGAGCTATATAGCCTATTCCTTGTCTGTAAATAGCTCTACCAGAAGACTTTAATACAACATTTAAATTGTCTCTACCTTGAGTGAATTTGGCTAGCGTGCTAGTCAAGTAATCTATTTGTTCAATATGAGTAGGACATTTTTCACAAGCTTTCTCTACTGTAACAATCTCAATTTTAACTTCTTTAGCAGACATTAAAGCATCATCTAATTCCTTCTGTAATTTCTCATTATCACTCACAAGGTTATTAATTTTATGCTCATAATCTCTCCTCTCAGAGTTAAGTCGATTAACCTTGTATTATAGTCGCATAGCTTGAGCATGGATTCCCTTGAATGCTTCAATCAGCAGATCATACTTCACCTCTATTGGTTCATTCTCAAAATATGCATCACTGTCATAATCATCCCATGTTGCCCCAGCCATATAGCATATATTTGATTCTTCTTCATGATCAACATCTTCATCACTTGATGCATCAGAATCACTGTTTTCCCAAGCAATGTAAGCTCCTTTGTGCTTTCTGTTTTTGTCCTGTGGAAACCTTCTATTGGCTTTCTGCTTTGGCTTTAATTCTGGACAATCTGGTTTGATGTGTCCCTATTTGCCGCATTCATAGCATTGGACAACATTTGATTTGAAGCCTTTCTTTGCTTTATTGTGACCTGCATGGTTAGTAAGTTGACTATCATTTTTCATAAGTCGACTAAAATTTCTTACCATCATGGTCATCATTTCTCTATCGTCCATCTCTACTTCTGGGTCATCCTCTGACTTTGAGGCTTTCTTGCTTGTTGCTTTAAGAGCAATGGACTTCTTTTCTTCAATCTCTTCTTCATCCTTTAGCCTTCCAAGTTCCAACTCATGTTCTCTTAACTTGCGGAATAAGGAAGCCATATTCATGCTTGTAAGGTCTTTGGATTCAGAGATTGTAGTGACTTTTGGTTGCCACCTTCTGTTCAGACATTTCAATATCTTGATGTTAATTTCCTCTTTGTCAAACACTTTGCCAAAAGCCATAAGGTGATTTACAATGTGCGTGAATATTTTATGGACTTCATAGATTGTCTCTCCAACATTCATCCTGAAAATTTCATTCTCCTGAATTAAAGAATTCTTCCTTGCTCTCTTGACTTCATCAGTGTCTTCATGTGTGACTTCCAAGAGATCCCACATCTCCTTGGCAGATTTGCATTGAGATATCCTGAAAAATTCATCACAGTTAGTGTAGAGGCAATGATATTTCTAGCTTTAACATCATAATGTGTTTTTTTATTCTCCTCTAGAGTCCACTCAAAAAAAATTTCCAAAACATTTTTTCCTTCAACAGAGTGAGTAAGCTCAAAAGGACCATTTAAAGTTGCATCCCAAATTCCTCTATCCACGGATTCAAGAAATATTTGCATTTTGATTTTCCAAAAAGGATAATTTTCACCAGCAAACAGAGGTGGTCTGTTTGTAGATGCACCTTCACCAAAAGTTTGATAACTGGAAGCCATCTCCAGATATATACTCGATTCAAGAAAAATAGAAGTCGACTAGTTTTTCAAATATGTTATGAAAACCAGCTCTGGTGCCAATTGATGGAAAAAAGGTAGGCTTCATTTCAACACCAAGAGGGGGGGTGAATTGGTGAGGTTTCAAAATCAGAGTCTTTTCAAAATCTTTTTCACAAAGTAGAAACCTTTTCACAATTTCTTGAATCGCAAGTAATGAAAATTTAAGTGCATCGGAATATCAAAGTAGACTACGTGATTAACAAAGTCGATTGAATGTAAAAGAGTAGGGATAGAGAATTCAAACGCAGGTTTTTATACTGGTTCGGCCTTAATGCCTACATCCAGTTTCCTTCCAATCCTAAGAAGCAAATGCACTATAATGGTCAAGGTTTTTACAGCAAGGCTTTTATAGAGACCTCCACATCAAAAATATAAAACACCTCTCTAACCCTCTAACAGAAATATAGGCAATACACACACCAAGATCATCAGCAAGATATCCTCACTTCTGCAATCTGAAACCCAATTTGAACAATCCTCAAAGTGTCCAGACTCCACGAGTCTACCCCTTGTAATCACAACAGGTACAACAACCACAATCTTTACCAATAAGCACAGTAGAATTCTCCTTCAGAACCTCTTCAAATAATGATCTCCACGGTCTTCTTAATGAGTTCTTGGAGCACTAAATCACAGAGAAACAATCTGAAACAGAATATCAAAATGTTAGTTGATAACGGTCTCAAAACTGTTATTTTCATGCATAAATTTGATAATAAAACACACCCTTTGTAGCTTAAAATGAGCTTAGAATCAAGTAAAACTCTTAAGTTGTGTTACATGAGAGTCAAAAGTTGTTTTTAGAGATATTATGCTTGTTTTGCATTGTTTTGCAAGGTTTTTGATGAAAATGGAAGATGGTAATGAAGTAAGAAGGTCATAGACTCAAGAATGAAGAAGAAAAAAGAAGAAAAGAAGAGTCTGTGAACCGCTCCGCGGTAAATCACACCGCTGAGCGGCCTAGTGCAGGGAAAAGTTGTTGTCTGGCGCCCAGGCGGTGACGCTGAGCGTCCAGAGCGACAAGAGGCAAACCGCTCAGCAGTCATTTTTGGCGCCTGGGCGGTGGCATGTGTTGAGGCAAATCGTTGAGCGGCCAATTTAGGCGCCTGGGCGGTTGTCTGTTTTTATATTTTGGATTCTGAGATCTTTTCTGTTATCTTTTATGCTTATATATAGCCCTAGTACGAATTCAAATGTAATTCTTTTGGCAGAGAACAAGTCCACACCAGCTCTACACCTTTGGAGGAGATCTCTTGGATGCTTAGGCTCTATTTTGTCAATTCTAGGGTTTGCTTTTTCCATTCTTCCATTCAATTCATCTAGTTTCACCATGATTATGGTGAACTAAACCCTTAGTTGTTGGGGAACAATGTAATCTTTTGAAACTCTCATATATTGAAATTCTTGTTTACTTTATATGCTTGCATATGCTTGATTTATCAATTGTTGGGTTCTTTACCTGTGCTTAACGCTTCTACAGTTTAACTCATTCGGTAGATGTTGTTTGTCTTTAATGATACGGGAACGTACGGTAATGTCATGAACTGGGAAGAATTCCTTGATTATGTTAATACTGCCTAGGGATAGGGGTAGGACGATTAATTGTATTTTGCTTCCGATCATTATGAATTATTAGTTATTAGGGGAGGCTAGGGATAGCAAGCCAACAATTAGTAATAGGCTCTTTTCACCAAGGGATTGGGTTAAGGGTAGACCAAGAAAGTTTGCATGGCAATTTGATAAATAAGCAAAGTAAATAAGAAGAGTAGATATATAAGGGTGGATAAGATGAAATTGTAAACCCCAAAAACCTCATACATTCATAGTTTCTCTTGTCAATTGAATTCCTGCATTTGCATGTTTATTTTTATTTTGCATTTTAACAATTAAAATTATTTTCTTTTCTCAAGTCTTATACGATTAGTTTACACGAAAGAGGATGCCTTAAGAGTCCTTTGGGAAGAACGATATTGGGTTTACCAATTTTTATTACTTGATACGATCTGGTACACTTGACAGGGGTTTAACAAGTTTTTGGCATCGTTGCTGGGGACTCTTGGTTTAACTTTTTCGAGTAGTGTAAATTGATTAATTTTGACTTGATTTTTATGTTTATTTTATTTTATTTTTTTATTTTTTTTTGTTCTAATAAATTATTTCTAAGATTTTGTGCCTAATGTTTACAGGATGCAGTATTTACAAGAATTTGGTTCTAAGGGCACTCAATTCTATCAAAATAATTTCAACTACTGGTGGGAACCTCACCCAAGCATGGATCAAAGTTGGAATGGAGAAGCAGGAGATCCACATCAACAATTACTCTTAGGGCAACAGGTGTTTGCTTTGAAAGAGCAAATCAACAAAGTGGACAAGACATTGGAACGACTTATCCAAATTACTCTCTCCTCTACAGAAGAGAATGAAGCAAGGAATAAAAGATTGGAGATACAGATTCGTCAATCCAATGAAATATTGAATTTTAGGGTTAATACTGAGGTTAACCCTAGGAAGGAATGTCAGGCCACTAGTTTCAAAAGTGATAATGTTGATGAAAAGATAGAAGAAACAAAAAGGTTGAGTGAGGAAGACCAAGATGAGGAGAAAGAAAAAGAAGTGGTTGAAAGAAGAGATAAAAATAGAAAATGTGGAAAAATAAAGAAGGAAATAAAAAGTGAGAAAAAGAGGAAGAGAGGAAAGAAGAAAATATCATATGAAAAACCTCTTTCTCATCCAAAGAAATATCATAGGAAGAAAATGAACTTCAAGTGCTTTATGGAGATCTTCAAGAAATTGGAGATTAAAGTTCCTATGATGGAGACATGGAAACAGGTGCTTGATGTTATCAACTTTCTAAAGAAATTCAGCAGGAAGAAGAAGAAGAAAAGAATATCAAGCACAGGGAGTATCAACACCTACTGATGGGTGTTTGAACTCTACCGAGTCAAGCTAATGACGTTAAAAGAGTGCTTACTGGGAGGCACCCCAGTGATTGTTGTACATTAATTTTCTTTTACTTGGACTTGTAACTATTAGTATTTTTAAACTCTTTTTGGGTAGCATCTACTGAGGGATGCTAAATTATCTGTATCTACTGAAGGATACATGAAGGTACACCTATTGATGGGTGTTGGTAAGAATTGCACTTACTGATGAATGCTAAACAGGTTTGGATCAGGCTCGTGACATTAAACAAGCGCTACCTGGGAGGCAACCTAGTTAATTTTTTTTCTGTCCTAAGGTCATTGTATGTTTGCATGAGCATCTGAGAGGGGAAAGGCATGAAATTGAAAAATAGAAGGTTAAAATTAGGTTCAAAAGGGTCGAATTATGCAAAAGCAAGAAAGAAAAGGAATTTTTTTTTTCCTGTCCACCGTTGAGCGGTGCATATTTACCGCTGAGCGGTGGCGGCGCAGACTCCGCTTGGGCTTTTAAATGCTCAACGTTTTTGGATTTTGCACTTTTCAAAAACTCTCTCTGAAGCTCGCCCAAGCGTTCTCTGTGATCCCCAGCACCCAAATTCACTTTCAAAGGTTTTCGAAAGGGATATCCCCACTTTTTCTCATCACCCACTCACAAAAATTTCATCTTTCTATCATTGTCTTGTCAAAGTTTGGGGTTTTTGTTGAGAGTTTGTACACTTGAGAGGCATTCGTCATCAATTAAAAGGAAGTTAGCAAGCATCTAGTTTCTCCATTCAAGTAAGTTGTGCAATTTCACTCTTAGGGTTTCTAAATTTGAATTTGATGAAGAACATGTGTAGGAACATGATAAACTAGGGTTTTTGTTTTCTATGCATGAGTTTATGAAATAGGAACTGTTTAAACCGATTGAACTGCATGATTTTGGTCTGGATTTATGGAATTAGTGTTAGAATGGAGAATAGGGCGATTTTAAAAAGATTTTTAAGAATCCCTAGTCAACACCGTTGAGCGGTCTCCTTTGACGCTGAACGGTGGTGCAGCTGGAAGCAAACCGCTGAGCGGCCAACTATGGCGCCTGGGCGGTCTGCTGCAGATTTTGTTGAATGCTTGATTCTTGATACAGGGACACTGAGGGGCCCTGTTTTTCTCTCAGTGGTGGGATGTGATCAGTTTGGAATTTAATTGATGATATACTAACTTTTAATGATGTATCTCTGTGTTATTTTGAATATTATGCAGAAATGTCATCATCATCAAGAAGGGTGAAAACTCTTGGTAACAAAAGGAAGGAACCTGAGAGGCCAAGAAGATTTTATTGGCCTAGGTTCATCTCTAGGAAACATGAGGAACATTTTGTGACTGTGCAGGAGAGGAGATTATTGATGGAGAGGAAGGCCACTTTTATCCCAAACTTGGCTCCTGAATTTGGAGCAGAAATCATGAGAAGAGATTGGGAGAGGTTGGCTACATATCCTGCACCTGCTAGCATTGAATTAGTGAAGGAATTTTATACAAATGCTTTACCTAGAGGAGGAGTTGATGCTGGTAGATATATGAGCTATGTGAGGGGACAAATCATCAGGTATGATTTTGACACCATTAATAGCTTTTTGGGCACTGAATGGCCAGGGGAACAATGCCAGTATGCAACACTTGTTGGGGGGTTCAGAGATATAGCAAATATTGAGAGGGTTATGTGCCTTACTGGAAGGCATTTTCAGAACAACCCTAATGGATTGCCCATCAACATAAAAAGGGTAGATTTGACTCCTTTGGCAAAATACTGGATGACATTTACTCATGCCAATATTCAGCCATGCTCACATGTTTCCGACATCACCATGCATCGAATCATCTTCATTTACTGCATGTTGAGGCAGTTGGATGTAAACATTGGGAAAGTCATTGCTGACGAGATTCAGAGTTGCGCTACTACTGTGAGTAGCAGGACACCGTTGGGACATTCGTCCTTGATTACCTTTTTGTGTCAACAGGCCGGGGTGGACACTGCAGTTCCACCATATGAGAGGCCTAGGAAGGTTATAGATGCTTCTTATTATCAGCAATACTGTGAGGAAGAGGAGGCAGCCGGAGCACCTAGAAGACGTCCTAGGAGAGTAGCAGCACAACAAGAGCAAGTACCTGAAGATGCACTGGCACATCATGCCGAGCCATTCCAGATGAGGGACATGTACATGTCTATGATAGAGGCTAGGATGGAGGTTCTTCGCAGAGGACAGATAGCCACTGCTGAGATGATAGTAGGGTTGTAGCAACAACCACCAGCACACATGTGGACTATGAACGAGTTCCATGAAGCTATGGCTTGGCCTCAGGAGCAAGCACAGGGCAGCAAGGCTGGAGCAGCTGAAGCACCAGATATGGATGATGATAATGAAGAGAATTTTGAAGATGCTGATGATGGAGACCAGGAGGACTCAGATGAGGACTTGCGTTGAGGGCATCTACTGATGGATGCCAGTACTTAGACAAGGATTTTTCTTTTTCTTTTGTACTTTGAATTTGTAGAATAGGTTGAACTTTTATTTTGTGTCTATGCTTGGCTTGTACAATGGTTCTGATGGTAGTATTAAAAATGCATGACAAGTATTGGATAATGATTGCATGTGGTTGACTGAGAATGTATGTGTGTTGATATCCAGTTAAATGATTTATTTATATGAATAGATGTGTTGTGGTTCATGATTGTGATTGGGATGCTAAGCTGGATAAATGAATGTTGTAAGAGAGAGCATGTGTGTGAGGTTTTGAGCTCCAGAGTTCTTATTGATATATGTATTGTTCACAGGGAATTATGAATGATATTGCCTTAGTCTTGATAATTGATTGATTTGCATGCTTATGTTATATGATCAAGGCCATGTTTGGAAGCCCTTATCTAGCCAAAATTTCACCCAAGAAGTTTAAAATTTTATACCCTTTTTGAACCTTGGCCTTAAACAGGATGAGAACCCTTGATTTGAAATTATTTATCTTGAGTAGGGTTGAGAATAATCTTATGTGATGAAAAGGTTCAAGTTTGGGGTTGTATGGGGAAAATTGAAAGGCAAAAGAAGAGCATTGAGTTCAAGTATTGAAAAGAAAAAAAAATGCATGAGTAAAGAAGAAAAAGAAAAAAAGAAAAGCATGAAAAAGGAACTCAATGCAAAATTGATAAAAAGGGAAGAAGTTGGGAATAAAGGAGTTTGGTGATAGAGAGAGTTTAAACTTGAACCTTTTCAATGATGAAATAGCTCTCTTAACTCAAGGATTTTGCAATCCAGAAAAACCAAATTTTCTTGATAGCCTAGCCTCATTATAAGCCTTGGAAAAGTCCTTGTGATGGTATTTGCTTGTAAGGATTTTGATTGTTCTAGATAAATGGCAATATTGTTCTATATGACATGTGAATAATAAAGAGTGGACTGATTCCTTAAAACACTTGAATGATTGAGTGAAACACTTGCTCGGTAAGAATTGTTGAAAGTCATGCTTACATCTATGCTTAGTGAATTGATCATTCATGAATAAAACATCTATTGGGAAATATTGAAGCAGGTGAACTAGATTGAATTGAAAGCATGCTTGCATCTTGGTAGGATTCCACTGAAAATCTGAATTAACTTGTCATGAAGAAAAGGGTTTTGAATGAAAAACTACTTGATGGAAAATTGGAAGGCCAAGTCTTCTTTTGTTTTGCTTGAGGACAAGCAAAGTTTTAAGTTTGGGGTTGTGATAACGGTCTCAAAACCGTTATTTTCATGCATAAATTTGATAATAAATCACACCCTTTGTAGCTTAAAATGAGCTTAGAATCAAGTAAAACTCTTAAGTTGTGTTACATGAGAGTCAAAAGTTGTTTTTAGAGATATTATCCTTGTTTTGCATTGTTTTGCAGGGTTTTTGATGAAAATGGAAGATGGCAATGAAGTAGGAAGGTCATAGACTCAAGAATGAAGGAGAAAAAGGAAGAAAAGAAGAGTCTGTGAACCGCTCAGCGGTAAATTACACTGCTGAGCGGCCTAGTGTAGGGAAACGTTGTTGTCTAGCGCCCAGGCGGTGACGCTGAGCTTCTAGAGCGAAAAGAGGCAAACCGCTCAGCGGTCATTTCTGGCGCCTGGGCGGTGGCGTGTGTTGAGGCAAACCGCTGAGGGGCCAATTTAGGCGCCTGGGCGGTTGTCTGTTTTTATATTTTGGATTCTGAGATCTTTTCTGTTATCTTTTTGGCTTATATATAGCCCTAGTACGAATTCAAATGTAATTCTTTTGGCAAAGAACAAGTCCACAACAGCTCTACACCTTTGGAGGAGATCTCTTGGATGCTTAGGCTCCATTTTATCAATTCTAGGGTTTGCTTTTTCCATTCTTCCATTCAATTCATCTAGTTTCACCATGATTATGGTGAACTAAACCCTTAGTTGTTGGGGAACAATGTAATCTTTTGAAACTCTCATATATTGAAATTCTTGTTTACTTTATATGCTTGCATATGCTTGATTTATCAATTGTTGGGTTCTTTACCTGTGCTTAACGCTTCTACAGTTTAACTCATTCGGTAGATGTTGTTTGTCTTTAATGATACGGGGACGTACGGTAATGTCATGAACTGGGGAGAATTCCTTGATTATGTTTATTGTGCCTAGGGATAGGGGTAGGACGATCAATTGTATTTTGCTTCCGATCATTATGCATTATTAGTTACTAGGGGAGGCTAGGGATAGCAAGCCAGTAATTAGTAATAGGCTCTTTTCACCAAGGGATTGGGTTAAGGGTAGAACTAGAAAGTTTGCATGGCAATTTGATAAATAAGCAAAGTAAATAAGAAGAGTAGATATATGAGGGTGGATAAGATGAAATTGTAAACCCCAACAACCTCATTCATTCATTGTTTCTCTCGTCAATTGAATTCCTGCATTTGCATGTTTATTTTTGTTTTGCATTTTAACAATTAAAATTATTTTCTTTTCTCAAGTCTTATACGATTAGTTTACACGAAAGAGGAAGCCTTAAGAGTCCTTTGGGAAGAACGATATTGGGTTTACCAATTTTTATTACTTGATACGATCTGGTACACTTGCCAGGGGTTTAACATTAGTTTTCAAAAAGTTCTCTGAATAGTTCAGGTCGCGTCTATTTAAAGATTTCTATAGATCAAACGCTCTTGTAGTCGACTAAGCTACTAATAGAGTGACTATCCTCTGACAGTAATAACAGTTAAGTCAAAGTAGTAGCTGTCAAGTCAAACAAATTAATTTTACATTCAATACAGTTGACTCTCATTCAATGCTTAACTAACATTTGAAAATATAGTCGTTACTATTCACAAGCATAACAGAATTTCAAATAAAACAACTAACAAAGTCGAATGCAAAGCGCACACCGTCGACTTTGACACATCTGCACATTTTGAAAATCTTTTCATTGTAAAATCTCACATACCACTATATTTGAAAATCTGTGCAAAGTCTTTAGTCTTAATTGAATCAATTAATAATGAAGTCGACTTAGGACTTGCAGATTTGCCACATAACATAAGTTCATCAAAGTGCATGTGGTTTTCCTTTTCCAAAACATATGCAATGCAATCACAACAAATGTAACAAATATCAGAACAATGAATATGCATTCATATATTAAGATCAACATAAAACATGTTCAATAAGATATCAATAAATAAGCAACAAAACATGTAACACATAACAAGACATGTGTTATTAATAATGTGTTGTCATTATCAAAAACCAGAGTGAATAAGCATTGTGAGATTAAGGTTAGCTAAACTGATAACGGTCTAAAAACCGTTATTTTCATGCTTAAATTGATATCAAAATACACCCTTTATGGCTTAGAATGAGCTTAGAATCAAGTGAAACACTTAAGTTGAGTCATTTGAGAGTCAAAAACTGTTTTTAGAGATATTATGCTTGTTTTGCATGTTTTGTAGGGTTTTGATGAAGATTAAGGATGGAATTGAAGAAGGAAGGTCTTAGACTAAAGGAAGAAGAAGAAAAATGAAGAAAAGAAGAGTCTATGCACCGCTCAGCGTCAAAATGCACCGCTGAGCGCGATTATTCGAGGGAAAGCCACTGTCTGACGCTCAGGCGGTGACGCTGAGCATCTAGAGCGATTAGAAGCAAATCGCTCAGCGGTGAAACTAACCGCTGAGCAATGGTGCGGCTTGAGGGAAACCGTTGAGCGGTAAAATTGGACGCTGAGCGGTTTTCTGCTGGGCTTGGGCTTAAATTCTGTTACTATTATGTCCTATATATAGCCCCAATGCGATTCAAATATTATTCTTTTGGCAGAAGAAGACGTCCAGAGCTGTTGTACACTCCTTGGAGAAGATTTCTTGGATGCTTAGGCTCCATTTTATCAAATCTAGGGTTTGCTTTTCCATTCTTTCATTGTATTTCATCTAGTTTCATCATGTCAATGGTGAACTAAACCCTTTGTTGTTGGGGAACAATGTAATCTTTTGAAACTCTCTTATATTGAAATTCTTGTTTTATTCATATGTTTATTATCAATTGTTGGGTTCTTTATCTATGCTTAAAGCTATTATCATTTAACTCATTTGATAAATAGATGTTTGCCTTTGTCGATACGGGGACGTACGGGGAAATCATAAACTGATAAGGAATTCCTTGATTAACAAATACCACCTAGGGATAGGGGGTAGGACGGTCAATTGTATTTTGCTTTTGTGGTACTTGCACTGCTAGTTACTAGGGGAGACTAGGGATAGTAAGTCAGTAACTAGTAGTAGGCTCTTCTCGCCGAGGGATCGGGTTTAGGGTAGACTAAGAAAGTTTGCATAACAATTAGATAATAAAGCGAATTTAATAAGAAGAATAGATATAAGAGAGTGGATATGATGAAATTGTAAACCCCAACAACTCCATTCATCCATACCTTTTTCTTGCCAATTGAATCAATTGCATTTGCATGTTTACTTTTTGTTTTTGCATTCAAACCACAAGTAAATTATCTCTACAAGTCTTACAATATTGATTTACACGAAAGATACGGCCTTTGAGTCCCTTGGGAGAACGATATTGGGTTTACCAATTATATTACTTGATACGATCTGGTACACTTGCCAGGGGTTTAACATAAACCAATGCTTCCCTTATCAACAATCTCAACATTTCTATGTTCTCGTACATATACTATACTAGTATAGTTATTACAATGGATAGTTTGTTAGCATAAAAATAAAGCTTAGAAGTTTTGATGATGTCTCAAAATCAAGTCTCGTGTGCTCAAGTTGCAAGAAGATCTTCATGAAGACTTGTTTGTGTTAAAGCCTTTGTAATTTAGTAGAATTATGTATAGGGTGTTGTTTATCCTTGATTCCATGTATTGTGTGCTTTGAACTTCATTTTTTGAATCAGAAAACTCTAAAAACCCATTTTTGGTCAAGAATAATCAATTACCAACTAATGATAATCGATTATCCATAATTGATTATCACGACTAGTCATTGGAGTTTTTAGGAATGTTTTTAACCATTGTGTATTCATTAAATGTTTAATCGATTACCGTAAGTGGATAAACGATTATCACACATCAAATAGCTGACAACAAATTTTATAAAGATGTTTTAGACTCTTATTCTAACACATACAACTACACTTGTTAAACTAAGTTAAGTGTGATCTAGGATTTGTGTAACCCTTATTCTATGGCTTTGAGAACTTGGTGTTGGCATAGAGTGAGAACTTTCATTAGGAGTGTGATCGAGTGTTGTTGTTGTTGCTGAGTGAAGTTTGTCATCCTTCGTGAAGATTCAAAAGAAGTGTTTATCCTTCGTGAAGCATTCAGATGAGGTATTCATCCCTTGTGGTTTTCAGGAGAAGTGGGTACCATCTCTTGGGGTAACAAGAGAAGTGTTATAAACCCTTAAACTTGTCTTTCTGTATGATTGTAATAGTTTATTGGTTTTGTGATAGTGGAAGTTAATCTCTGTTTAGGATTAGCAACTAGACGTAGGATCCTTGAGATTTGAATCAATATAAAACTACTTGTGCAAATCTCTCTTTTCCTATATTCTTTATTGTTGTTGATATTATTTGTTAAGTAAATTTTATAAAGAGAGAAGACAAATTATTTTTAAAGCACAATAAATCAATTTGCCTCGTCATCTTAATATTTGTCTAAACGCGCTAACTGTACCGCTCTAATGTTTTATATATTTTTTATTATTTATTATAATTATCAAAATTTATAATATTTTATTTAATAGTTTTTATACTATTAAATGAAATATTACATTATTTAACTTCAATAGTTACTTTACGTGTGAAGATTTATTTCCTCTGAATTCTTGATTATGTGGAAAATTGAGAAAGATCCTAATGTTGTTATCACAGTTACAATTTTGTTTGTAGTAGATTTTAGACAATGGTCAGTGACAATAATTTTAGCCTGGACATCTAAGTGTAGGACTTTAATAATTATAGGATTGTTGAAAGATTAATTTAAAACTTATTATTTATTTACAAAAGTGTAAAATTTGAATATTTAAGTAGTTTAGAGTGTAATACAATGAGATTGAAACTCATTAGCTTGGTAGGGCAAATAAGGTTAACTTAGTAATAAAAATTGGAAATGAGAGTAAGAGAGGCTAAAATTACCATTTGATTTTTTTTCGTAAAAAGTAAGTTTTGAATTTATATGTTTGCGAACAAGACTTTTGAAGCAAAGTTTTGGAACAGAGTTTCCAAAATGCATGAAATATATTTTAGATTTCAAAATCCACTATTGGATTTTTCTAAGATTTTGAAAATGGTTCTGATCCAGATTTCAAAATTTGATTCTAGATTTCTAAAATTTATAAACCCGGTTGTGGATTTTTCCACATTTTGAAGTACGGATTTTTCCACATTTCGAAATCCAATTCTGGATTTTCCTAGATTTCGAAATCTAATTATAGATTTTTTCGAATTTCTAAATCTGATTCTGGATTTTCAGAAATCATATTTCAAAAATCTGATTCTGAATATTTTGGATTTTAAAGTCCAAAATTTCCAAGATTTTGAAATCTAATTCTGGATTTTTAAAATTGGATTTCAAAAATCTGATTCTAAATTTGTCAAAATTTCAATATCCAAGGATTTTTAGAAAACGAATTTCGAAATTTGATTGTGAATTTTTTCCTTAATCGTATTTCAAAATTCAATTAAATATAAATTATTTTCTCTATCAAATTTTGAAATTTAATTAAGTATTGTTTTGAAATCTGGTTATGTATTGAGTCTTTTAGTTCATTTTTGTAAGTGCAAATTGGACAAAGGAAGTGCAAATGAAGGATAAGGCGCGAATGGGTGTTGTGGCACATTGAAGGGTCTCAAAATAGAGTTTTAAGCCCTAGTCAAAGTCAATGCCTAAAAGCGGCTAAAAATAATTTTGGGTTATAGAAAAGTTTGCGGTACAGAAAGAAACTTATAGGGTGTAGGAAGAAGTCCCTTTCTTTTCTATTGGCCCAAGTCATAGTTGGAAAAAAAGTTATAAAGATCCAATTCACACTTGGGTGTTACTCCCTCCACCTCCCCATTTGCTCTCTCCACCTCCTCACTTTCTCTTTTACCTTTACTCTATTTTTTATTTCTATTTTATCCTTTCAATAAATGCAAACCATATCTTCGTTGTCATCTAACAAATGTTCAATTTCATCTCGCGACGAGGCCATTGGTTGCGGCTCCATCTGGTGAAGCGGTGATCCCAGCGGCATAGGGAGGCTGTGGCGGGGACCGGCGAGGGGGTGGAGTTGTGGTCTTCTTGGTGTGGGGGTGAGAGACGGATGTGCGACATTTGTCGATGGATATGCGACATCCGTTCTGGTCTTATGGGTCATCGTCTTCCTGAACACAAAACACAGAAAAGGCACCAGACAGACAACCAAACACAGCAAACCATGCACACATTCAATAAATCTAAGATCATGCATATTAAAGACTAAAAATCGAAGCGAATGCCCCGATCTGCACCACGATGAATAGCAAAGGTAGAGTTTGGAAGAAGTCACCTAGAGAAAAGAGTGTGACGGAAATGGGAGAAAAAAAGGCGGATCTCACAATTTTAGGAGCGGGTGAAGCTATGAGCAAAGAGTAAAAGTGAGAGTGTAATGGAAATGGGAGAAAAAGGGGCGGATCTCAAAGTTTTAGGAGGGGGGTGAGCAAAGAGTAAAAGTGAGAAAAAAGAGTAAAAGGTTAGAGCTCAATGTTACTCTCCTAATTAACATTAAAAAAAAGTAAAAAGGTTAGAAAAGGAAAAGAAAAAGGTTATTTTTGTAATAAAAAAAAATGTAAAAAATTGGGGAGGTGGAAGGAGGAAACGGGAAGATGGAGGGAGCAACCCCCTTCACACTTTTCAACAATTTTAAAAAAGCTTTGATTATTTTATGGTTTTGGTGAGTCCAATTCACACTTGATTTGATTCTGAGAATTATTTTTTCCTGCACTACCATATTTTCTTCCTCACCCCAAAGATCAAAGTAAATGACCTAAACATCCTTGATTTAAAAATTATTAAAAAGTAAAAATGCTAAATAAAATGTCAATTTCATCCCTTTCTTCTTCCTTTTACTCAATGCATCCTTCATTCCACCCAATCCACCAATGTCCTCATCCATCCCAAATGCCATCTTTGCATTGTTCTATTGTCACATTCCAACAATTGTTGCCTTTATCTCCATCATATCAAGAGAGCACAAAAGAAATTATTGTTGTGATGAAGAGAATTCGAACCTCATGGCCTTCGTGCTTCTCCAACTTGTTCCATCCATAGATCTTTTATTGACAAATTTGGATGGCATGGTTATGACGATCATGGAGAGGGTTATGTCAAAGATGGAATAGGAGGCAACAGATCCGACACGCAACTGATAGCCAATAAAATGTGTTTTGGGATTTTTAATATACTGGATTCTATAATCAGACTCAAATCTCAAAGTTGCTTTTTGGATTGTACAAACTGATATGTATTTGCATATGTCAGATTGTACAATTCAAAACATTTTCGGATTTGAAATCTTGTGTTGAACTATAGAATCTGGTATGTATTCCTAATCTAAAAAAATTGTAACAGAAAGGTTATTTTCAATGAATAAAATTTCATTTTCTTAAATTACATCTATTATTTTGTTGAGGGGGAAAACCATTTGAGGGGGAGTATTCATTTGTACTTTTTGCTTATGATCAAAAAAAGAGAGAGAAAACTTCTAATTAGTGCAGTTTTTACTAACATGTTTGTTTGTAAGCTTGAAATTTGTGCAGGAAATTAGATATGACTTTAAACAAGAGATTTTTTTATCATCATCAAAAAGGGAGAGATTATTACCAATGAGGAGCATTGGTATCTTGAAGATATTATAGTTTTGATGATGTTACAAGATGAAGACTTGAAGACTCTTATTTAATTTACATTAAAAGCATTTTGTAGTAAAAATTATATAAGAACAACTTTGTTGATGTAAGCATACTTAGAAGTTTTCCTTTCTAGAGAAACCTTGCACAGATAATCGATTATTTGGTATAATAATCGATTATCACGAGCCTATGTGGAAAAGAGATGCTCGCGCAGATAATCGATTATTGCTTAGAATAATCGATTATCTCTATCTGTTATGATATTTCCCAAGTCGCGCAGATAATCGATTATTCTTCAGGATAATCGATTATCACTTTTTGAAAACCCCATAACGGACACAAATAATCGATTATAACTTGATATAATCAATTATCACTGACAATTGTGAATTGACTTTTCAATTTCTGACCTATGGGCTATATATACATTCTACTAAACCTCTTAGAGGATCATCGAAGTCATTTGAGAATACATAAACGCTTTGGGGAAGTTCTCAAGTGTTAGAGTTGCTCGAATCAAGTCTTGTGAATAGGAGAAGCTTGCGCTTAGTGTGCCTAAGGTCGAAGCGGTTCTCTTCAAGTTGATTGAGCAGGTTCTTCCGTTCGTTTGTCGAAGGAAGGTGTTTTCTATTCTTTAATTTGATTATCTAATTGTAATCTGTAAACTGCATTTTAGTGAAATAGTTAATCACTTTTTATAGTGATTACCAACTGGACATAGAATCTTTTGATTCGAACCAATATAAAAATCATTTGTGTTGATTTTCTCTGACCTTACACTTTTAGTACTCTAACTGTTTGATAAAAGTCTCAAAAGAAAATCACAATTTTTAAAAGAACCAATTCACCCCTCCCTTCTTGGTTATGGATTGTTACATGCTCACGCTTTCGTAAAACATTTCCATTGCGCGATACCGGTTGTTTACCAACACTTGAATGTTGTTAAGTTTTGTTTGATAAAAGATAGTTTAATATGTTTTGAATACAATTTAGATAAGTTAAGTAAATTTCTATATATTTCCTTATGATAACTTATGAAAATGATATGAACTTAAAAATACATATTCGATAAGGGACAAGATTGATTGAAAATGAGTAAAAGATTACATTGAGTAAATCATGGTTTTATTACACAATTAAATTATGTAGAAGTTGGATGATTTAAAATGTTTTTGAGATTATCTTTAATGTAGAAGTTGGAGAAATATATTAACTCTACACTCAAGAAATATGAGAATGTGAATAATAAGTCATGGTAGTATAATCGCTACAAGTTACCTTGATAAGATCAAAAGTGTAGTTCGTATAACTCATAGCTCAAAAAGGTCATCATAAAGAATAAAACTCAATTTTATGATAGAATTCATATATCATCAATATATTACAAAAAGTGCATCCTTTTATAGGATGAATTAGGCAAGATCCAACTAATTTTACATTAATTCTGAATAATTAATATTTAATGCTCACTAATTTTTCATTTAATCTCCATTATATGAACAATTATTTTCTATATTTAATTAAAAGATAAAAATTACAAAGAAAATTCAAAAGACTTCCTTAGGATCATATCATCTTTGATTAATTTTGTTGCTAAGGTTTATTTTTCTTATATTTTTACTTAAGTAAAAGAATTTTACTCAAACAAAAAATAGAACAAAGATGTAAGATGTTGCTCTTAGTCCTATTTTTACTCAAGCGAAAATAACACAATAATTTAACCCAATTTTTGTCCAATTTTCATTTAAGCAAACATATTTTTATCAAGCTAAAAAGAATTCCTATTGTTTTACTTGTTCAGTTTCTTAAACTTATTAAAGTGAATGTTTTTTATATATTTAATTTCAATAATAACTTTTAGATATGATTGATTTAGGATATGAGTTGTCAAAACCCTTAAATTCAGCAGTAATAGTGAAACCCAGGTGTTAGTGCAGGGAATTAAAATTTCAGAAAGTGGAAGACAGGTGTGAGCAACAGAGTAGACCGTTCGGTTTTGACGGTGGTATTTAAAGAAAAAGTTTCAAATCACGCTCCACTTTCTACATGCACCATTTCTTCTCCACCTTCCAAAAATCTAAATTCTCCTCATTCTCTCTAGCTTCTCTCTAAAACTCTTCTTCTTCCCTTTACAAATTCTCATTCTCTTTACTTTCGATCATCAAACAGATCACTCCTGAGCTCTACTGGTGTCAAACACTTTCATTTTCACCGATCGAATATTTATTTTGAGTTGGTGTTTTAGAAAAAAGGTTGGTGTTTTAAGGAACGATATTCTGCTGACTGAGTTAGCAACCGTCTGTCAAGGAGGTAAGGGAAGCTTGTATAATTTAATTATGATTACCTTTTTTGAATGGTTGTCGGTTTGAATGATGTTTTGTTTGAAAATTTGATGGATATGAAATATTCGTGTTACTGCATGTTCGTCTGAAGGTGTTGATGATTGATAAATGGCGTGAACTGGGTAGGAATAGGGCTTGATCATAAGCCTGCAGTATTCTGCATAATTATTACTTGTCACCGAGAGGTCATTCGTGACTGTTCGGTCTGTTGTGTGTTCGGTCTTAACTGAGTTCTTCTTTAGTAGAACTTCAGTTAATGACCGATCGGTCTTGTGTTATGTATAATAAAATATAGTGTTCGGTTTAAGCATAGTTTCACATTTCCACTTAGTAGTCATCCTAGATAAGGTATTCAATATAGTTTAAGTTTTCAAAATGATAAATATTCTCAGTTTGTAAACAATGTTCCATTATTTCAGTGATTGGTCTTAGTAGTGCTTGGTCTTGTACTGACACTCGGTTTTGGAGTGCTCGGTCTTGTACCAACATTTGGTTTCTTAGTATACTCGGATAAAAATGAATAAGTATTTATTTATAAAACGTTCAGTTATATATCAGTGTTCAGTCCCAACCCAAAGGAGTTCGGCCTAGACCCATAGTGTTCTGTCCAATCAATTAGTGTTTGGTCTAATATTCAAGTGTTCGATTTAGCTTTAGAATTGGATTGTTCGGATGCTCGGCTTCAGGTACGTCCGGCTCATGCTTGAGTTGTTACTCTTCAAATGACCGTTCGGTCATGTTCATATAGGGAGTGAGCTCCTATTTGGCCTTGTTCATAGATTAAGTTAAGCTCTTTCATTCGGTTGTACTCGACTATGGTGATTGATTTACTGTTTGGTTTAATTTTACTTATATATGTATATTGGATGAGGTAGTATGTGGATATTTCAAGTGGTATGGAAGAGAATTCCAAGGAGGAATGTCTTAGTGATTGGTTATTGAATTGGTAAAGTATGAATATGGATAGTGAAATTCACGGCGTTCATCCTGAAATTCTAATGATTACCAGTTCTCAAGTAGAGATGGGTAAGTCATGTGATGAGAATGACAGGAGGCCCTAGTCTAAGGGGGAGGACCTTAGATGAGATATAACAGGCTAACCTCGGGTGGCAGCTGAGGGGTTTCCAGTTACTACACCACCTGGGTGCAAGAACGGCCACAAGCTACATATTCATACAATCCGGATGGTCGAGTCAAGTAGTCAGTCATTGTATGTATGTTACGTTCGGTCACTGCTTGAGATGCATGTTTGATGATTGTATGCTATAAAGGTTTGATTGAATTTATGGTTATGCAATTGTTATGTTTTATGATTAATTAAATTACACTAGCTTACCTTGCATTTTTTGTCTTGTCTTCTGTTATCCGATCGTCCTTTCTCTTGCAATGATCATCCTTTGGATGTAAGCAAAAGTTGAAGAGTGTTCGCTGGAGCAAGCCTTGGAAAGCGAGAACCCCGAAGTTTAGTTTAGGACTATTCGGTTAGTAGTTATAAGTCTATCTTTTGTAAATCGTCCGGTTTATACAAGTTAATGGTATAACTGTTCGGTATTTTTATACGTTTTGTGACCGACTTATACTCCTTGTAAAATTTTAAATTTTAAGTGTTTTAGGATTTCTGTAAATAGTATTTTAATTCCAATGAGTGTTCTATAATATTATTACATGTTAACTCCTACTATAGTATTATGCTATAATTTTTGAGATGTTATTGAGATGGATAAATTTGTATTTTATATAAAAAATGATTGTTGAGATTAACGAAAACTATATAAATTTTTGTCACACGATATGTAAAATTTATTTATTTATTAAATAAATAAATTGTGTTTCATTTATTAAAGGTTAAAATTGTTAAATTGAAATGTGATACCAAATAAAGTTAGCAAATAATGTATAATGGTGTGGACTAATTTTGGTACCCAGACCTTTTATTTTTATATATTTACAGCTTGGTAATATTTTCTTATTATTGATGATAGTTGTCATTTATGTGAGTAAAATGTCAAAACCTTTTACAAACCTGAGTCAATTATATTTCTCAATTAAAAACTAACTTGAATCAAGCATAGTTAGTAGCATCAAACCAATAGTTCTATCAAAATTTATTTTCAGAAAAAAAAATGCAATTCTTACGTATAAGAAAATCTTAAAATTATATTGACTAGACCTGATGAAAATTAGGTTTGTGAGCACCATCATAAAAATAACTAAAATATTTAACAAAAATGAAACTCTCATAGTCATTAAGAGCAAAAGGGTGCGAATCTAATGGGATATGTCCACTTAAAGAGGTGTTTTTGTGTCATCAATTATGTGGACCATAGCAATATTATAATTTTAATGTCAAAGCTTGTGATTAAAAGGGTTTAATTAAATTTAAAAAGGGATTACATGGATCTTACTTTAGCCATGAGGGTAGCATAAAAAAGTTGTCTTTTCCCAACAAAAAAACCCTAAAAAATTTCACGTTCTCCAACTATGCATGACTCCAAAAGAAAATTGAAGGTGAATGTGATGAATTGAAGTGTGGAAGAGACATAAAAGCAAATTGTGGCAATAAGAAAAAGGAAGAGAGAGATTGCACAAGATCTTAAGCATTGCTAATTTGACATCAATGGCACTATTGGTTTAATGTCAAATAATGGATAATATATATTCTTCAATGACTCAACAAGATTCCCTTGAAAAAGTTGCTCAAATCACCATTTGTCATTATCCAAACTCTTTCTTTTAGGTGATGAGAGTGAGGGTTTTATTTTGCCGTCTTAAATGTGAGTGTGGACAAATTCATTCATCACTTCCAAAAATGCTAATTTGGGTTATATCAATTCAAACAAACTTTACCACCACTCAATACCAACAACATGTCTTTATTTCATTTAATTTCAACATTTTGTCTCTTCATTCTAAAAGTTTTAGGTAACTTTAGTTTCACCAAACATAAAAATATGTCATGTTTGCCATATTTTTTTCAAAAATTATTTTTTATATAGTCAAAATATTCATCAACACCTTTGTAAAGATGTTCCAGTTGCCTTTTTTTTTTTGGGTACTTTTTGAATATTAATTTGATTTAGTTCATATTTTTGTATTTTTACTTTTTTTTTATAATATGGTTGATGTGATGATGGAGGATAGGAAAATTCTCAAATATTGGTTTAGTTGAGAAATAATACTTTATATGAATTTTATAAAAAATATATTTATTAATATTAAAATAAAATATAATTAGAGATTATACCCAATTATTTAATTCTCGGATATTATATATAAATAGTTATTATGTCTTTTTCAGTTAAATTTGTTGCAAAAGGTAGTAACAAACTAAACAAAAAAAAATGCATAATTAATTATATATAATAGTTAATTATATTTTATTTTAATAATTAACATATGATATATAATTAACAATGGGAAATAAAGTTATTATATATATATATATATATATATATATATATATAATTAAAAAAGAGAAATAAAAAATAATAATAAGAGTATGTCAAATAGAGTTGCATATGTTTCAAAGTCATTTTTTATGCATATATTTTGAAAATGAAAACTTGTATCATCCATTTTAACTAGTTTTTAAAAGATGTTTTACATTATATTTAATAAGAAGATTCTTTTTATGAATAATAAGATTCAAAATGATATGTTTGTGTATGATGTTTATTGGCTAAATCAAATTTTGTCGATTATTTAAAAATATACGTAACACGATATTTCTAGATTTGGTGGATATACACAGTAGATTTGAATACGTTTTGGACACATTCATGAAGATATTTTGAATTAAAAACTGGAGCTTAAAGTTTTGAAATGTAAACTAAAATCTCAACGTAAATGGAGTACTCACACTACCCAAAGTGAGTTGAACTAGAAGTGTCATTGTATATTTGTTTTATAGTTGTAAGTGTGTAATTCTCCGTTATTGACATATGTCAATTATGTTTGTTCAAAGACAACAAAAATCAGTTAAACATCATCTGCAATGTGGTGAAAACTTCAAAAGATGTCAAAAACTAAAATACTAGACATTAAAAGTTTTTTTTAGTGATACTAGACTATAAAAATTAACAATCAGTTCATCACTTTAAATTATATCTCATTATGTTTTAGCTTTTTTTATTCATTAAACTCCAATACAAGAGTCAAATTCCATTTAAATATATGTTAATTAAATTCCATTTTTTTTTCTAATAGTGATTAAGAAGTGTGTTTATATTAATTATAATGACAAGTTTAATTTTGATATACATATTATATATTAAATAATTTAAAACTTATACGAGATTCTATTCTACTTCAAATTTGATGGCATAATTAGGTTCATCATATCTAAAATATTATATAAATTAAAATTTAATGATCTTATTTTGATTTTATTCTAGAAAAGTTTTAATAGCCAAATAAAGAATCTATTTATAAGTGACTTATTTATAAGTGACTTTTTAACCTCCGATCTAAGACCTTGAAAATAATTGTAATTAAGATGTTAGATTTTTTTTTTAAATATAGAAAAAAAATTGTATAAACGCTACAGTAAAATGCTATAATAAAATACGTACAATGCTATAGTGAAATATGTACAGTGCTATAGTACCTCATGAATCATGTGTTGCTACAGTAAAAATGTAGTACAAGCTACAGTATTGCTACAGTACAACTATAGTATTGTTACAGTAAAATGTAGTACAATTACAGTACTGCTACAGTAATTCTAACTTCAACTATAAATAGGGATAAGGAAATAAAGTTTTTCACAAGGAGAGTGAAACTAAGCAAGAGTTTCATAGAAAATAAGGAGATTTTAGGGCTAGAATTTGAGTTGTAGAGAAGGTAGCAAGAGTTTCTGAAGAGGTGCTCTTCATCTGGAAGAAGAGAATCAGGTAAAGGGAGCTAACATTTCTAAGCTTTTATATTATGATTGTTGTATTACTATTCATGTCTTGAAATTTTGTGCAATTACTGTTAATGAAAATATATGTGCTTGTTGTATATCTATCTATATTGAATTTATGTGTTAATATTATATGTTGTTGATTTGAATCTGTGAATAAGAAATTTGTTAAGAACTAGTTGAGGAACACTTTGGCTAGGAAAGACTTGGTACTTAAGATGTTCATTATGACACACCTCTCTTTCCTGGAAGTCTACTCGACGAATTTTTAACTTAATTCTTATTGATCAGATTATGTTATACTTAATTTATTTTGTAATATTCCAGTAATATTAAGTGTTTGATACTCTGGAATTTTTTCGTGTGTTTATTGTGTAAATTTTTTTTTACACAATTATCCATTTCAGGTAAGCTTTTTTATATTGAATTACTTATTCAATCATGTTTAAGTTAGATGTAGAATCAAAATGATTCATTGAGAATTAGTTGGAAAAGACAGTGTTTTTCCTAAGAATACTTTGTAACATCGGATTTATACATAATACCAATATGATAAGAAAAGAGAATGAAAATTATTTTACCGACAAGAGGTTATGAGAATTTGAGTGTGGTTCTCCATGTCTTCAGACAAAGAGATAAATAATTCGTCATAGATTCTGAATTGTGATGAGTATAATACTTGGCGAGTATGTCTCACCAGAGTTATTACTCGTAAGTCCTTAAGGAGAAGATGTAATGTATGAATTGTTCCTTGAGATATGACTAAGGATTGTAATATATTGACATGTGCAATTATGAATGGAAAATGTGGAATAGAGTTCCAAGGAGGAACTTCTTATTGATTTTGTGTCAAGTGTTGTATGTATGAATGTAGGAGCTTTGACGGGGTTTATTCTGATACTTTCAGTAATCTTGATCTCACGTAGAGAGAAAGCTATGTGGTAGAGAGTGGGAAATCCTTACCGAAGATCCAGATTGGTGGACAGAGTAGGAAGGATGTAGCTTTAGTGGTTGTATTTATATCTGAAGATCCAGTTTGGGGGACAGAGTAGGATAAGACAATTGAGCTAGCGAGTAAGTGCATCCATATCCGAAGATCCAGATTGGGGGGACAGAGTAGGATAGGGTGTATCTGAGTAAAGTACCACTGTAAGTGTAGAACCTGCTAAGAGTTCGATATTCATACGATTATCTGGATGAGTCTAGTTTATGTTGATTATGATATGTTATTACATAATTGAGTGATTGGACTGGTAAGTTTGAAATTATGTTATTGTTTTAAATATACCATGTTCTTTTCTGTTGCATTAGCTCACCCTTGCTTTGTATGTTGTTTGGATGTTATTGTTGTGTTGTGTGTTTTCTCTCGGCAATGATCATCCAATGGGTGTCAGCAGAAAGTGGATGAGATGTTGGTGGAGCAGGCGTTAGATGGAATATCGACTGGTGTTTAACTTATGTACGAGACCATTTGTTTCAAATTTCAATTTTAAGTTTGGATTGTATAAAGTTTAAAATTTGAGTGATGGTTTGTATAATTATGAGGAAAACTTGTATTCCTCCTTTCATAATTATTCTATTGTATCGACAATGTAAGAACTCTATTATAGATTAATACTATAATTCTTGGGTTGTTACATCCGATAGTTATACGAGAGATTACATCTATAATAATAAATCTTCCAATTCAAACTAACAGGAGTAAGAGTGGTGTATTTTGATTACAAGTTCACTAACATTGTTAGAGTTATTACTTTTAAAGAGTTGTCTAATTCAAAACTTGGTTACTTCATCATAATTTATGCTCTAAAAAGGCATTTTAAGAGATTAAAAATAGAAAATATTTAAAAATGATTAAGTAAATTACACAAACTTTTTCTGAGATTTAAACAAATTACACGAGAACCTTCTATTTTTTTTAACATAACACTTAAAATTTGTATTTTAGTTATAGTATCTCTTATTAAATTTTGTAACCATATTTTTTCTTTCTTCCTTGCTTTAAAAAATGATTAGCTTTATGAGAGTGTATTATTATTAACGTCGCGAATTTATACTTACTCGTGTTAATCGGAAAGATTTGGTTGATGCTTGAAAGTTTGTTTGGCTAGAGTAGGTATATGTAATGAACTTTATTTTAATTCTTTTGCAAAATCATGTCACAATCTTTTGATATGCTAATAAGTGGCTTGATAAAAAGTTTTCCTTTGTGGCTTGTTTTGGGATGTCCTTTTATAGCAAAGAGATGTGTAGTTTGTTGGTGGTGGATGCATTTGAAGTCAAAATGTTGTTGAATTTTTAGTATTTTTTTTAATGTTAGGAACTTTCCATGAATGATTTATCAAAAATGTATGATACTTATGAGTAAGGGGTGAATCCATATAAGAGATTTCATGTTATCTTTTATTCAAAATATTGATACTTTGAGTTCATGAATTTTCTTTTTTTACATTGATTTTTTTTTTTTTTACTTAATATGAAATTTAGACTCACTTGAAAACCTACTTTTTTTTAAATGAATTTCTTTTACAAAAATTATTTTTCACAAAAAAAAATAATGACAAAGATCTAACATAACACAACATTTATGATTTTAGAACTAGAGAACTCTTTTGAGTATTTAAAATATCTTTGATTGCTTACTCAATATTTGCTTTTTTTCATTCACAATTCTTCTTGTTAAAGAGTGAATGAGATATTGACACTTTTAATCAATTATTCCAAACTATTAATCAAATATTTTAACTAAATTTTGGAAAACAAGTACAACAATATTTCTTTTAATAGATTAAATTATCTTTTCGTTTATTACTTATTATGGAAAACAAATTTAATCGGTTAACTATTATCTCAAAACCTAATTTCCCAACACCCTGATTGAATCAACCATATAAAACTTAATAAACTAAAAACATCATAAAACCTTTTTAAATATTTTTTCATATTTCAAACTTTTTTTTCAATTCATTTATGGACATGTGTTGATTATGTGAAAAACTAAAACAACACTCAGTGAAAGTAAAATCTCTTAAACACGTGTTCAACATCTTCATACTTCAATGATCATTAGAACATATACACTTGAGACTAGCCTACTTTCCAAGTCTAGCAAAGTTGACTAATACTTCTTTAAGAAAATTTTAGCACATGGACTATATTATATTAGTTTGTATGCTCATTTTGGTGTTGTTAGAAGAGCACACTAGCTTCAAAAGAAAAAAAGATATCAATCACCATTCACATTTAGTATGATAGTAGAAGTTATCAATGTAAAGTAAAACTCATTACGAAAAAACTCTAACATAAGGACAAAGCTAAAGCATGCAAGTCATAATGGTTTGTTTAAGATGTCTATAAGTGAAAATTTTCTCATGCAAATATGATCAATAAATCACATGTCTTACGTGATAATGTATGTTTCATAGCTTCAAGTGCTTAGTCTTTATATTATTTCTAGTAAACCACTTAGAGAGTGCATTTGTACAAATTCTTTACTCAATCAATATATGAATATATTTATTCTAATTCAATCCAAGGTATTCACGTGAAAGAAATATATCAATAGAATTCAAAAGAGATAGTGAGTATTATAAGAATAGATTTTCATAATCAATCCCTAATAAAAAATGTTTTTAAAATTTAATTCATACAAACATTAAAAATAAAAGCAAACATTATATTAAGAGAATTTTTATAAATTAACTTATGTATGAAAAAGTTTTTTTTTCCTTCTAAAAGTATATATAAAAAAATTTATACATATATACCGACAGATTAAGTGTTTTTGATAAATAAGATTTTATCAATGAACATTTCAAAGTAATTTGGACAATGTTATTGATGGATATATCGTGATTGACACATCAACCAACACATTCATCGATAAATATGTTATTAATGGATGTTGTGTAGGTATGTCGATAAATCCATAGGCATATAAATTTTTATCATTGAACTAGATTATTATTCGAATAAGAAGGTTGGTACCTAGAACCATAAAGTGGGAAAACAAAAAACATTGTAATAGAGTGGGATGAGTCACTAAAGACTGTCGTGATTATCTACCGGAGAACACCATGTCGCAATTAGCCACCATAGACCACTACGAGAGCTACCTTGAGAAGCACGATTGGAGTGACATAAAGAGCATTGCATGTGGAGATCACTGCCACCGATTAGCATTGTTACTAGCCATTAGAGACCACCATGACAAGCCACCAAAGAGCACGGTGAACAGATAAATTTTCTAGACTTGTGAGTTCTTTGCGTTGATATTTCGTATTAATCCCTGAAATTGACATTCTCCATATGTTAATTTCACAACCTTAAGCGTAGTTCGAGGTTGTTGGTGGGATTCGTTGGTGTCCTTCATTAGTGGCCTTGTCTGTTTTGCTACGTCATCGGTCATTGAGGTAAGGCATTATTATGGACATTGGTCTTTTGTTGATATTTTAATTTTTTTTTTCCTATTATGTTGCTTCCCCAGTTTGATAGGGATGCATTTTTGGCTTATAGGAAAGGCAAAATCTATGTTTGATTATGCATGGTTTTTAGTTTTTTAAATAAGTTCTAGGTGTCTCTCTAGTTCATGCATATGAATCAAAATAGTCTAAGGTGAATCTTTGTTTATTTATGATCATGAAGATATGTTATGATATTTAATAAAACAGGAGTTTTTCCTTCAGGTAAGGGAAGCTAGTAAAATTATTGCTTGTTAGGGAAGCTAGTAAAATTATTGCTTGTTGTGTTTTCCTTTAATTTGAAAGTTTACCCTAATAAGCTTGTATAATGATTTGGTGTGATTTTGCTTTATTGGAGTTGATTTTTGAATAATCTTATTGAGTGAATTTTTGTATTAAGAAACATGATAGAACATGGTGTGTATGCTAACTTAATGTTTGGTTTGTGGAATAATTAAGAATTGACATATTAGTTTGAACAATCAGCTTCAAATGGTTATTTTGAATTGATTTGGTATCAATTTGGACTTATTAAAGGGATAAAGCATCAATTAGAGCTAATTGAGAAAATTGATATGATTGTTCCTTCTTTGCTTTCTTATATAGCATCTGATAGTGATTAGGTAACACTGGGTGCAAGATAAAATTAGAAGTTAGAAAGCTCTAGTGGTATGTGATGTGGAGTGCTAGTTAGAGACTTATAATTTGAATTATCATTGTTTCTATTTTGATTATTTTTATTTTTTATTGATATTTTTTTTATTACTTTTTAGATAATTAAGGTTTTCATGTAATAAATTGGAAAATAGAAATGTTTGGTTCTTATTTGTGAAAATATTGTATAGATAAGTGAAAATCAATTAAAGATTGAAAAATATCTCAACAAAATCAATTTTCAACATATTGAGCTACTTCAATTACAAAAATCAAATAAATGGGAATCACTAAAAATTGAAGAATATATCAACAACATCAGGTGTCAACAGATTTGGTTATTTCAATTACAAAAATCCAGTACAAATTTCAAACTTAGTCCAATTCGAACAAACTCACACAAGCTTGCATAGAGTTATAAGAACACACCCTTGGAGCATATGAAAATGACTCTAAGAGAAATATGACAAAGGCTCATTTTGAATTTTTTGTTATTCTTTTTTAGTATTCAAAATGTATAGGAGTAACTAACCTCCTTATTCACTGGGTTGAACACAATGTATCTTCAATCTTTGTGATTTCTACTATTTAATATATTTCTTTTTCATTACTCTTGTGTTCTATTCTCAATCTTAACTGCATTAATTAATTGATTGCATATCTATGAGTATTTGATTATTGGACACGATGTTGAAACCTATACTAAAATAGAACAACTAATTGATTGAGCATCTAGACATATAGTTCATCATTTAACATCCAAATTTAATGTTTAATGCAAACTTTTAATAAGAAAAGGTCTAAGACATTAGGACTTGTTAAATAGTGGTGTGAATGCTAGAGTAGAAATTTGAAGTATATTGTTTATTGTTTTTCATATTGATTTGATGCATGAAATCTAACCCCTCTGAAGTTTTTACCATATAATAATTTCATAAATTTTATTGCTTTCTCATTTTTAGATTTATTTCATACACATCAATAATTTTAATTATTTTAAAGTTATTAGCCTTAATTAGTAAATAAACATAATTTTTCTATATAATGCAAGTCGTAGGAAATAATATATGGACTTATTCACTTTATTACTTATAAGATTTGTTACACTTGTAAATTTTGTAACAGAGAACATTGGGGCCAACTGGTATCAATTTGCAGTAAGCTTGAGAGGTCTTATCATTGGGCACCACCCATGGACCGTTGGGTGTTACATGAAAATTTAAATCCAAGATGCTCCAATGACCTGGGCATTGGGTGATAAGCTTTGGCCGCAGGCACCAGCCTTTATGTTGGGTGCCATTAAAGTGGCATTGGGCACCAACTGAAATGGGTTCTTATGTTTTGTTTTCGCTAAGCGCCCTTAGTTACCGTTGGACAAACCTTGTCCTAGGATAAGGTTCATTGAGCGAGAAAGAAATTCGTTGAGTGCATATGTGATGGATGAATGATGGATAAATGATAGTTTTGATTATGATGTTGATTGATTATATTATGGCTTAAATGTTAAAATATACTGATTAATGATTAAATGTTGATTTTTGTAATAACGATAAATGTTTGGTTGCATCAAGATTTAGTTTTTTTTTATAAAACTATTGAGTTCTTATTTCACTTATATATGGATTTTGTGATATGAATGAGAAAGGAAGAATGAAGTACTAATGATAATGGTGATGATTTACTAAGATTTTTGAGGTTGTGATTGGAAGATATTGTTAATTTGAATGTATTGTTTGTATATGTTGTTTTCTTAAGGAGGAGTATCATATCTTATAGTATAGTGTATGTATTGAGTATGAATATAAAGGGTTTGATCATCCTAACTTTACTAAACTCACATACTCATATAAAGAATGAAGTTTATGAATGGGAGTTGAAAGAGGTCCTATGACGAGATTTGGTGCGAGGGAGCCCATATCTAGTGAAGCCATAATGAACTAACCCTATCATGGAAGATTTTTTAGGTGATGAATATGGGTTGGTGATGATATTATGCTATAAGTTTACATGACAAGTGTAGGATTACATGGATACTCTATGATGAATATGGGTTGGTCGTGATATTATGCTATAAGTTTACATGACAAGTGTAGGATTACATGGATACTCAAGTCAATATATAAATATTTTTGAATTGAGCCTAGATTAGGTTATGTCTTGGAATGTATAAAAATGATTGAATGAAAATGTGTTGCACAAAATGCTTGGATTGATATTATAGTTTGAATTCTATTTATATATATTTACGTGATTGTTAGAGAATACTATTAGCTTACTATGTTGTCCGTTATGTTGTAATTTGTCCACCTACTATGATTATATATTATATATGAGTAGCAGAGGGTACAAATGAGATAAATATAAAAAAATAATATTCAAGTGAGCTTATTTAAAATGTAGTTATTGTTTAGATATATAATTTTTTCTATTTTGTCGAAAAACAATTATATATATTTTGAAAGTTTAAAATTTTAATTTTTCATGGAATTATAAATACATTTTTTATAATTTTAAGTTTGATTATGCTTAATACTTAATTTACAACACTTTAATTAGTAATTCTATTTAAGTTTGATTATGCTTAATTCTATAATATAACATTGACCATAAGAAGGTATTGTTTCGGAGAGAAGAAACACACAGAAATATTGTATCAAAACAAAGTTTAAAAAAAATAAAATAATAAAAATATGTAAATCGCTAAACAAAAACCACTATACATAAGAAACTCTTCTTCGCAGCTGAAGAAGTATTTGCTTAGAAAATATATAATCAAATAACATAATCATATTTCAATATAATCAATTTTTTTAATATAATTATAATTATATTTTTTATCATAATATAATAAATAATTAAAACAAAATATTATATTAAAAATAAATTCATTATAATATATATTTATTTTGAATTATAATGTTTTATTCATTAAAAGTTAATAATAATTGTTTATTTTAATTTTACTTTATATTATAAAATCATTTTTAGAAATTTATTTTATATTTTTTTAATATACATAAATTTTTCCACTACACTAATTAATTAAATCAACTATAAATTTACCATTCATTTCCTTTCATTTTTCACTATTTTTTCTTCGATTTAAACCATCTATCCAATCTCTTTTTCTTCCTTCTTTTCTTTTTCTACTCACAAAACAGTAACCAGAACTCAAAATCCATTTTTCTATCTTCTGGTGAAATTGTGCGTCTTCTTGTTTTAAACAAAGAAACTGCTATATAGTAATGTCAACTTTTACTGCTGATTAACTGTATAAAAAAATAATTACCCATTTAATAATTTTTAAAAAATTTCTTATTTATTCCTAAAACTTCAACTTGACTTTTGTTTAAAATATTTGAACCCAGTTTCTTCTACCAACAAATAGAGTACTGTGTGAAGTTAGGTATTGACAATTTTATTTTATTTTTTTGCATAATTTCCATGACAGATTGATCAATTATATATATTCCTGAATAGTGGACTGCTTCAAAAATCAATTTTTCTAGATTTGAAAACCACCCTATTGGAAGATTTGACTGAGCAAGTACAGATCTTAATTTAATTTGTTCTTAAAAATGAAAAATGAATTGATTCTACATGATTCTGGTACGGGAAAGATATTGAAATCTAACAAAATATAGT
The DNA here is from genome assembly GCA_027742785.1 of Vigna reflexopilosa. Taxonomy (NCBI): domain Eukaryota; kingdom Viridiplantae; phylum Streptophyta; class Magnoliopsida; order Fabales; family Fabaceae; genus Vigna; species Vigna reflexopilosa. Next base: position 13,634,733 of record CM050925.1, on the reverse strand, counting down.
TTCTGAATATAAAATGTTGCAGGAGGCACACTCAAATTTTTGTTGGGACAAGAACTACTCCAATATAATATAAAAGGTGTTTGTGTGTGTTCTTCCTTCCTTAGCAACACAGGTAAGTTTTCTGTAATCTTACTTAGTGAGTACCCTTCAGATCTTTACCATTACGTCCTTTGCCATCTTCATATGCTGCCACTGACACAGTTTCTGACACTCACCACTTGCACTCTCTATCTTTGGCTCCAAAGATACACTCCAAACCCACAATGAGAAAGAACAAAACAGCCCCCACTTTATGTTTCACTTGCTATTTCTGAAACTGCCCACCCTTTTGACCAAGTAGCTTTTGTTATTATTCTTCTTGCTGTTGCTGTTGTTACTGAACCATGGAAATGGAGGAATTTTTATGGGGTGGTGACATTGATGGGGATTTTCCTAAGGGGAACAGTGATGGTTTTGAAGGAAGCAGTGGAATGATTGGAAGTGGGTGTGGTTCATCTTTCTCTCTGGTTTTGGATAGGGAGAGAGGGGAGCTTGTGGAGGCTCCTGTGAAATTGGAAAGAAAAGGGGTGTCCACTGAGAGAAGCACTGAAGCTTTGAAGAACCATAGCGAGGCAGAGAGGAGAAGGAGGGCAAGGATTAATGCACATCTTGATACACTTCGCAGTGTCATTCCAGGTGCTATGAAGGTCTGTTCAACATTTTTTGTTTTTTCTGGCATAATTTTTCTTTTCCTTTTCCTATAGATGATTCAGAAAGCATGTAAACCATTTGAATGTTTGTCAGAAAGGTAGTCATTTCATTGAATTGGGTCATGAAAGTCAAGGGATGTGCAATAATGATTTGGTTAACTTTATCTGAATTTGGTTCATATCGTGTTTGTAGTATTGCATCATCGTCATTTGAGCTTTTAACCTTCTCTTCTGCTTCCATTACCATCTCAGAGTGTACTGATGAAAAGTGTTGTTAGCTTGAATTGAATTGTTACTTTTGACTGTCAATGACTCGGTTTGAGTTTTCTATCTAACTTTGTGCCTTTAGTTTGATTTGAGAAGCTCAGATGTCAGTAGAAATAAACATGTTTCACTATTCATTTATTGTTTGAAAACTTGAGCTTCACTTTTGGACATGTAGATGGACAAAGCATCATTACTTGGTGAGGTTATCAGACATTTGAAAGAGCTGAAAAGGAATGCAGCACAGGCTTGTGAAGGTTTGATGATACCAAAGGACAATGATGAAATAAGTGTTGAAGAACAAGAGGGTGGGTTGAATGGTTTTCCTTATTCAATTCGAGCATCACTGTGTTGTGAATATAAACCAGGCCTGTTGTCTGATATAAGACAAGCACTAGATTCTCTTCATCTTATGATAACAAGGGCAGATATTGCAACCTTAGAAGGCAGAATGAAGAATGTTTTTGTGATCATTAGCTGCAAAGAACACAACTTTGAAGATGCTTCATACCGTCAGTTTCTGGCTGGTTCTGTTCACCAAGCTCTTAGGTCTGTGCTCAATAGATTTTCTGTTTCACAGGACATTTTAGGAACCAGGAAAAGAAGAAGGATTTCTATATTCAGTTCTTCATCTTTAGAAGATTTCTTGTAACCTCCCTTTCCAAGTCTTAATGTGATGAGTGATAATAGTAAGTTCTTCATGTACCATGTAGACTCATGTATACATACTCAAATGTTGTCCTTCCATGCTTTCTGATATTGACATGTACTTTTTAGAAGACAAATCATGTGAAAATATAATGGGCATCTTTTTTGGGGTGTACAAAATTTTAAAGTTGCTTTGACAGATTGGTTGATGGTTAACTTATCAAAGTAACATCTTTTCATCCTTTGATCCACATAAACTGGAGTCTATGATATCAGTTGGTATGAATTATGTTCATGAGCAATACACAAACAATTATAAAATGTCATTTTGGAAAAAGTTGTTGATTTGGTCAAGGTTTGGCAAACGAAGTCCCTATACCTTTTCTTCAAAAGAAAAATCAAGAAATGCTGCTGTGGAAGCTGAATTTTGACTGCAGGAAAAGAATGAGATGTCTGTCTGACTGAAAAACCCAAAATTATGAGTTGTGGTTATGAAAGGTTGTCAATTTTTTCTAATCAATTTTTATCTTTTTAATGCAAATAAATAAAGTATAAAGAACATTTAAAAGAGTTTCCATGAAGTATGGTTAAATTTATATTATATAAATACTGAGGTAAAACAATTAAGATATTCCATTAAGTTTAGGCAAAAGGGTAACCAATGCCTTTATAAGGTATTAAGGCAACTTTTAACCACACCTTTCATGAACAAAAATGGATAGTTTTATTAGCAAAAGTCATGGTATTGAAATTTCTAATAGGAATATTCTGCTTTGATTTCTTATGAGAGGGACTTAATAAGACTCTAAGATTATTTTTCCTAGCTTATCAATTTTAACATTTTTAGAGATTAAAATGTCGTTTTTAAATTTACAAAGTATGCATAATGAGGGTATTACAATTTTTTGAAAACAATAAAATAATGCATATATTGACACTATAAAATCCACGTTGTGAGCAAGAAGATATCCCGTTTCTTCCAAACTCCACGTGGCGAGATAGTATACGCGAATGAGATTGTGTGGTAATGCAGAGCAAAGTCTTTCTGTTGGTGACAGTTGCACACACAACTTAGAAGCGACAGGATGGCTCTCTCTTTGCCACTTCAGAACCTCTCCGCAGTCATCTCCGCCACCGGCGATGCCACAACGGCAGCATCTCGGCCTCCGAAGGGGCGGCGCTGGGAGGTTCACTCGGTGGCGTCCAATACAAGCGCCGCCGGCCCGGTGCAGTTCGGCGGGTACGAAGAAGGGAAGCTTGAGCGACCCAAGTGGACTGGGGAGACCCATCTTTCTCGGCTGGTTAAAGCTATCATCTCCTTCAAGCCTTTGTACTCTGTTCTCAAGCTTGGTGCTAGAAGGGTTTTGATAAGGTTTTTCATTGCGCCTTCTACCCTTTACTTCAACTTCGAATTTTGCGTAAGTGTGTTGGTAACCTTTTTATGCTCGACACGTGTGTATTGCGAGGGTTGATCATGTTTGAAGATTTGGATATACATTTGTACTCGTTTAGGAACTTTTTTCTGCAGAGTAAATTCTATTAATCGAAGCATCATATGGTATTGTGTTAATCAACATTGTGCCAATTGTAGATGATTTAAAACATTTGAGAATAAGAATAAAGAGGAGTTCTTGCTACATGTTCTTTCACATACACCTCCAAATACACTCATCTGTCTGCATTCGTATAATCGTTGTATTGTGTCAGCTTTTGACGTTTAAAAGGGTCTGGCTACTAGTTTGATGCATGTTACCAACTCCGTCTTGCAGAAAAAAGAGTTTTGTTGTTATGTTACATTATTGAACTAATATTTCATTGGTGTGTCTCTTAGAATTTAGGTTTGACTCAAACACAATCCCGCCAAATCAATCAACTTATAAGATTAGAGTTGTCTCACTTGTACATTATAATTTACTATATCTCTAGGTTTTTCATCACCCTCTCACTTTGAGAATGGGGATAAGGATGATATTTGTAGGACTCGACAATTGTGAGTGGGATGTGGAATTGTGTTCATGTGTCTAACTTGGCCATATCTCTACACAATAAGGGATGTGCAATTGTGTCTGGGTTATTGAGAGATTTTCTTCAATGGACCATGAGCAACCCAAATGAACTTGACACCACATTCATTTTAAAACCTTTATACATTAGGTTTATGGGTTCTTCTAGCTTATCCCATAAATGTATATCTCTTCCATAATGACTCATTTTGTGAACTTCATCTCCCGCAGTGTGGAGCAACGGCAATAATGTAATGTACATATACTTAATGTAATCCTAATTCTGATATTAATAGAAATACAGTCTTTCTGCTCCCAAGCACGTAGCCACATTGTTGAACTTCGTTAAATTACTGTCTTTGTGTGTGTGCCTGCTTATTCTACTGTTTTAGAATCCAGTTGCTATTGGTTACATGTCGAAATGAAGATGTGATAAGCATCGTTTTGTTGGGAAGTGAGTGTATTTTTTCAATGTGAATGCACAGTACAGCTGAGAAGAACAACATACCTTGGAGGAAGATGGCGAAAGAGATTTTAGAGTCAGAAGTGTATAGGGAGATGGACATCATTCAAAACCAGTCTTTAGTGTACCCTGATTGTAAGTTTGTGACTATCTAGTTTTTACATTATGTTACCCTTCTATTCATCGTTGTCTTTACTCTTGCATATCATTGAAAAGGATGGAATGACTTCAATCACATTACAGATTATTTGAATCCATTCCATGCATACGAGGAGGGCAATCTTACATGGCTGGTATGTGATAATTCTGAATTTTCCCATTTGTCAATTGATGGCTTAATTTGGTCACTTCTTTCTTGATAATCAGACAACACTTAACAAGTTCCTCTTTGGTCGGTGGGTTGGTTTTGCTTGTTTCTCCCAGCACTTCTTTTTATGACGTACACATTGTGTGCGACTTTTGTTTATTTCATTAGTTCAAATTTATTAGTATTGAAGCCATGATTAATATTTATCATTCATGAAATGTAGACATGGCAGAAACAGCTCAAAAATTTTATTCTAATTATAGATAAGTTGTGTCAGAAGTTCCATTTATTGTTGTAAATATACCACTGTGCCTTCTGACCTGACATATCCATCCAAGCTATGCATGCAACTTTTCTTAAATGTCAGGATACATAAATTAATATTATCTTATTGAAGAAGCTTAATGCATTTCATATTCTTATTTTCTTTCCCTACAAGTATTAACGGAGATATTTATCCAAACAAGACCATATTTGACAACTTTTTGTTTGCAAATTTTCATTTGGCCGGACCTATTGAACCTCAATAACATGTTTTGGCTAAAGCATGTGTATGATCTGTAGGTTGTCATATTTGCAGATGGTCAACTTTAGTGGCTGTTGTGAACATTAGTATCTATTATTGCGCTCTATTCACTAAAATCGTGTGATTTTCCCATGTATTTATGTTATTTAGAAATTGTTAAAGTCTAAGGTGTCTTGGACTTGCTCGTTTGTTAAGCAGGCAATCATATGGATGGAAATGTAATAGTAATTTCCAAACGAAAAAAAAAACATTTTATTATAAAATCTGGATTCAAATATTATAGGCCGCAGCAGAAGCAGAGGCTGCTACAATGTCAATGGTTAGACGAGTAGTTCCAAGTGCTTCCTCATTGGAGGAAGCAAGTCAGACACTGCGCGGCAATTGGCTTCTTGCAATTGAACAACACCATATACAGTATTCAGAATCATCTGTGATTAATGACATTCTAGATATTGGATGCTCTGTCGGTGTAAGCACAAAATATCTTGCAGACAAGTTCCCCACAGCCAATGTCACAGTGAGTGAGTTTTTAATGGATGTCCGAATTTGCTTTCTTAATACTATAAAATCATTCTTTTCCAACTTGGATTTACTGAGAATAAAAGTGTTATACATGGTATTGATGTACTTTGTGATTAATATTTTTGTTCCAGGGGCTAGATCTGTCACCGTATTTTCTAGCTGTGGCTCAGCATAAAGAAAAGACTGCAATGCCCAGGAAAACTCCTCTAAGATGGATACATGCAAATGCGGAAGACACGGGCTTGCCTTCTAAATCATTCGACCTTGTTTCTCTTGCCTTTGTGGTATGATTTTTCTTCTCCTCTTCAGTCCTTTAAAGTTTGACCAAAAAAGGTTGGGTCTAGAGAAATTAACAAGTTTGTTCTCATAAAATAGTGAACTACTGCTCAGATCCTTACCGGGAGAAGCACTACCATTTATTGTCTGATCATATGTTGGGCAAGATTTATACTTGACAGAAACCTACCAAAAAAGGGTAACTTTTTACATCAATTGGGTAGGTTTACCCCTAATTACAAAAATGGACAGTTGACTGGGAATTTACGAGGCAGAGAAGGACGACTTCTAAAGGGAAGTCGTATGGAAAGAAGACGATTTTGTCATGAAATCAGGAAAAGGGAAAATCCTCATGTATGATAACAATTTTGCAAAACTTTTTGAATTGAAGTCATTATATATGATAACAACTTCCAATTTCATTGAATTGTAATAACGACTTCTAATTGAAGTGAAGTCATCCCATGATGACCAATGTTAACAAACTCAAGGATCCTAAAAGGATGAGTTTTCATTCCCTTTCCAATCCTTAAGTTTGACAGCATTGGTCCGCATAATTAGAAATGACTTCAGTTCAAATGAAAGTTGTTATTACATCTAATGATTTCATTTTCACTCAATAAAATTGGAATATATAACGACTTCAGTTCAAAAAGTTTTGCAAAGAAGTTGTTATCATACATGACGGCTTCTATCTTTTTCTGATTTCGTGAGGCAGCTTCATTCGCTATGAATTCGCTTTAAAAGTTGTCTTAGGTCATAATGACTTGCCCTGTCTTGTAAATTCCCAGTCAACTGCCCATTTTCGTAATTATTGGATCAATCTATCCCATTGATGTAAAAAAAACCCAAAAAAGGTTTAAGAAAATGTACTATTTTTCTATCTATCTATCTATATATATATAAATATATATATATATATATATATATATATATAGATATATATATATATATATATATAGATATATATATATATAGATATATATATATATATATCTATATATATATATAGATATATATATTATATCTCAATTTAGTCAACATAAAATGAGAATACAGAAATCCCTTTGTTCAGTTGAACAAGATTTCTTGAAATGTGATATGATTTTTTTTCAATCAAATGCCTGAAAAGCATATAAATTTTTTCACTCACATAATTGAATCGTTGAATTCTACCAAGAGACTAATATTTTTCAGTGTTCTTGCATTAAATCAGTTGTGAATTTCCAGTTTCATATCCCATGACAGTTACTAGAAGAACAGATAGGTTGCTCGAATAATATTTGGAAAAATTACTAGTGGATTTTAATAACTGGAATCCGTGACCATATGCAGCTTCATGAATGTCCTACAAGAGCTATAGTGAATATAGTGAGGGAAGCTTTTCGTCTCCTTCGACCTGGAGGCACACTAGCTTTGACAGATTTGTCGGTATATAATGTCATGATTACAATTTTCCTTTTTGTTTCATGCCCCCTATAACAAATGCTCATATTATTGTTTCTGCCTTCTGTAGCTGAAGTCAAAGGTCCTTCAGGTATTGTATTCTGCAGGCTAAAATACACTTTCGGTTTCTCCTCTTAATTCTTTATTTTAGTTTGGTCTCTTAAGTTTAAAAGGATCACTTTGATTCTTTAGAGTGTATGTTAGACTATTAATCCTTCACTCAGTTTTCTCTTAATTTTAACTGATGGACCATCCTTTGCCATGTATTATTTCGTTGACCAAAGTAGTGTTGTAAATTGGTCAAAGAACCAAAGGGATGCTTAAAGAGAACGAAGTGAAACTTTTTAAGTTATGAAAAAAATACAAAAAAATAAGATGAACCAAAAAGACATTACATTTGCTATGGCCTTTTTGTTTAACTGTGCTAGACCTATGAGTATTATTAACAAGTAAAATATGCGTAAATGAGATAAAGAGCAGCACAAAGTACCTTTGGGGACTGCTTGATCTTGGTATTTAATTCTTGGAAAATTTGATTAACTTAGTAGTACATGTACATTGTTGTCAATATAGGAACATCATCTAACATGTTCTTCCCCTTGCTCTCTCTCTTATAGGAATTGTCTCCTGTCCTGTTTACACTGCTCAAGACCACAGAGCCTTTTCTGGACGAGTATTTCTTGACTGATATGGAAGAAACACTGAGGGAAGCTGGTTTTGTGAACATAACATCAATTCTTACAGACCCCAAACACGTCACAGTTACAGCAACGGTGCCTCAACGAAACATCACATCTTGAAATTCTTTTTATTTTCATTTTGCTTGGTACACAAACATCTTCTTGGGTTTGGCATCAAGCACGTTGGAACTTGGTAGACGTATTTCCAAATTAATAGTGTGGTCCAAAATTGTTTAATTATGTATCAATGTGCCACGGTCTGTTGTTATTATCATTTGGTTTTGTAGAGTATCCCAACATCTGGTGCAACATAAATTCCTTTGAACATAAGCATGAATATCCATTACCAAAGATGTACTATTGTCCTTTTCTTGAAGCATCGATCAATTACTGTCGTGTCCTTCTTATTTGGGTTTTGCCAATCTCTTCACTTTTTCTTTGTTTCCTTGCGCTCTTTTGATAGTAAACGTTGAATGAAAAGTAAGCATGGATAACAAGACAACAGTTAAAGGTACACGATGTAATTTTATCTTTACAACTTTGTTTTCAGTTCTTTTTGGTTGTCATTTCAGTACAAAAAGAAGTTTTTCTTGTTAACAGAGCACAAATACTTTTTTCTTATGAAAATACAACTTTTTTTTCTATAACTGGTAAAAGGCTACGCACTTAATTATTTGTGAAGCAAGTAAAAAAGCAAAGCTAACTTTCTACTTCGAACATATAAAAGTTTAAACCCTTTAGTTGTCCCTATTTTTTGGGACGTTTTCCTAATTTGATCCCTTTCTTATTAAAATCCCCAATTGGGTTCTCATAAGAGCTAATTTCGATCAATTCAGCCATTTCCGTTAACAGAGTGAACTTTTTGTATAACAGGGGAGGATGAGCTGTTCATTTTTGTACAGCAGAGAGGTCGCGCCCAATGACATGCCGCCACGTGGCAGCCCTCTTTTTCACCCAATTAGGGCTTTCTGATGTGCAGAGAGGAGAAAGGCTTGTGCTTCTGCACCGTGAAGGGATTTTTGGTGATGAAGACTGGAATCTTGTGAGAACCTGGTGGCGTGATTGGACTTGGTTTTTTTGGCTCTTTCTGGTTTCAAATTGCAGGTGGCTTTTCACGGCGGCTCGGTGGTGGTCTGATGTTGGTGAGCAATTTGCGTTGACGGTACGCGAGAAAGAAGATAGGGGTTCGCTCTTTGGATTCGGCTTGGAAGAGATGAATGATGGTGCGTTGGCTTGCTGAGGATGATGGCGCAACGTCGGAGACGACGAATTGGGTTCTCTGGCCTTTTGATTTTGCAGGTGAATGTGGATTCGAATGGGGGTTTGGGTTGATGAAGAGGAAGGAGAAGGTGGCGGTGCGATGTGGTCGAGGCGAGACCGTGGTGGTGGCACGATTTCTGTGGAGATGCAAAGGAAGAGTTGCAACTTCCCTGTTTCTTAAATGGATTTTAAAACCCTAATTCAACGAGGACAATGTAATCACTGGCAGGATCGTCGAAAGGGACTGGAATTCTGGGTCTGCTCAAAATCCTAATATCCCCACTAAGGGATGAAACAATTCCTCTGTTTTATGATCTTGAATTTGGTTATGAACAATCTGATTTGTAAAGCGAGTAGGCAATAGTAGATGATAAGAATGGATATTGATTTTGTTGTTCGATTGTTGATGATAGAGAGAAGACGAATGTGAAAGTGGATGGAATTGGAAGTTGAAGAAGGTGGCGGTGAAGCGAAGATGGTGATGATGAGACTGGCGCGGCAACGCTAGGGTTTGCTCACGGCGGCGGCTGGGGTTTCATTAGAAATTAGGTTTGTGTAGTTGGAAAAGGTGATTCTGATGTAGTTGGAAGCAGAGACTCAATTGTTTCAAATTAGCAGTTATAAAGACTCAATTGTAAAACTTTAAAAGGAGGGAATCAAAGTGAAAAAACTCAACGAAAATAGAGATAATTAAAAGGTTTAAACAACATATAAATTGAGACAAGAGGAGTAAGAAATGAAGTGAAAAAAAGGAGTAATAAAAAGAAGAGAAAATAAAGTAAAGGAGGAAATGTAACATAAATGTATAGATATACTATTAGAATTAGAACCTATTAGAAAACTATGATCATTCTTCATATAATTTTTTTAATCTCCCATGACAGTAGACTTTTTAAATAAATTATAATTTTCTCATATTTTTATCGAAATTGTCGAATTTCAATGACGGTAAATAACTTTGTTACTAACTTCTTTTTATTCAAGGATGATTATTTCTATTTTCAAAATCATCTATCTGAACAACAAATATATTATACTCAGAACCGTTCCACCAGATTCCATGCATATCGCAAACAGAACTCAATGCAACGATTAAAACCTTACCGTTCTCTCTCACAATAATTATATATAAATATAAAATCAGATTATCCAAATGAATATAGGAATATAATAGGAAGATGACGTGTATCTTAGAAATGAAGAGCATGTACACGTGTGCAAAGTAGGGTTGTCAGGAGCTGAATCTTTAGTGTGTACGTTTCCTTATTCTGTTCCTCCTCGTACACTTCTCTACAAAACTAACAATTCCTCCCAAGTTTATCGAACTGTTCCCAAGCTTTTCGTATTCGAATCTTCTTCTTCATTTTTGTCCCTCTGGAAAGCAACGGAATTGGCGAGTTGGGGTGTCACATGACTCATCTGCAAGTGGTTCATGAAATTTTTTTCTTCTTTGCTCGTCTTAGAACAGGTATTATCTTACCCTTTTCATGATCGAATATGTTACTACTGAATTCGCTCCTCATGCTCAACATCGGTTTTTGTTTTCTGAACGAAAGCTCGTTCCTTTTTTAGCAGTTGTTAGGTAGTTGTTGTTATGGCGTTAAATAAACCCTCTTACTTTTTTTTTATTCTTTTGATATAATTTGGTGTGTGCGTATCTTTTTGTTTTTAATTTGGTTATTAGTTTTATTCTGAGGCAAATTTATTCTCTTGACTTGTTTTAGTGGTAGTCTATGGTAAATTGATCAATGAAAGTTAAAGCTCAATTATATGTGAGTCTGTGTGTGTGTTTAGATTATCTCTCTGGTGGTTGGGAAAAGAGGCTAGTAGGGTTTGGGCTAGAAGCTGCAGATTGTGTTGGACAATGAAGTTAAACATTCTGGGTTATGTGTGGGGAATTACTTGAAGGTTCTAGTATGTTTTAGAAGATAAAGTTATAGGGTGGTCCCCTTGTTGGCAGGTTGTCTAATTGGACAATATAAGTTGTACTTTTAAGTTTGGATTTATTAAATAAGGACATGTGTGAATGGTTTTTCATTATTACTTAGTCTGTTAGATGGATGCTTATTAAATTTAATTGTGCTATTGGCTGGAATATATCTGCAATTCATGTTACATGTTTGTTATTATAATGAACGAAGGGCAATTCCCGATCAATTTAGTCTCTCTGTTGAGAGTATGTTCTTTCTTCTTTATTGCAGATAATTGAGTACAACCACCTTGAAGTTGAGACAAGAGTAATTGCAAACTTGCTATAATCAGACAATATCAGGACAATTTGCTATTCCAGAAAGGATATTATGATCACTATGGATGTAAAAGGCATAACATGGGTTGGAAACATGTACCAGAAATTTGAGAATATGTTCCTTGAAGCAGAAGACGTGATGTACGAGGTATGTCTTCGTTGTCACTTGATTGAATACCTAAACTTTTATGTTCTTCTTTGACCATTGCCACCAGTAAAATTGTATCTCCTTTGTTCCTATATTGTATGACTTATTAGCAACTGTAGTATAGTTAAAGGTGAATGGAAAGGGATCGGTGCCTCTTTCTGTTGAAGTGCATACCTTTAATAGGCATGAATGCATGCATTTCCTGTTATGATCAGTAAAATATTAAATGATCAACGTGATAAGAGAAAAACTACAGCTTAGGATTTTGTAGATTGAACATATCTTATATATTTTAGAGTGAATGATTGCCATGACTAATATATAAGAAAAATCAGTGCAAACTAGAAGCATTTTACTGATTGTGTTCTTTTCAAAGCTTACGCTATTTCTTTTTGTATGATATGCCCTCTTTTGACACATACTTCCTGCATCAGAAACCCCTAGGATTTTGCAGGTTCCTTTCTCCTTTGACTTCCTTGATCTTACATGAGTGTTGAATGCAACTCTTCTTATATTTGTCTTGTTATCTGTGATAATATTTCTGAAAGGATTTCTGCGTATGTTCTCAATTTTTTAACAGTGATGGGTTAAACTGTTCTGAGACAGATAGTTCCCTACCCTGCTGTTATAATACATTCTCACCAGATACTATATTCTTATATTTTTTTGTTCATTGGGTATAGGATACAGTTAAGTACATAGAGGATCAAATGCAGGCGGTCGGAGAAAGTGTTAAAAAATTATATTCAGATATTATGGAAGATTTACTTCCCTCAAATGAAAAGGTAGGCATTGAATTGTCTATAGATAAGCATGCTGAAGCTGGGCTTTGTAAGAAGCCATTTCAAGTTTGTAACGAAAGACATGTAAAAACTGATACCAAGCAAGCAACTGAGGATTCAAGGATTGATCATGGTGTTGATAATGTTGCCACACTTGCTACTGCATATGATGGAACTTCTAAGGCCGATGCTTTGTTCATGCCATCTTTGAGAAGTTCCATTAGTTCACCTTCAAGACAATTTGTTGGAAGAATGGATGTTAAATCAAACCTTCCAGTAAATGATAAAATGGCTGCAACCAAGATAATTGATGAAACCACTTTGGCTGAAACCACTTTGGCAGGAACAAATGCAAGCATAACATCACAATCTTGTGAGACCTCAAACCAAAACCAAATCCAGAATCATGGAGTGGCATGGATTTACTCTGAAACATACTTTTCTGATGGAATTGAAAATGATAGTACCACACAGTGCCCCAATTATCCGGTGTTAGTTAAATCAGCTGGAGAGAAACAAATTGATACAATTTCTTCCTCGCATGTCTCATTTGAAGAGCCAGTTGGTGAGTACTTCAGTATCTCTTGGTTATAGTTTCAAAATTGTACTAATCGTTTAGGTTGATCACTTTTTATTTCTGATATTTTTTGTTTAGTAGGTATGTAGTTTCTCTGGTAGGTTTCTCATGGATAGAACACTGCAGTCCTATGATTTACATATAATAAGGGCTTCTATCTCAAATACAGATCATTCTGTGTAGTTACTGAATTTAGACATTGACTGGTATCACTCTGAAGAGCCTACACTGTAGGTATTAACATGACATATTCGAATATTCTAATTGGTTTCAACCTATGGACCTATTTTGGTTGAAGTTGGATTTGAGGAACTGTATCATGGTACAGATTGTTTTTTTATGAAACGAAAATATGTTTGATATTTCCCCTCTTGGCTGTATTTGAGAGGTCAGAACAATTCCATTGAAAGAATTTCTTTTAATCTTCAAGTATATAAGATCTACTCTTGATCTACTGTATATGATGAAAAAACATAGGCACAAACCATGATTTGCATAGCCTTTTCCATCAATTGCTTCATGTTACTTTGTCAAAGAGCTATATATTCATTTTTTTTTCCTTAACAGTTGAAGCCTAGTGGTTGAAAAAGGAACATTACGTTAGGTTGTAGGAATTAGGAGTGTGTGACATGGGATTTGTTTAGTTTATTTTGAGGAATGTATCATCTTTCTTTATCTTCAAGCCAGAATCAACTTAAAAATTTTGCAGTAACCATCCTTAAATAGTTAAATTTACTTAGATCTTTTATGGATTTGATTCTTTCCCCTTTGGTGGGTTCTAGATAGATAACTATCCAACAACTGAAAAATTTATGGTTCATGGAACCTAATCATAAACCTTTACTAGTGCAAAAATGCTAATCGCACTTAATCAATTGAATTACCAGGCTATTGAACTAATTCATTTATTTTCTTTAATGACACTGGTGACTTTCCTAATTTTCTTTGACAAACTTTTTCAGTTTTACCTGTTGGTTGTATACACTTTCACTAGAATCTTGCCCATTTCTTTACATTTCTTGCCCAAGGTTCCTTGACATTTATGTGTTATAGCCAACTTATTAATGGCTGAAAAAATGTTTTACCTACTACATTTCTTGTCTTGAATGGATTTTCCATTTCACTAAACACCTCTGCTTTCTTTAGAGAACATGTGGAGAACTAGTAGCTCATCCATGACCAAAACATTCTTTCCAACAGCAAAATTTTCTGATTGCAATAATTGCATTTTAATCCAATTGGGATGTTTAATCCACACAGACACAAATCTAGTGAAGTCACTCAGAGACCTGTTCACAGTGAGTTTTCATGAATATGTAATTAGGCTATATTCCATATCTCAGACATGCTGAGGAACATATAAGCAGATAGATGGATTAAGTCTTTTTGTTGCTTGTTGGTGTGAATTCTGATGTCACAGTAATTTCATACATTCTGTTATGTAAGAGATTGAAAACCAGTTTCAATGTAACAAAGGTTGATGGTTTGGTACTGTTTTAGAACAAGGCCATTGTTTAATGCAACAAGATCATCTGAAGCTTGAGGAATCTTGTATAATGGTGGATGGAGATGAAATTCAATTACCTCCCAAAGCAAGTGGTAATTTGAATACTCACAAGGTACCACACTCAACTTCCCCCCTCCTCTTTATTTGATACATGTTCACACTCAACTCTAACTAAAATATTTTTCCACTTTAAGAAAAAATCACGGCAACCCTTTTCTTTGTCCAAGAAATCTGCAAGAAAGCAAGAATATAAGGAGCTTGCAGCATGGCATCTGAACAGTGAAAAAGGAAAGGGATTTTGCATGGAGAATTTTGATCCAACTTTACCACAGGATCACAAGAAATCACTTCTGCGTAGTATATCTGAATCTGAGTGGGAGCTTCTCTAACTCTAACACCAGTATGATTAAATTGTGTAGATACACTCTCAGCCAATGCTGCTACTTTGGATTCACTCATTAGTCCTTGTGGAGATTTAAGATGTTGAAATGATTTTTAAGTTCATACAATATTTTATGCTATCCAACCTTTTTCTTTTTTTCTGCTCACAAAAAAGAGAAATTGAGAAGCTGTAATTAGGCCATTCAAATGAGAACCTCAAATAAAATGTGAAACTGCTATCTATTTTATGAATGCTGAACATTTCTATGCATATTCTCCACTGACAGCCATAATCAATTGCACATCCTTTCTGCATAATTTCATGATCCTGAAATATCTCTTGAAGTGATAATCATAAGTAGTTCCCATCAACATGAGACTTTTGGTGGCTCTTGAATGATGGCTCTGTGAAATGCGATGCAAAAAAACTCCACTGGAACTTCCGAGTCTGATTCTTGTCTAAACTAATTGGTGGAGAAAACACTCAAATTTTGAACAAAAAGGGTACATTATTTCTTATTAATATAACATTTTAAGTTCTGAATCACAAGAGCTGATTATATTGATTCTTTTCAAAGACTAAAGTAGCTTGTGTTTAAGGATTAATATGATTAATGTTCGTGCTACTGTAGAATTTTAGTCTTATTAACAAGAGTGACATGTTCATTGCCAAAAATTTTATAGACGAATTTAAGGTTTCACTTGATGTTTTAGATTGGTTGAATAATTCTTTCTGTTTCTCTTTTATTCTGCAGTTTGATTTTCTGAATTTTAAAATGGAAGTTTCTTTCTAGCGTATCTTGCTAGAAAAAATTGTTTTTTCATCTATTTGTTACTGACTTATTCAACTTGTTGATATGAGATAAACTGCAAAAAATGTCATATAATATAGATATTCATTACATTAATTAAAATCAACACAAAAATTTGATGAAAAAATCAATTTCATCTATAAGTGACATTTTAATATTAAAAGTTAAACCTTTTAAACTTAGGAGATCAAACTGAAATAAAAATAATTAAAATATTTAAAGTGTATTTTTGTTCTTTTAATTTGTTAATTTTTGGTTTGAAGGCAGAATAAGCCCAAGTTTTCGTGGAAAATAGCCTTGAATTTGGTTGGGTTTGTAGTGTTCCATTTCTTCATGTACCTCCATAATTTCAACTTACACTCCCATTAATTTTTGTATTCTGAAATATAAAATTTTGTATTTTATATTATATATTATATATTCTAGAATATAAATAAAAAATATATTCTAAATTATATAGCTTGAAATACAAAAAAAAATGTATTTTAAATTAAAAATTCAATAATATAAAATAAAAAATACATTCTATAATATAAAAATTATATTTTAACTTCTATATTTCAAAATATAAAAATTTATGAAGGTAAAGGAAGAAATGCAAAGAAGTAGAAATTGCCATCGTATTGAGTAATGTTTTCCAAAAGTTTATTAGGAAATCTTAAAATTGGTGGACTTTCATAGAGATATGCCTTGGCTCCAATTTTTTTTTTTTTATATTTATATAACTAATATATAATTTAAACTATTCTTTTAATTTTAATATATTTGGTATTCTTAAATTTTTTTCTACACCTATATAAAGATTTTAACTTCCTTAAAATATTAGTTAAAGTTCGTCACTAATGGTAAGTATTATGTGAACATTAAAATGGCTTATTATTAGTCATTATCCTAATTTTTCTTCTTAGAGTAATTTCTACTTTCATCCTCATAATATACAAAATCTAACCAATAAAAATCTTTTTAAGAACATATTTAAGCAACTACAATACTTTGATTTTTTTAAACAAATTTTACAATACTTTAATTGTTTTTAGGTTTAAACTCTCTTTTAGTCCTCGTATTTGTGTGTCAATCTCAATTGGGTCATCATTTTTTTTTGTCTCAATCGGGTCTCTAAACTTGTAAAAATGAACCAATTAAGTCATCTTCGTTAAGTTTTCACTAACGTCGTCTAACAGTTGCTGAGTTGTATTTTTTTTACATGACGTGGCATCGTGTATTAAATTGAACGAAATCCACGTAGATATGTAATTTTTATTTTATTTTTCCTTACGTGGTTGTCTGCATTCTCCCTCTTCATCTTGTCCATCTTCGTGTGACTGAACCAAGGTGCAGAGATATGAAAAATTAGTCGAAGAAGAAGTAAAAGAATTTTGAAATCCTGAAAATGTCTCCACAGGTTCCTCAACCAAACAAACCCAACAAGTTCTACTTCTTCTACAGCCACCAAATCATCACCATTCTGCATATTTTTCAGAGCAGATTGGGATTCCAAATTCCAAATTCCAAACCAATCAGAACATGGTGCTAAACTAGATGGTAAACCGCATAACAGAGTCGCTGCTTTACGCATCTCGCCAAACGCAAGCAAACCGCCAACCCACATAAACCGCAAAACAGAGTCGCGGTTTTACGCATCTCGCCAGCGTTGAACCAGATCGAGAGAAGAGGAAGAAGGACGAAGACCAAAGACCGCCGCTGAAGGAAGAAACCAGAAGCTTCGTCCTTCGCCGGCGACGAACCAGGTCGAAGAAGTCGAACCATACCGTGAGGCCAGCCCTCCACCTGCAGCAAATCAGAACCAAAAGCAAAAACCAAAACCCAGAGATCTAGCGGCCAACCACGGCGAAGTTTCGTCGATCTTCCACAACTGAGAGAACCTCGGATTAGGGAGTGGGAGGGGCTTCTTCTTGGGCAACGACGGTTTTCGCGGTGGAAGCAGCGAGGGTGAAGCGTGTGGTGGTTGGAGGAGGGCAGTAGGAGCGTGAGATGGAGAAGGAGAGGGAGGGTTTGAGTTTGAAGGAGGGAAAGGTTAAAGCTTTGGAATTGAAGGTTGGAGGAAGATTTGGAGGTGAAGAGGGTTTCTGTGGAGAAGAAGGAGTTAATGGGTGGGAAATTTTTTTTTAATGGAAATTCTGATGCTAAAAATTTACTTTTCCACGTGTAATTAAGAAATAATTCATTTAATTTAATACATAATGTCACATCATTTTAAAAAAATACAGTTCAACATCTTTTAACGCCGTAAGAGAAAACTTAACGGAGAGGGCTTAATTGCCTCATTTTTTTAAGTAATAGGACTCGATTGAGACAAAAAAAAAACGATGACCCAATTGAGATTGACACACAAATACGAGGACCAAATGAGGGTTTAAACCTTGTTTTTATTAACTTATACTTAGAGAATTTGACATACTTGAAGAAACATCACTATCATATATTAGGAACCTTAATATTGATCTAATTGTAAAATTTGGAAGGAAAAGTGAGAAAAATTATGGGTTAAATACAAGGATAATGATACTTTGACAACATTTTTTTGATAATATTTTAATATCATTTACGTGTCATTCTGTTATTGGTTCAAAATTACTCTATAATCAATAATAATAATAATAATAATCATAAACATCTAATCAGAGAATGACACGTAGATGATATTAAAATATTGTCAATTTTTTTTTCAAAGTATCGTTATCCTAAATCTAATTAACAAAATAATCATAATCATATTTTTTAAACTTCTGACCGAATTGATTGAAAAGCACAACTCAGAATCTAAAACTGTGCAAAAGAGGTTAAGTTATTTCCTAAGAACCCTTTAAGTAACCCTAAAAGCAGTTCATTGATTGACAGAGACAAGAGCATAGGCACATTGCCATCAACAATTCAACATTGCATAAACAAGTGATGCTAATAATTTATGCCAGCTATGAACAATTCATTCAATCTAGGTTACATTAATTAGTTGATTAATAGAAACAAATAATACAAGTATATTAAATACTATACTATAGTAGCTACTTTCTTTTTCCATTCCAAATACCAATTCCTACTTACAATTAATTAAGGCATTAACTAACTGTTGTCTCCTTACTCATGAACTTCATATCTATGCTGTAGTGTTATTCACCGACACTTTGATAATATAAGATAGTAATAGAAGTTCATTTTGATTCATAAATAATTGACTAGAGTTTTGGGACCCCTTTGTTTATTACCTATAGTGCCATAAAAAATATCTTACATTAATGTTTCTGTCTACTGAAAATAAAACACCTGCTTTCAGATAAAGTAAGGGATCTTCATATTTTTTGTTTGCTTAAGTTAAAAATCATGTTTTGCAAGTGCATGAAAATCCATAAAATACCTATCTTTATCTGTTTATCTTTCGGATCATCTTATTTGGTGTTTTCTTTATAGGATTAAATATATTTTTGAAAATTCTATTTTATCTTTAAATTAATATATTTATTTTATTCTATATTTTATAAAAGTAATGTAAAATGTCATTTTTAACAGATGAATTATACATGAAGTGTTTGTTATATGTTAAATTAAGTGTTACAGTAGATTATAGTATAATTTTTACATTTATATTACTTTTATAAAATATAGGTATCAAATAAATATATATTTGGTTATTGAATGAAATATAATCTTTTAACATAGTTTAGAAAGAAAGAAAAACATATTTGTCATTGTTTATATCATATCTTGTTTGAGTAATGTTGAAGAAATAAAAAATTAGGTTTGAAAAATACATTAAAGGTGTGTTTGGATTTCATTTATAATACTAAAAATATTTTTTGTTTTAGTATTTTGAACTTTGACGTGAAATTAAAATTCATTTTTTTTTCAAAATTTTGATATATTGATTTGAAACTTAAAAAATAATGAATAGAATATGGTTCTTTGAATTTAATTATATTAATGTTTTTTATGTGTCAAACATAATTTAGATTTATCGTTTAAATTGTTTAAAATGTTTGATATGTTTCCATTTCAATGTGAATTAAGAAAGACATTCAACACAACAAAAAATTTAATACAATTGAATAAAAATATTATGTACATTCATTTTTTAAATTTAAAAATCAAATGTATCAATGTTTCAAGCATAAACAAATTTCAATGTCAAAGTTAACAAAGTAAAAACATATTTAACTTTGTATAAATATACCTAAGATTCTTTTTTAGATCCAACTAAAACTAAATTTAAACTTAACCAACAAGTTTTAAAGTTAATTTGAATCGATTCTTCTCTTTTCAAATTCAACTCAACTTAATTTTATATCTAAATTATAAATAATATAAATTTATATGTTCAAACCAGTTTTTTTATTTAATGGTGACACTTTTTTTAAGATATAATTAAAAATAAAATTCATATCAAACTTTTGACTTAAAATGTAAAATGAAATATATTTTCGAGTTGAATTCAATTAAACTTAATTTACTGAAAATATAAACCTATGTTTGGTTTATTACATTACACTATAAATCTTATTGCATTAGGTGTACAATAATGTGTTGAAATTGCTTAAACTAGCGTTTAGTAAAACTAGAGAGCATTAATAAATTGACCAAAAATCAAATATAACTTTCTAAATTTGTTTAATTTTATTACCATTCTAGTTCTTAAATGTAAATGCCGACTTACATATTTATCCTACAAATATCCAATTAAAATTTGACTTCAATAAATAATATTTCATACACACAACAAAAAACTTAAAATTGCGATAAAATAATATTGAGATAATTAGTATAAACAATTCAAGCTTAAGTTTGAATCTTATATTAAATAGAAATAAATTTTTTTAACAAGTTATAAATAAAAACTATTACAAATTCATCATTTTATAAAATTCCTATTAAACATAATGTCAAATCTCTTATATAAACGAAGTAATATATATAAAGAAGAAAACTCGCGAATTTATACAATTTTAAGTCAACAATAATATTATTTTTTTTATATGAGTTTCTTCATAATTTACTACTACCAAAGTTTTTCATTTATTTTCTCGAAAAATCTTAACACGTAGTTATAAAAGGTATAATATAGTATAATATAATAGTATTAATTTGAGTAAAATATGAATATTATGGTAGAAATTACATGAGCAGCTAATCTAGCATTAAAATTTAGTGAGGTTAAGGGCATTAAAGCACATGGCTTTTCTTAATAAGAAAGTTAGGTTCATTCATGAATGCATCCATTTGGTGCATCCAAGGACAAAGAAAAACTAAATCATACTCAACATAACCAACCAACTACTTCTATTGTAAATTCAATCCTTGGAAACAACCACTGTTAATTAAGGGTTCCATCAAAATGGGCCTGCCTTTTCGCCCGTACAAGGCCCATATGGCCCACCTTCAAACTCCATTTGTCCTCAACACACAATACAAAAATTAAATAAAATATAAAATAACAACACAATTACTTCACATTCTCGTCCACCTAAACCCACTACAAATGGTTGCCAACCAACCAACCATGCATTTCAAGTACTTAGTGGTTTAGACTATTATAACCAAACTAACTACTTTTAATTGTTTAAATTAAAAGTAACATAAATATCATAATAAATCACACTTCTACCTTTTGAAAATCTACATTATTTTTTTTTTATTTTTTTTTAAATATTAAAAGACACTTTTTATATATTACCCAACCTTTTAATTGTTTTAAAAAACATCACATCCTATATCCTTGTAAAAGGTGGTAGTTTAAAAAAAATTGTACGCAATATAAAAAAATGCAAAATTGTTAATATAATTTACCAAAAAATATTATTATAACTTAGAACTATCATCCGACTCGACTCGACTCGGTCCGACCCACTATGGGTTGGTCACTTAGTCAGCTAACCCAACTCGGTTCACCTATTAGATCCAAAAACAAGTACAAAAGAACAAATAAGTTTTTTGAATATTCAAAATTTTTGTATCACTTATCCATTTATAATATTAGAGTCTTGATAAGTCTATAATATTTTTCTTTCTTGAAACATCTTTTTTTTTTCCATTTACAATATAATACAAAAAATGCTAACTAGTAATATTAAAACAGAAAATAATAAATAATTAAATTATATTAGGTGGGTTGGTGAGTCAATCCGACTCACCACAAGTTCAAACACAAATGAGCTGGGTTGAAAACTAATTTCCATAAAAAAATTATATTTTTTTGAAACCTAACCTGACTCAAACCTGGACGAAATTGGCTTGTGGATTACAACCTATGACAGCATTACTATAATTCACTCTAAATATTATAAATCTATTGTAATAATGAGATGCATTATTTTAACATTTCATCATTAATGATAGTATATATTATTCATTATCTATTAAATTCTCTATTAATGTAAGGTATATAAGTGTACCATATGATGTTACAGAAGTAATGTTTATATTAACGATATTCTCTTTTTGTTAAATAAAATTTATGCTAAAACAAAAATCGTATTGATAATTAGAGATTGTTATAATTAATATGTAAGAAAATTGGGAGTTGACAGCACAACAGATAAAGGTGTCGAAGAGAGTCTCCTAAACCCTAATGGTGTGGCCTAATGCCAGCAAAGCTGACAACGATACTCAGAGTTTTTGCTGAGACAAGGTTTTAAGTTATTGGTATAAAGTTTGAATGATGAGAAGTGGATTTTAGAATTAAATATGTTTGTTGATATTGTATAAACCACAATTTTAATGTTTCCATCATAATGTGTTGTTATCACTTTTGGGGTTACTCTTTAAATGGACCACTTTACCACTTTATTATCAAACTAAAAGAAGAAACCTATAGGAAAAGCCTTCCTTATATCTTATTATAGACTTCATCTATGTGTTAACCATTCAAATCAACTTTATATTATACAATTTACGTCATTTTTTATACTTAACATTACTTTAAACAGTAATGTTAAGTCATTTGATCTTTTCTTTTTAACAATATCACTAGAAGTTATTCGGAAATAAACTTTTAATATACTTAAATGTTGAATTTATAATTGTCATCGTTTCTTTTTCATAAACAACCACGATTATATATAATTGTTAAATAAAGTAGTGACCGCAACAATTTATAATAACTATTATTTTAATTACGGTTCCAATACTTTTGTTAGTTTCGAGATGTATATGTTATTATTGCGGTCGGTCTTTAATGTTAAGTATTATTAATTTTTGGATTGTTTGTTCATGTCGAGTATTTATGTTATATTTTGTAGTTGAACCGATGTTGAGTTAAGTTTTCTAATCCGGTCGGATGGTATTACAGAAAACATTTTAATGTTAAAGTTAGTAGATGATCAATCAATATAATATTAATGTAGTAATGCATGTATCTGAAAGTCATACTTTAGAGCTTTATTTATAGTGGTTGTTATGAGCTTTTATTTTTTTATCGATCTAATCATGGTCCAAACATATCTTAATTAGTAACAGATTGATTCATCATTACCATTGTTAATTTGACCATTTCTGTAATTGAATGGTTATGTCGTTCGATTAGAGTGATTAACCACGAGTGATATGTCCAAATGGTTAGTTCAGGGTAGTCAGCCAAAGGAGCTCGATCCAGAGGAGTTCGACCCAGGATAATCAATTAAAAGAAAACCGATCTAAAATGTTATTAGTTTTGAAGTTTAGACTGTTCGATTGATGATAACCGTCAGAAATTGATGAGACAAACATATAGTTATCAAAGAATTTTAAGATTTCTACATTTTATATACTTTTATCTAATCTACTTGTTTAAAAAGTAGATATTTTTTAATAATCAAATTCTATATATACTTCTTAAATAAGTAATTATTTAAAAGTTACTTATTTCAAAAAAAATCCTCGCACTTTATTTATTCGTTGTTTTGTTATAGTTTGGCTCATATTGTGTTCCTTACATGTTTCAATCACCTAAATTAGGTATACAAAAAATTTGAAAAAAAAAACGAAATATTAAAAATCAAAGTTTCATTCTTTTAGGTTTACGGGGATTACAAGAGTCTATGAATGTGGTAGAGAAAAAATGATAGAAAATTTTCACAAGCATCAAACGTATCCTTTAGGGCATATATATAATGCCCACCAAAAAGTGCTTATCTGAGTCAGTTTTGTTGTGTCGATGAGAAGGACTTTGGTGATTCTTATTCCTTGCATGCATGAAGACAAGTAATAAGAAGATAACTCATTACTCATATGATTTTTTTTCTACATTAAAAACCCTACATCACGTTGCATAAATATCTCTTTAATTACTGTAACATGTGTATGATGTCATCATCGTACAAGAGCTGATAAAGAGTTATTAATTTGTTTTTATTCTTTCAGTTTCATCTTTTATGGTGAGATATACGTTGTTCCCTCATAACCTTATGAATAAATATTTTATCTAACAAAACATTTATTTCTTAATATCAATTTGTTGGCCCAATGATTTATGATATCATTTTTTTTATTTGTAATGAGCATTATATGGAACTTCTGTTAATAATTGATAAGTAAAAATTTAGATTCTAAATAAAATAATAAACATATATCTATAATATATCTGTCATCCACTGAGATCTCACATTAGCAACATAACAAGTAATATGAAATAGTAGTATTATGAAATTAAGGACGTAAATAAAATACTATATAGAGTATTAAAGTTACTAGATTTAGTTAATTCATGTCCACTCACCAAAAAAATTCATTAAAATATTATAACATTTATGAGTGATGTATTGTTTATTTAATCTATTCATTTATTTGGATCTTCATTATGTTTTTTCACTTATTTATTACCTCTTCAATATATTCTGCTGACTTGAACAATAAGAAAAACTAATAAGACAAAACAACTCATTTGGAATAGAAAAATAAGAAGAGATCATCACAATAATTTCAAACAAGGAAAACTAATAGACAAAAAGAAAAATTGAAAATTCTATTTGTCTCTAAATTATTTTCTAAAATGATATTTTACTTTTACATTAAATTTGTACATATTTCATTCTTATACTAAATAAAAATAATATGAAACATCTTTATCAGCAAACAACACATTAATTATATCATAATTTATTGTAAAATTTTGTTTATCACATGAAAAACACTCTATATACAATTTGTTGTAAAAAATGTTTTATACGAACTTTCCTAAAATGTAAAGAATATATATATATATATATATATATATATATATATATATATATATATATAATTTAAAGATAAAACAATTTTTTAAAATAGTTTCATAACAAAAAATATATTTAATAAACAAAAAAGAAAAGTTAATGAAACATAACCTATCCATCTTATAAAAACATTTTTCATATTTCACTAATACAGAGAAAATGCATTTTTTAGTTTCATGAAAATGGGAGATTATGAAAATGTGATTGCGTTTTCTAAATTATAAAATATCTTTAGAATTTGATTTTTTATAGATCTAAAATCTAAAGTCAAATATTAGTCTTATGATGTTGTCCTTAAACCGAAGCTTAATAATACTATAAATTTTCAATATATAATTTTTATTTTTATGTTTTTTTTAAGAAGAAGAATAGACTTCAATTTTACTAACAATCAAAGTTTATTCTTAGATAAGTTTTAGTTCCCACGAAACTAAAGACGAAAAGGTGACACAAAGTTTCAAAATATGTCATTTTTATTTTTATTTTTTTAAGTAGGAGAATAGACTTCGATTCTACTAATAATTATAACTTATTCCATAACATGCTTCGGTTATTAATAAAATTAAAGTCTATTATCTTATTAAGGTTAAAATATTAGTAAAGTTACTTTCTTATTAATAAAATTTGAACATGTTTTTACGAAATTCGTCATCTCCTCCATTTTCATTCTTTGTCGAAGAACATGAAACCCATCTTCACATCTCCTTCATTTTCAATCTCTTCTTTCAATAATAAAGGTCATCCCACTCATTCATCTCATTTGGGAAATTAATTAGCTATCATAGGTTAATTTCATGAGTTTTATTTATATTCAAATAAAATCTAATGATGGTGTGAGTAAGTTATACAAGTTAAATACTTGTCACTTTCTTTCTACCTTGCAATGTGCTCCACATATGTTTTTTGGAATGCTATAAATATCCTTCTGTCTTCTATACGTACATTAACTTTTATTTGTTTTTCTTTATTGTTAAGTGGGACTGAGGAAAAGGAAGGGATCACATGGTATATTTATAATGACATACGTATTTGACTTCATGCAAAAAAATCAAATAGTGATATATTTGCCCCTCCAATAATGCAAAATCACTCCTATTTTTGCATGAAAATTAAATTATTGTTTCATTTTTAACACATCATATTTGAGTCAGTTAATTAAAATTTAAGAGTTTGATATTTAAGTTATATTTGGGTGGGATTTATGCAATGATAGTATTTTTATTCAAATTCTACAAAATTTTGGAAATAAAAATGATGCTGCAATTATAAAAAGAGAACGTATTGTCATTAATTAATTATTTAAAATTTATACAACTCATATTAGAATTTTATCATGTCTCTTCAAAATAAAATTATATAAGAATTGATGTACCTATCACAATCATGCCATGTGATGATGAGCGATATATAGATAGCTTTTACAACACATATATTTATGAAAAGATGTATGATGATAGCTATTAATGGTAGGATAGGTGTTATCAAATAATTAATATATCCTCTTATTAATAATATTTATGATACAATAATTAATTTACTTTACTACTGTAATAATTATTATTTTCAAATATGAGAACTTGATAAAAAAATTTCTTAAAGTTCTCTACTAATACTTTTTCCATATCTTTATTTAAATATCAATACCTAATTTAATAGTTTTTTAAGAGAACTTAACTTATTTTAAAAAAATAACTTTTAACTTGTTTTTTTATATAAAATATCTTCAATTTTATCAATATTCGGTGTCTAGATCACAATTCTTAAAAAAATAGAATTTAATTTTCTTTGGATAAAAATATTAAATATTTTTAATCAAGATTTAGAATGAATTTATCTATTAACACAAGAAAAATTTAAATTAACTTCTCTATAAACTAATTAATCAATAACATTTTGTAATATTTTCCAAATTTTTATTTTTTGTTGTTTCTTAAATTAAATTTTATTTATAATTTGTTTCTACTTTAAAAAATATCTAGAGAGATCTGTATCCAAATAGTATAATCCTCTAAGCTACAAACTTATCCCAAATGTAGTTTTGATTGAATTATTAGATCCATATTTGGTGCGACTTGTTTCACCAACCTTTGCTTTGGAAGATGAGATCATAAGAAGTTTTATATTAATATAAGATTTTTTTTATTCATATTTTGACTTGAAGAAATTATTTATGGTGGGTTTGATGGCTACTACACTAACAGTTGTTGAGTCCAGGTTGGCCTTTAAGGGCTTTAATCTTAGGATATTACAACACAACAACACCCACTTTCCATTAATCATCAGAAGATTCAACCACGTGATATTTTATTATTATTATTATTATAATAAAGTTTACACAAACTTTTAAAGAGACATGGTCTTTGAAATAAAAATAATTAAAAATTATGATTACGTGTAATTAAAAACAAAAGACTAAAGCGGTAAAAAAATTAGTAATTAAAACAACGAATTTTATCTAAATAAAGTAAGGTTATAAATTAATTAGAATTTTTTTATTTTTATTTTATTTAACTGATTTTGGTATTTAAAAGGAATAATACATCCGATGTTATTTTAACATATTTGAAGGCAGAATAAAGGATATATAAAATTTCATGTGATTGTGAAACAAATTTTAAAGTAATATGATATTATTTCTTTGTTATATAAAAGAATTATTTGATTGTGTTAAAACTTAAATATTTATAGTATTTACACAAATTTAATTGCAAAAGGATGAAGGTAGTAAAATATGTTCTTTGTGAAGATAAAGATAAGATTATTAAACTCAAATAGCTTTTATAAATGCGGAAACTTTAAATCTCTTAATTAGTTTATTGAACTAAATGTATTTCATAATTAATGATAGAATCAAATTTGGTGAGTAACTTTTTCTACAACCACAAGACTTTTTAATTTCTTTATTATGTCATTACTCTATCGAAACAAACAAGTCATTATGGGATAACATGTATTTTTATATGTGTAACGTGATGGATTATTTTTTATAAGAATGATTTTTTTTTCCCATAATAATTAGAAGTAAATTATGAATTTAAAATAGATATTACACTTTAAATAATAATCATAATATGATTAAAAAACGTGACATTAATTTTTACAATGTTTATATTCAATGCATAAATCTTGAACATTCAAAATTATTACAACATTAATGGTAATAATTATGTTTTATCTAATATGAAAGTCCAATTTTATTTTTTTTAATATTTATGCATGTACCTGTTCTGTTATGAACATTCATACACAACTATTTTCTAAATTTCATCTATGCATGTAACAAAATAATCACTAAAAATCAAACTTTTAGTTATCTTCTACAGGAAAAGACTAAAATTTGTCACAAACTTTGAAAGTTACAATAAGAAGTACAACTATGCAGTTTCTATTTCAAATTCTGATTCTATAAATGCAAAAAATTCAAAATACAAAAAAAATAATATTATTATTATTAGTAACTAAAAATTAAGTAATATTAATTTTTAACTGTAGAAAATATTATAAAATTATATTGACATTTTTAGATTCATATATTTAACATATTAATATATTCAATTAATTCTAAAAAAATAATAAATAAGTGAAAGTTATTACTAATTCGTAATTAGTAATAATTAATATTAATTGAATTTTAAATTGATTGAATTGAATGACTTTTAAAAAGATCGAAAAAAATATAATTATCTGGTTGTTATACTCCTAACGACGTAAAAAATTGTATTAAGATTTGAAAATTTGAAAAATTTAATATTACGTTAAATTAGTATTTTTTTGAAATAAAAAAATAATTAAGTTAATTCAAAGATTATTAGACCACTTAATAAAAATTTGACTTCGTGTATTGATTACAATATCAGCCTAATAGAGATTTAGGTTTTCAATCCATTTTCAACAAAATTTTTAGTTTAAAAAAAAAGACCAAATATCTGCTTTAAGTTTTATCTTAAAAAAATAATAATAATAATACAATATTAAAGAATTGATTATTTAAAAATGTAGCTGGGATGATATTCTTTAAAGTTTAACTTTAAAAAACACGAAAAAAAAATAGAGATGATTTCTAAAATAATTTATAAATACATAGGTATTAAGAACATCATGTAATGTAAACAATACATGAGTTACTTGGGTAAGCAATTTACTATACACAAAATTGAATAAATAGTTGATTTAGCTGGCATAAATTTAGTATTCTTAACATCAAATTATATCAACACTTACGTATTTAACTAACAATTTTTAATTTTAAAAAGTAAAAAAAGTAAACATACAAGTTAAAGGTAAAAAAAAAGAAATAAAAATAAAAATAGAAAAGAACACAATTACATAATTGAATTAATTTATGTTTAGATATTATATATATATATATATATATATATATATATATATATGTCAGGACCATTAAAACCTCAACTGAGTGGGATCCAAGTGGCAGTGCAGGGAGTGTGGAATTCAGAAAGTGGAAGGCAGGTGGCAACATGGGGGTGGATCATTCGATCATACTTAAAGTGGGATTTCAAACTCTGGTGCCACTTCTCTGCATGCACCCTTCTTCCCCAAATTTGCAATCTTCGTTTTCTTCCTCTTTTCTCTAGAATCCTCCAACTTCTCTCTACCAATTTCCACCCCTCTACTGTTCTGATCATCCTTCAGGTAGCACTTAAGCACTTCTGTTGTCAAGCCCTTCACTTTGCACCGATTGGATTTATGTTTGGAGCTGGTAAGTTCCAAACCTTTTCTTCCTTTGAATTTCTTCCATTTCAGATACATGCAAGCATTTGGGCTTGCATGTGTTCGTCCATTTCCACTTCTAAAACAACTTTTATGTATTTGATTCCATGGTGAGGCTTTTCTTCGATCAGACTTGGGTTCTAAGTACTAGTTCTAGGAAATGCGAAGTTCAAGGAATGCACATTCTGCTGTTACGTGAATAAGCGTTCGGTTATAAGGTAAGGGAAACTTATATAATTTAGTTATCTTTATCTGTTTTGAATGGGTGGATGCTTGAATGATATTAGGTTGATGAATTGGTTGATATGGTGATGTTGCATGCGTGTTTTCATGTGTTAATGATTGAAAGATGGTATGAACGAAGTAGGAATAAGGTTTGGTTGTAACTTTGCAGTATTCTGCAGAATTCTGTAATTGTTGCCGAGAGTCCTTAGAGACATTCGGTTTTCCTGAGTATGAGCGGTCTTAACTAGATTCTCTTTTGTAGAGGATTTGTGGTTCAAGACCAACCGGTCTTCTATTGGTAAAGAGTGTTTGGTCTTGTACTGACGCTCGGTTTGGTAAAGAGTGTTCGGTCTTGTACTGACGCTCGGTTTGGTAAAGAGTGGTTGGTCTTGTACTGACGCTCGATTTGATAAAGAGTGTTCGGTCTTGTACTGACGCTCGGTTTGGTAAAGAGTGTTCGGTCTTGTACACACACTCGGTTTGGTAAAGAGTGTTCGGTCTTGTACTGATGCTCGGTTTGGTAAAGAGTATTCGGTCTTGTACTGACGCTCGATTTGGTAAAGAGTGTTCGGTCTTGTACAGACACTCGGTTTCGTAATGAGTGTTTGGTCTTGTACTGACGCTTGGTTTGGTAAAGAGTGTTCAGTCTTGTACTGACGATCAGTTTCGTAATGAGTGTTCGGTCTTGTATTGACACCCTGTTTCTTGAAGAGAACTTCATCCTCTAAGAAAGTGTCCGGCCTAAGCTCTAAGTGCTCGGCCAAAGTTATAATAGTATGGCTAAGTCTTTATTTTCAATTAAAGTTTATCTTTGATCGGGCTTGAATTGTATTCGGCTCAAGCTTGAGTCAGTTCGTCACTTGACCGTTCGGTCATGAGTCTTGGTTGAGGTTGTTCTTACCGTTCAGTTATATTTTATGGGCTAATGAATTACTTCTTTTAAGTCTTGTTCATGAGTGTTAATTTTCTATATTATTCGGATTGGTTATTTTGATGTATAAGTATGATGATATTCTGTTATGAAATGAACAATGTGGTTGTGAAAGAGAATTCCAAGGAGGAATGTCTCATGAATTGTGGTGGTTGGTAAAGTATGACCGTGGTCAGACTCTACCTTCGTTTTTTATCCTGATATTCCGTGATTGCTCCTCATCATATAGAAGAGGGTAATTCATGCGTGGGAATGGCGGGAGGTCCGCGACCATAAGACCATATGGTCGTTTTAGGATTAACCTCGGGTGGCAGCTGTTGAGTGTATCCCAGTTACTACACCTCACAGGGTGCTAGAAACGACGAGCTACATGGTTCATACAGTCCGAACAGAGTCAAAGTGGTCGGTTATAATGTTTTATGCGTTCGGTTTATTGTATGAGATGCTTTGTATGATGATTGTATGATTGTATGCGTTCAGTTTACTCTTAAATGATTTGTTTGATAGAATTAATTAAATTACATAAGCTTACCGTTATTTTCCTGTCATGTTTATCGATTCCGTTCGGTCGTTCTCTTCACTGCGATGATCATCCTTTGGATGGGAGCAGAAGGTGTTGAAGTATATGAGGAGCAAAGTGGTCGGTTATAATGTTTTATGCGTTCGGTTTATTGTATGAGATGCTTTGTATGATGATTGTATGATTGTATGCGTTCAGTTTACTCTTAAATGATTTGTTTGATAGAATTAATTAAATTACATAAGCTTACCGTTATTTTCCTGTCATGTTTATCGATTCCGTTCGGTCGTTCTCTTCACTGCGATGATCATCCTTTGGATGGGAGCAGAAGGTGTTGAAGTATATGAGGAGCAAGCTCTGGAAGAAGAAGGCAGTTTAGGAGTACGATCGTTCGGTCTTATAAGTTTTCTTTTGTACTAGTGTAGCACCGTTCGGTCTAACCTATTTATTGTATGACCGTTCGGTTTGCACATGAAATAGTATCAGCTTAGGATTTCTTTAAAAGTTTTAAATTTATGGTTATTTTTGGATAACTATAAATTATCTTTATTGTCCCTGTAACTATTCTATTATATTATCAATGTAAGGACTCTTAAGTATAGTTTAAGGCTATATTTTTGGGATGTTACATTAATGGTATCAGAGCAGTTTGTTCTTAGGATAACCTACGAGTTATGGGTTTGTTATGTCTTTCCTGTTGAAAGATTAGTTTAAGTGGTATGTTATACCATTTTCTTCAAGTCTAGATGACTAAACTTTAATTATAATTAGAAGTTTTGAGAACAGAGAATGTCTTGCTAGAAGTAATGAGGGTGCACACTCATGACTTTTACCTGAGACGACCTTCTTTCTCAATACTGAATATAATTAGACTCTTTTATTAATCTTATTATCATACCATTCGGTTTCGTAGAAATTGTTCGGATTTTACACAGATTCTTTGTGACCGAACGTTCTCTATTCGTTAGTGTTCGGTCCGATAAATTCAGCTTCGTCTCTAACCAAGCTGTCTTAGCTTCACTGTACACGACTTATGATTGGTCTCTTCAGTAAACCGTTCGATCTTATACTAGTTTCTTTATGACCGAACTTCCTTTTAATTTTACCGTTCGGTCATTATCTAACCAAGTTGTCTCAGCTTCACTATTCACGACTTATGATTGGTCTTTTGTGTAAACCGTTCGATCTTATACTAGTTTCTTTATGACCAAACTTCCTTTTAATTTTACCGTTCGGTCATTACTGTCAAACATTTATTATAACTTGACTACACTGATTCGGCTTTTGGCTGTATTCAGCGTTCAAATTTTATAATATTCTTGCTTCCTAAGTTAGATTGATGGATACGTTTCCTTGCATAGTCACGAAGATGGAATTTAGGTCTCCTCCTCCTTCACCCTCAAGTATGGATGCACCTGACTCCATGACATTAATGGAATCAGTAATCACAGCCATGCAACAGCAAAACGTCGCATTAGTACAGCAGAATACATTGGCTCGTCAACAGTTGGAGACCGCTCGGAGTTCATCAGAAACGGCTCAAAAGCAGTACATGGACTTAATATCGAAGGATGGAACCGCAGTTGGATCGCCAACCTTTACTATTGATTATCAGCAAGAATGGAGCTTAGAGAGTTTCCTACAACATCATCCAGCTAAGTTCAGTGGGAAATGCAGTTCAGATGAGGTCAACGAGTGGTTCAAAGATACAGAAATGACTTTTAATGCTAAGAAGTGTTCGGACGAGATGAAATTGACTTATTCAGAATATTTGCTGACGGGAGAAGCAAGCCACGGGTGGAATAGTATGAAGATACTGTTGGAAGGAAGTGGTGCACCTATCTCTTGGGAAGTATTTAAGCGAAAGTTTTATGCCGAGTACTTTCCTAACAGCTTTCGGTTTGCAAAGGAAATGGAGTTTCTGAAATTGGTTCAAAAGAACACGTCTGTGTCAGATTATGCCGTTCGGTTTTAGCATCTTCGATGGTTCTATACAATGGAAACGAATGAAGAATGGCTATGTAGAAAGTTTGATAATGGACTGAGGGGTGATATCAAGTTATTGACCGCCAGATTGTGTTAGGGAGTTTCCAGTTCTGGTGGAGAGAGCAAGAGTATTAGAAAAGACAAAGGCGGAAGTAGAAAGTCCGCAGTATCAACAATTGAGACTTGATGGACCGAGAGCATCTAGAGGAAGTTCTCGTTCTAGAGGGTCCAAAAATCTTTACGCACAATCGTTCGGTTTCAACGATTATTCGGAATAGTATGGGCCCATAAGTTGTTACAATTGTGGGGGACCTCATTTGACGTCAGTTTGTCCGCAAACTAAAGGAGGCAATAGATGTTATCGATGCAGGAGTGAAGGTCATTTGAAGAAAGACTATCCTTTGAATAGGCGAGCTATTACTCAAAACTGTTTGGTAAGAAGGATCTAACCGAGAGGAGGTGCTCAACCGTAGGCTCTAGAAAAGTTTTCACTTTGTCAAGTGAAGAAGCGGTCGGTCCAAGTAATTTTATCTACAATAAATGGTTTGCTGTTGTTTTGTTGGTGGCCAACCCAACAATTAATGTAGTTCGGACATTTACCATGTGAGGAAGATGTTCATTAGTAGTTAAGTAAGCGTGTCTTTCTGGAGTTGCTCCACTTGAAAGTTCTTCCAATTTAGTAGGGTAAACCGCTCAGAGGTTAATGAAGTAGACCGTTCGGTAGTAAGTGGTGCAGACCGAACGGTTCCGTAATGACTTTTGGAACGAAATTCATGAAGAAGTAACCGGTTTACCTCTTCAGCATGGAGTTGCGATCTCTTTTGGGATCTGATGCCTGGTATTGAACCAATATCAACAAACTCTTATAGTATGGTCTCGACAGAGTTGGTGGGACTAGAGCAACAAATTTTGAGGATTGGCTTGAGAAGCAGATTATCAGAACCGAGCATTTCGTCAGAAAGGGTACGCCTGTTTTTATGGGGGAAAGAAGGATGAGTCCGAGTGAAGCATTAGGAATACCTGAGCATAGTGTTCGGTGTGTGGAATGAAAAAGGAGTGGTATGCTAAAATTGTTCAAGAGTGAATTTTGGATGAATGAAGTATCAAACTTTAGGACTGTGTCGACAATGATAATCCGTGAGTTGGGTTTAGTTGGGAGTTGAAGGACTTAAGACTACAAGTGAAGATTAAAACCAAATACTATTGGATGCATTAGCTTAGTGGTAGGAAGCGAACGATTCAGCAAGGTTCATGACAAAGCAGTCGGCAAATGATGAAATTGTGGGTTTCGAGAAATTAATTGGTAGTGAATAGGGCAAAGATTATGCTTCGAAAGCGAATGGTAATTTGAGTTTCAGCAAAAGAAATTGATTTAGTAGATGGGTTTGGAAACAAACGTCACTCAGTTTATGTATTAAAGGTTGAAGGTATAGCATCAAAGACCGAACAAAAATTGGATGGCATTACCTTAGACCTTGTCAATCATTTTCCATTCGGTCAAACGTCATGATGCTATTAGGATTGTTATGGACAGGTTGATCGAGAGCACTTACTTTATGATCGTCAATTCGAGAAGCAATACCAAAGATTGGTTCCAACCTACATCAGGGAAATGGTTCGGATGCTTCGAGTACTGACTAGCAGCGGTTCCAAAACAGGAATTCCAAGTTCGTCTCTCGGTCTTTATCAACCATGACAGAGCGAGCGGGACAACCAGTTGAAGCTTTGATCAGCTTAGTCATCCCCAGACGAACAATTCAACCTCTGTTCAACCTTCGAATATTCAATAACTATTCTCGATCTACTCAGCCATTTTTCTACATTCTAATTTCTAAAAATATAGCTAACAACATTTTTTCGCTATTTCTTCCAGTCTAAACAGACTCAAAATCTATGATATTAACTATCCATCGTTCGGTATTGACTTTACCATTCGATCCTCTGCTCTGCATTTCGGTCTTAACCTTAGCATTTTAGTCTCCCTATTTTAAGCATTTTTCATTCGGTCTTTAGCTTCAGAAATTTCATTCGAACCCTAAGCTTTCCATTACCAATTGGTCACTAACTTCCAAAATTTTTTAGTCGGTCCTCTTACTTCCTTAACACCATTCGGCGGTTACCCCAACCTTACCGCTCGGTCTAGGTGCAGCTGGTCAACATTATGAAGAGCATACCTAAGAAACTTCAAAGAAATTCATTAGTCTAGTTTAGACCGTGTGAGATAGGATAACAAGTGACTTTGCTCAAAACTTTGAAGATGTCGTGAGAGAATTGTTCTCGGAAAAGTCTTAATTTTCGAGGATGAAAATTTTGTTGTTGGGCAGAATGTCAGGACCATTAAAACCCCAGCTGAGTGGGATCCAAGTGACAGTGCAGAGAGTGTGGAATTCAGAAAGTGGAAGGCAGGTGGCAACATGGGAGTGGACCATTCGATCATACTTAAAGTAGGATTTCAAACTTTGGTGCCACTTCTCTGCATGCACCCTTCTACCCCAAATTTGCAATCTTCGTTTACTTCCCCTTCTCTCTAGAATCCTTCAACTTCTCTCTACCAATTTCCACCCCTTTTGTTCTGATCATCCTTCAGGCAGCACTTAAGCATTTCTGTTGTCAAGCCCTTCACTTTGCACCAAATTGGAAATCTGTTTGGAGCTGATAAGTTCCAAACCTTTTCTTCCTTTGAATTTCTTCAGTTTCAGATACATGCAAGCATTTGGGATTGCATGTGTTCGTTCATTTCCACTTCTAAAAGAGCTTTTATGTATTTGATTCCATGGTGGAGGCTTTTCTTCGATCAGACTTGGGTTCTAAGTACTAATTCTAGGAAAGGGGGTGTTCAAGGAATGCACATTCTGCTGTTACGTGAATAGTCATTCGGTTATAAAGTAAAGGAAGCTTATATAATTTAGTTATGTTTATCTGTTTTGAATCGATGGATGCTTGAATGATATTAGGTTGATGAATTGGTTGATACGGTGATGTTGCATGTGTGTTTGCATGTGTTAATGATTGAAAGATGGTATGAACGGAGTAGGAATAAGGTTTGGATGTAACTCTGCAGTATTCTGCAGAATTCTGTAATTGTTGCCGAGAGTCCTTAGAGACGTTCGGTTTTTCTCAGTGTGAGCGGTCTTAACTGGATTCTCTTTTGTAGAGGATTTGTGGTTCAAGACCGACCGGTCTTCTATTGGTAAAGAGTGTTCGGTCTTGTACTGACACTCGGTTTGGTAAAGAGTGTTCGGTCTTGTACTGACGCTCGGTTTGGTAAAGAGTGTTCGGTCTTGTACAGACACTCAGTTTAGTAAAGAGTGTTCGGTCTGGTACTGACGCTTAGTTTGGTAAAGAGTGTTCGGTCTTGTACAGACGCTCGGTTTGGTAAAGAGTGTTTGGTCTTGTACTGACGCTCGGTTTTGTAAAGAGTGTTCGGTCTTGTACTGACACTCGGTTTGGTAAAGAATGTTCAATCTTGTACTGATGCTCGGTTTGGTAAAGAGTGTTCGGTCTTGTACTGACGCTCGGTTTGGTAAAGAGTGTTCGGTCTTGTATAAACACTCGGTTTCGTAATGAGTGTTTGGTCTTGTACTGACGCTCGGTTTGGTAAAGAGTGTTCGGTCTTGTACTGACGCTCGTTTTCGTAATGAGTGTTCGGTCTTGTATTGACACCCTGTTTTTTGAAGAGAACTTCATCGTCTGACAAAGTGTTCGGCCTAAGCTCTAAGTGCTCGGCCAAAGTTATAATAGTATGGCTAAGTCTTTATTTTCAATTAAAGTTTATCTGTGATCGGGCTTGAATGATATTCAGTTCAAGCTTGAGTCAATTCGTCACTTAACCGTTCGGTCATGAGTCTTGGGTGAGGTTGTTCTTACCGTTCGATTATATTTTATGGGCTAATGAATTACTTCTTTTAAGTCTTGTTCATGAGTGTTAATTTTCTATATTATTCGAATTGGTTATTTTGATGTATAAGTATGATGATATTCTATTATGAAATTAACAATATGGTTCTGAAAGAGAATTCCAAGGAGAATGTCTCATGAATTGTGGTGGTTGGTAAAGTATGACTGTGGTCAGACTCT
This sequence comes from Vigna reflexopilosa, assembly GCA_027742785.1. NCBI lineage: Eukaryota > Viridiplantae > Streptophyta > Magnoliopsida > Fabales > Fabaceae > Vigna > Vigna reflexopilosa. The sequence goes on along the minus strand of CM050925.1, from coordinate 13,597,527 downwards.
GGCTTCGTTTTTTATCCTAATATTCCGTGATTGCTCCTCATCATATAGAAGAGGGTAATTCATGCGTGGGAATGGTAGGATGTTCGCGACCATAAGACCAGATGGTCGTTTTAGGACTAACCTCGGGTGGTAGCTGTTGAGTGCTAGAAACGACGAGCTACATGGTTCATATAGTCCGGACAGAGTCAAAGTGGTCGGTTATAATGTTTTATGCGTTCAGTTTATTGTATGAGATGCTTTGTATGATGATTATATGATTGTATGCATTCGGTTTACTCTTAAATGATTTCTTTGATAAAATTAATTAAATTACATAAGCTTACCCTTATTTTCCTTTCATGTTTATCGATTTCGTTCGGTCGTTCCCTTCACTGCGATGATCATCCTTTGGATGAGAGCAGAAGATGTAAAAGTATATGAGGAGCAAGCTCTGGAAGAAGAAGGCGGTTTAGGAGTACAACCGTTCGATCTTATAAGTTTTCTTTTGTACTAATGTAGCACCGTCGGTCTAACCCGTTTATTGTATGACCGTTCGGTTTGCACATGAAATAGTATCACTTTAGGATTTCTTTAAAAATTTTAAATTTATGGTTATTTTTGAATAACTGTAAATTAGCTTTATTGTCTCTATAACTGTTCTATTATATTATTAATGTAAGGACTCTTAAGTATAGTTTAAGGCTATATTTTTTAATGTTACATTTGTCCTCCAATTTGTCTTCATCAGGTCGATCTTCTTCCATGGTGGAATCAGTAGCATTTTCAGTTTGCGAGTCAGTCGGAAAGTCCATTTGTTCGCCGTGCCATATCCATGTTGTATAACATCTTAGGAAACCATCACAGATAAGATGTTCTCTAATTTGGGTTGCGTTCAACTTTCTCCCATTCAAACAGTTCACACAAGGACATCTAAACTTCACTTCATCATCACTTCTCCCCTCATTATGTTGAGCAACTTGTATAAATTCCTCTACACCTCTCTCGTACTCAGCACTAATACGTGGTAAATTAATCCAATTTCGATCCATTCCTAAATTTTACAAAATAAAAATTATAGAATATCTATATAAGATTATCAATTCAATCATACAATCAATTCAGTCATACAATCATACTATTAATAATCATTGAAATGATCAATTCAGACATTGTATCACAACTAATTACATACGATATCTTGTCTATAGAAATCATTCAAACATAATTTTGATTTTATAAGAAATCAACTAAAAAAATTTCATAACATATTAATAAATTAAATAAAATTTGTCTCTTATTGGACCAATCATTTCCCATACAAGTTAACATACTTTGTCTCTTATTGGACCACCAAAACCACAACAAATTTTACAAAAACCATCAAAGCCATAACAACATATTCAAACCGTGCATTTCAATATAAAACAACACTATTATCAGAGAATGGAACGTACCCGGAGTAGCAGATGGCGCGACGGAGAGGATGGCTCGACGACGGCAGAGGCTTGCGTGACGGCATAGGACGCGATGGCAGAGGACGCGCGACGGCAGAGGACGCGACGGCAAAGGACGCGAGACGGCGGCAGGGGCGCGACGGACGGCGGAATGGCGCGGCGGCAAAGATTTTTTGACGAGGATGGCTCGACGGCGGCAGAGGCTTGCGCGACGGCAGAGGACGCGACGACAAAGGACGCGAGACAGCGGCAGGGGATCGACGGACGGCGGAATGGCGCGGCGGCAAAGATTTTTCGACGAGGATGGGCGGCAGCAGCGTTTTGGCATTCGTCGTTCAGAGAAGAAATTGTTATGTATTCTATTTTCTAAAGCGCATATACCGCGGTTCATCAGATAACCGCGGCATATACGGCTTAAAAAATAATAAAAATGGCACTTTTGAAAATTTTTTTGAACTATATGTCGCGGTTCCCGCTAAACCGCGGCATATACATGTATATGTCGCGGTTACAATGAGAACCGCGGCCTATACCCTGTCGTTCTGAATATACCAATTGTCTCCCCAAAAGGCAGTTGGGAGGTTACAGGGGTATATGTCGCGATTCCCCAGGGGAACCGCGGCATATAACCACTGCCAACTACTGACATTCCCGATGAGTCAGCTCATGGATTAAATTGGTAGGGGAATATGCCGCAGTTCGTAGCAGGACCGCGGCATATTTCCTGCCAATTTAATGCATGGGCTGACTCATGGGGAATGTCAGTAGTTGGCAGGGGGTATATGCCGCGGTTGCTGTTGGAACCGCGACATATACCCCCTGCCAATTTATTGCAGGGGCTGACGATTGGGGAATGTCAGTACGTGGCAGGAGAATATGTCGCGGTTGCTAGGCGAACCGCGGCATATAGTGTACATTTATTTACAAAACTGCCACCGCGCACCATTATGCAACGGTTTCTGCCTAACCGTGGCATAATGTGCGCTGTATAAACCAAATTTTTTACTAGTGATATATATATATATATATATATATATATATAGTAAACTCTGAAAACATATGTTTGAAACGTCTTGTTAATAAGACCAGAGCACAGGATTTAAGATAAATGTTTTCAAATTACAAAAATCACTTTTCAATCTCAATACTTCTTCTGAATATCTTCAAGACAAATTTTGGTTTTCTGAAGAAGATTCAGGAGAGATATTATTAGTTGAATGTTGAGTTTATCTGATTGTACATTTTTAGAGTTTAAATTCTTCAATATTAACATTAACATTGAATAAAATAAATAATTAGTTGAGAATAACAAATATATCAGAAAACATAAGAAATAGTCAACATTTATCACAAATTTCAGCAAGCCCTCATCAAAGCTTTCAATGATTTATCTTAGTCCATTCAAAAGGCAATGAATATCAAACTATGCTTTCAAAAATTAGTTTGGAAATGATGTTGTAAACATATAAAACATGAAATTTTAAATGTAAAATAGAATGAATTCTAAATTCAAGATCACAAAATAAACCTTACCTTGAACATCACGATCAAACTCCACAAAAACTTTAAAATATGTATTATGAATTACCTGAAGATTGGGTTACCTGGAAAAAGAATCGCTCAAAAAAATATATCAACAATTACTTATTCAACCAATAATTTCTGATTTCAAAAAGGTATAAAAACAAAAGGTGTATCGAAATAGAAATACAATAACAAAAGAATTAACATAAGTTCGATCCAATACATATGACAAACAGCAACAACATAAATATATTAAAAATTCTTCTTAATGAGAACAAAGCACAAAACTTTACTCAAATGTTTTTTAAATTACAAAAGTCACTTTTCAATCTTAACATTTCTTCTCAACATTTCCAAGGACAAATTTTTATTTTTTGGCGGCAAAGATGATTTACATTCGCTTTAAAGTAGAGAAACAATTAAATCAGAACTCAAATCAATTGTTACATTGTTAAGATGAGTTAATTCTTTAGTAAACTTGGTGAGCAAAACCTGAAAAATATCATTCAAAATTCCATACATTCAAAGTGCTGCAAATTATAATTCAATAATGTTAAAATACCTCTACAATGCTATCACATGCCATATCATTAGTTGAATGCTTGAGTTTATCCAATTCTACACTTGTAGAGTATATATCCTTTAATATTCACATAACCATTGAATAAGAATAAACAACTTGTTAAGAATAACAAATATATAATAAAAATTAATTAACATCTTACCACAAACTTCAACAAGTCTTCATTAAAGCTTTTAATGATCTTTTAGTCCATGTACATTTTTAATTCTAAAGATTGATCAATAAGACCTTGGAACACGAAAAATTACTATTACTTACTACAAAAATTTATAAGTCACAAAATTCGTAGGTAATCATTACAAGAAAATATCGATTTACCTACTAGTATTTACATACGAATTTACAAGTGAGTTACATACAGTATTTTACCTATCGATTTTTTCGTATGTAAAATTTTTACGTAACTTTGGCATGTTGGGGCGAGAAAGCTTTTAAGGATGTTATTTGTAGGTAAGTATTTAAAATCCGTAAAAAAAAATTACTTACCAATATTACATACGGATTTTCAAAATTAATTGTTAAAAAATAAAAATAAAATTTCATTTTCCTATCTCCCTCCCAACCCTTACTCTAAACATTTGTTCTTCAATCACTCAGCTCAATCTTTCCCTCTTGTTGCCACTCCCCTTGCCATCACTCCCTTTCTATCACTCACCTCAGTTTTGTTGAGATTGGTATCGTGCAGCGAAACGTTTTAAAGAAGAGCGTGATAATGGTCAATAACCAAAAAGATGGGGGGTGAATTAGTTCTTTTAAAATATTATGATTTTCTTTTAGAACTTTTGTCAAACAGTTTAAGTGCTAAAGTTATAGAGTTAAAGAAAATCAATACAAAGGATTTTATCCTGATTCGAATCAAAAGATTTTATGTCCAGTCGATGATCACTATAAAAAGTGATCAACCATCTTCCCTATTAGTTTTGATTGAAATGACATTCGCCTTGGTCCTATTACCAACTTTTTAAGCTCTCTTTCAGTTCCAACATCAATCGAAATTTCATTTGTATCTACATAAAATAGTAAACAATTACAGTTTTGATATTATATATCATTTAACGTAAACAATAAAGTGAATCTTAAAGTTACCAACTAAATAGTAAGTGTTAAATCTAAGAGCATTGATGGTAGAAAAAGGAATGTATTTAGCGTTTGTTTTGGGAACTAAGTTACAACCAACTAAAACAACTTTTATTCCAAATTGAAAGTTTATTTTATAGTTGTGATTGGTTGTTCTATAACAACCATCATTACATGGATTATTGAATGATTGAATGAAGTAAATCTTATCCTCACTGATTTCATATTAGAATTTGTATACCAGTATATGTCTTACCGAGGCATGGATTAAGACACCCTACATAGTGAAAATATTTGTTAATTGATCACTTGAATTGACAAACTCAGTCTTATATCTCCAGATATAATCTTCTCTCAAACGAAATGATAGTCAATCTCAATGTGTTTGGTCTTCTCATGAAATACGAAATTAGAACTAATGTAAAGAGTAGCCTGATTGTCACATATAAGCGTCATTTGAGTGTCATCTCAAAATTGTAACTCTTTAAGCAATTACTTAAGCCAAACAAGATCACAAGTCGTTGAGGCCATAACTTTATATTCTACTTCTACACTAGATCTTGCCACAACATTTTGTTTCTTGCTTTTCCAAGAGATCAAGTTACCATCAATGGAGACACAATATCCGGATGTAGATCTTCTATCAGAAGGAGATCTTGCACAATCAGCATCAGAATAAAAAATCACTCTTGTATGGTTACTATAACCATATAACAACCCTTTTCCAGGAAATCCTTTAATGTACTTTAATATATGAATAATTAAATTCTAGTGATCTTCACATGGGGAATTAAGGAATTGGCTTACCACACTAATTGCAAAGGAAATGTCAAGAGATTAACTCTAATATAATTCAAGTTTCCAACTAGTCTTCTATATTTCATTATATCTAACATAGGCTCCCTGTGTTTTGGTAAAAGTTTAGTATTAGGATCCATGGGTGTATCCACAGGTTTTGAATTCATCAACCCAGTTTCCTCCAAAATATACAATGCATATTTCCTTTGATATATAACAATACCATCATTGGATTGTGCCACCTCAATACCCAAGAAATACCTAAGTTTGCCAAGATCTTTGGTCTAAAAATAGTTGCAAAGATGTTATTTCAACTGAGAGATATCATGACTATCACTGCCTGTAAGAACAATGTCATCAACATATACTATCAAGTAGACAGATCCAACACTCGAATGACGGTAAAAAACTGAATGATCTGCCTCACACTGAGTCATACCAAATTGTTGAACAACATTACTAAATTTTCCAAACTAGACCCTAGGAGATTGTTTTAGGCCATATAATAATTTGCGAAGACGACATACCAACCCAAAAGAATCCCCTTGAGAAACAAATCCTAGAGGTTGCTCCATATAAATCTCTTCTTGCAAAATTCATTAAGGAATAAATTTTTGATATCCAGTTGATAAAGAGGTCATTGCTCAAGAGCCGTCATGGCTATAAATAAACGAACAGATGCCATCTTTGCCAATAGAGAAAAAGTATCACCATAATCCGACCCAAAAATTTGTGTGTAACCTTTGGTCACAAGATGAGCTTTGAGGCGATCAATAGTTCCATCAGGACCAACTTTGATAGCAAAAATCCACCTGCAACCAATAATAGATTTTCCAAACAGTAATGGGACAAACTCCTAAGTTCCACTACTCTTAAGAACACTTAGTTCATCTAGCATGGCTTGATGCCAACCAGGATAGGCTAAGACATTAGTAACAAATTTTGGGATGGTCACAGAAGAAATAGACGAAAGGCAGGTATAAAAAGGTGAAGACAGTCTTTGATAACTTAGAGCAAGATAATGTGGAGAGGGATTACGAGTAGAATGTATACCTTTTAGGAGGACAATATAAAGGGTAGACTCAGTTGTTGGAGCCGAAGGAGACAAGGTAGTTTGCACTTGAATTGAGTCACTTGGTGGTTGTTGAGAAACACCTGGTGAACTAGGCACGATTGTAGGATTACAAACAATAGGAATATTGATAGTATTAGAATAAGACATATAAGAAGAAGAATGGTCGTTAAAATAAAAGGACGACTCATTGAAGGTGACATTTGCAGATATAAAATAGCGATCAAGAGAGGAGAAAAACACTTGTATCCTTTCTTTGATTTTGTAAAGCCTAAAAAAACACATTTGCGTGATCGAGGAGCTAACTTATCAAGACCAGGACTAAAATTATAAACAAAACATGTAGACCCAAAAAATTTTAGAGGTAAAGGGTGAAGAGGTTCATGAGGAAGTAAGATAGAAGGAGGAGCAGTCTGAACAATAGTAGCAGATCTAGGAGGGCGACCATGTAATGCATAACACATGTCAATCGTGTGGCCTAGTTTGCCACAATGGTTACACTTGAGACGTCCTTTTCCTGGTTTACGAGAGTGATTGTGATCATGACGTTGAGATGCCAACGTTGAGGAAACATATGTATCATTGATGGGTTTACTAGGTACACACAAAAAAGTGTAACAAGTAGAAGTCAAAGTGAGAACAACATGTGAACCTAAAATCTGATCATAAATATGAGAATACTCATCACCAAGGTCGTGCAATGCCAGTAGCATGAAGAACTTTGACCGTTGCTCTATTTCTTTGGCAAGAGGCAATAATTCATTAAGTTCATGAAAAGGAGCATGAATTTTACCCATATAATCAGTCATAGAGTCCTAATGCCGAAGAGCAACAACATTGAGAAGATCATGACAAACACCATAAAGACGTTGAGTATCATTGGTTTATAATAATTTGTCATGTTCGTAGATTTAAAACATGTTTCGTAGGAACGAAAAATTTATTTTAAAGAGAAGTGAAGGGTACCCTTGAGAATAATGCATAACTGAGCATCAACTTTCAACCAATGGGTAACCGTAACGAAATCAATAGTTGTCTCGTTTTGAGTAATATGATCAAGATACCCCTGACTCTTAAGCCAAAGTTTGACGTCTGATGCCCAAGTCGCATAATTAGTATCATCTAACTTATCAATAGATAAATGCACATTGACATAGTTAGTATATATGGGCGGGTCAGAAGCCATGAACAAGTAAGAGAGTAAAAACCTAATACTCAAAAGAGGCCCAATCAACACAACCATACCAGATCTAGATAGGGGAGGTCGTGATGAGTCCAATGAAGGTGGTGGCAAATGTTAAAATCTGGAGTGTATATAGATTTCATCCACAATGTCACGTCCAAGAAAAATAGAATGCCAACAAAGTGTAAAGTGTGTTTTAATTTTTAGTTTTAGATAATTTTGTATGTTTTGAATTTTATATTAACCTTTAAAAAATTGTTTTTCTTAATGGTTTAAAGTGTATTTATTCATATATAAGAATATTTTGTATGTAAGAATAAAAGACCTTAATAAAAAAAAATATAGAAATGTATACGTAATATAAAATGTATTTAATGATAAAAATAAATATTAGCTAAACACTATTAAAAAAGATATACACTTAAAACAATAACATTATAAATAAGTGAACTTATCAGTTTAACTTTTCCACTTTTAAATTCTACTTACATTTTTTCAGCTTTTATTTTATTTGTTCATTCAAGAGGAGTTATAGAAATGATTTCAAACTAAATTTTTTAGATAAATTTATTGAAAAGTATAAGAGTTGTTAAATGTATTGTGAAGTCTAAAAGAAATTTTGTGATTTATAACTACTTTCACACATGGAGAGTTTGTTATAGTTTTTAAATATATATTATAAGAAAATCTTAAAAATTATTGGTATCTAAAATAGTTTTTTATGAATACAAAATTATAATTGATTTGTGAATTAAAATCTAAATTGATTTAGTATTAACTATTAAAGTTTTCACTACCAAAGAAATTAGTGTGGTATCTAAATCTTATTTACAAATTAATTATAAACTTTTAATTACTATAAAGACTAATTTAGATATCAATAATTTTAAGTTTATAAATTGGTATCTAAATTAATCATTATAATAATTAATTTTTTTTTCTCTAAAATTAATTGTTATTTAAGAATTTTCATATATATATATATATATATATATATATATATATATGAATGAGTTTACTAACTTGCGTACACCTGTTTTTCAATTGGTACATCTAGCATAGGAATAACAGAGGAAATGTTAGAGTGAAAGAGATTAACATTTTCTCTCTGTTATTCCTATGTTAGATGTACCAACTGAAAAACAAACATACGTAAATTAACAAATCCCATATATATATATATATATATATATATATATATATATATATATATATATATAATTTTTATGCAAGTTATTAGATATTTTGTCAACAATTTACAAATGACTAATATATAAGAAAAAGCATAATTTCAAGTGTGTGGTTGTTTTTTTTTAGAGAATTTATTAGAAAAATACAATATCAACAATTTTTTTTTCAAAAATTGTCTAAAACTTTTATATAAAGATTTCTTTTTATTTATCTGTGTCAGTTATTAAAACAAACTATTAATTTTGATATTACTCATGAATCTTTACAGGAGATTTACTTTAACATATAATATTGTTTCGGGTGTAAAGTGATGTCGAGCGTCGAAGACTGGATGGACGAAGTTGGAGCATTCTTGGTGGAGTGGAAGGTCGGACGGTTGGTGATTGTTGGGTGATTTTTCTGGTGTGGAAGGCCGAACGGTTTCTTGTTGTCTCCTCTTATTCCAAGTTGTTGGTTCTCCCTCCTCGCTCTTTAGGCCGGGTGGGCGGGTACCTGTCAAAGGCACTCCGACGCTCAAGTCAATAGGTGGTTAAAGGGTAGAGATAGAAAAAGAAAGTAAATACTGGGAGTAAATGTGCGCTCAATGTGTATCGAGTACAATCTGTCTGGAAATCATACCTGAGACTCTTATTTATACTGGGTATAATGGGCTTTTACCTTTTGTGGGCCTGATGACGGCCCAATCACGCCTTAATCTCCATTAAGGACTTTAATCAGCTATCACCGCTTATAATTTAACCATGTGGTTGGCCAATGTGGTTGGTCGCCTTGGGTGGTCGGCCTAGGTGTGGATGGTCGGCTCAGTGGTTGGTCACCTTGGAAGGTCGGTCAGGATGACCGGTCGGCCTGGATGATCGGTCTGATGGTTGGTTGGCCCGGATGATAGGCCAGGATGGTCGGTCTAGTGGTCATCTTAACAAGGACCGTTCGGTCATCCTAGTGGCTAAACTCGGGTTGCCTAATCCAAGTTGGAGTGGCCTGACCGTCTTCCTTGTAGGAGACCATTCGGTCCCCTAGACGTCTTCCTGTGTAGGAGACCATACGGTCCCTAGGACACCGGTACAAATACAAATAAGATTTAAACTCATGTTACTTTTGATATAAAATTTTAAAACAATAAATTTATATGTTTTTTATAACATTTAACTTTTTCATCTATAATTAATATGAAATTTAATCTCGTACTTAGATTTTCAATATTATAATTAATGTGAAACTTATAGTTAGATTTTCAATAATGTGATGAGTATTGCTTTTTCATTTAATTTACTATTGTTTTTTCCAATTGTATGCGTGTTTGACAAATTAAAACATTTAATCAGCTAGTGCTGTTTTTGTGAGTTTTGAATTGAGGATTTGAAGCTTCTCACACTTCAAGCCAACAAATTACTCGGAAGAAAAATTAAAAAGAAAATAAAAATAAAACTGGTATTGTTTAAAACTTTCAGCTAACGAAAACAATATTTTCCACAAACAATAGTGTTTTTGTAGACTAAAAGCACAGCATGCACATGACAGTGAGGGAATCAGTAACCTGTGGAGTCAACAAAGGTATGCTCAGTTTATATTATCCAAATCCAAAATGATGCTTCTGAGATCTTCGCAGTATACAAATATCAGCCAGCACACACACATTTAACACAAGAACCACAGCTAAGGCAGGGTAGACCTAAATGTACCTTTTTATAGTAGTACCACACACAAAAGCACAAAAACCATTATTCATGCATACATAAACTTTTTTGTGTCCTTTAGTTTAGAGAATAGTTACAAGTAAAATGTCTTTTTAACAATTTTTTTACAATAATTTATGTGATAATTTATGATGAGTCTTTTTTAAATATATAAATTAATAAAATAATACACATAGTTTATAATTAAAAATTATTAAAAAAATGGTTAACATGTCTTCTTTTTCTATCTCTAGATGTGCTTATATTAAAAGGTTAGGAAGCCAATATTCACACAACATTTATGTATAAATTTTAATTCCAGAAAAGAGTTTTTTGAATTCTCTTTTCTTTTTGCACATATATTTTCCGTATGATATTTGTTTGACACCGGCGGCAAACGGAAAAAGGAAAGAAGAAAAACCATAACAAGACATTTTCAATTCTGTTTTTCTTGGTGGGCATAGAGTTGCCATTATTTTTTGATTCACAATGATCATAATTCCAACAATTTTTAAAGCAAAAACTGCATCAAACCCCACAAGTTTCCATGGTTAATAGAACCAACCCTTTCAAAGTTTAACTACATTATTTAAAGTAAAAAAAAAATATTAAACACTAAAAAACAACAGGAAACGAGGAAACATTGCAAGTTGTTCTGTTTTCACATTGCATGTGCATTCATTTGTGAAACACTATCTTTCTCCTTCTCTCACGGTTCCATTATATAAGACCTTGATTTGGGGGCAAGTTTCTATTCACTCCTCGTCCTTTCAAAGAAGAATCACGGGGAGGGTTCAGAACCCGAGAAATGGGTCTGTCATTGGTACATGCTCTGTTCTTAACTCTGTTTCTGCTCTGCCTCAAAACAAAAGCAGAGGACTCTAGTGCAACCAGAAAGCTCGCAGGAGCATGCAACTTGTTCAGGGGGAAATGGGTCTACGATGCTTCATACCCTCTCTATGATCCTTCTTCTTGTCCCTTCATAGATCCACAGTTCAATTGCCAAAAACATGGTCGCTCTGATCAACTCTACCAGAAATATAGGTGGACGCCATTTTCTTGTCCCTTGCCAAGGTACCACCTTTGTTTCTCAACACATTCGCTTGTTTTTCAATCCTCTCTAGTTGAGATAAAACTTGAGAAATTGTATCTATATTTTGTTTTTAATTGTTGTAGTCTTTTTATATGCATTGTCTTTGTCATGTTATGGTCCTAGGCTAAGTGGGGCAGTGAAATTTTTTATGTGCAGGTTCAATGGATTGGACTTTTTGCAGAAATACAGAGGGAAGAAGATTATGTTTGTTGGTGACTCCTTGAGCTTGAACCAGTTCAATTCATTGGCATGTATGATTCATGCTTGGGTGCCAAAATCTAGGAGCACTTTCAGTCAAAGGGATGCTCTTTCCAAAGTCACATTTGAGGTTGGTTATTTCATTCTTGTGCTTTACTTTATTTTTCTGGCCCAGTGATTTGAAAGTTTGAATTTTTTGGTGGTAATGTTTGTTTTGTGTGTCACTTCCCTCTCTTTGCTTTCCTCCAAAGTTCAAAACTTTTCTGAGCCATTTCCATTTTTGAACTCAAATTCTGCAACCCTCAAATCTGATCTTATTTGGGTATTTGAGCTCAGAACTTGGTGTGGTGCATGTGCATATTTTTGTACCACTGTGCAGTGAGGTGAGAGAAGTAAAGGTGAGATGTGATTGGTGGGAAGCCTTTGCTTTTTGCTGGGGACAATTCTGATTGTTTATTTAAGAGATAATAAATGTTTGTGTCTTAATATATTTTACTAAAAATACTTCTTTTTCACACTCTCTCTCTCTCTTCCAAATTCAAACAACTTAAAAAATAAAAAAATTAAAAACTATTATATTTGTTTCTGGAATTTTACTGTTATACGTGGAGTTTCATTTTCCACATATTCATTTGGTTTAGTACAAAAGGGAAACCTTCTTACTTCACATTCAACCACCAACAGATACTTTTGTTTTTCTCCTCTCACCCAGAAAACCTCAATTGTTATTACTTCCATAAAATTATAAAATTGTTTGATAAAGTTTTAATATTATTAAACTTTTAATGATTATAAATTTCACATTTTTTTTTCATTTCAATGAAGAGTTTTCAAGCATCTACTATGAAAATCCAGTTGCTTTACGTAGAAATTTTGTCTAACAATTGTTTCAATTAGTAATGATTGATGTTGAAGATTTAATTTTGCCTCTTTATCGGATTGTAGCATTGAACATCATTGGTTGTAACTGAATTATGAGTAAGACAGCGTCCGACACCATTATTCAACAAAACCGTTTTTATAGCTTTCTGCATATCAAATGAATAACAATTTGATATCTGCACTTTTTTCCAACCACAAAATCTTATTCTATGTTCCATTATGTTTGTTTATCATATAAGCTTCCATTATGCTATTATGTAGTATTACAACAGATATAATTATTCATAATTGCATGTGTTTTGAGAAGTGTGCAATTTAGAAGTTTTTTCATGAAAAAAAAGTAACTTTTGGATTATACATCAGAAAATTGTGATTTATTTCAGGACTATGGCCTTGAGATATACTTGTACAGAACAGCATATTTAGTGGATCTTGACCGTGAGAAAGTGGGACGAGTTTTGAAACTTGACTCTATCAAGAACGGTGACTCGTGGATGGGGATGGACGTGCTGATCTTCAACACGTGGCACTGGTGGACCCACACCGGAAGCTCACAACCGTATGATCATTCTCTCAGTACAGTTTTTTAAGTAACAATAGTATGATACACTTTTATATTCATTTAATACAAAATATAAAGGTAAAATGATTTTAAAAGTATAAAATTTTATATTTTTTCAAAAAAAAAAGAGTAAAAAGTAAGTAAAGATATTATCAAATAAATGTAAAATATTGACGTGGGTCAAATAATATTTTTCTTTTCAATTTGAATGGTTAATAAGTGACACTTATTTGTAAAAATTGATGACAGGTGGGACTATGTTGAGGTGAATAATAGGTTGTTGAAAGACATGAACCGTTTTGTTGCATACTATAAAGGCCTAACAACTTGGGCTAAGTGGATTGAAAGAAACGTCAATCCATCACAAACCAAGGTCTTCTTCTTGGGAATTTCTCCGGTGCATTACCAGTAAGTTGTCACCAATTTCTTACCATAAATTCATCACTCTCTCAGTTGTTTCATAATAACATTCTTACCTTAAAGATTTTTAAATTTATTATCTTAAGGTTTTAAACTGAAAGTGGTATCAATCATTTACTGATTACTGAAGTTAAACCAGTATCTTATTTATTGTTAAATCTTTTTAATGAAGAACAAAATTATGTTTAGTACATGAGTTTATGGTCAATTAAATAAATGATTACCATGCATGGCCTTAATATATAGTATGTAAATTGAATGAGAATGTAAAGTGGAAGTTTTGAATTAGTAATGTGATGTGGTGAATAGGGGGAGAGATTGGAATCAACCGGCAAAATCATGTATGAGTGAAACACAACCATTCTTTGGAGTGAAGTATCCTGCAGGAACACCAATGGCTTGGGTGGTGGTGAACAAAGTGTTGAACAGGATAAGAAAGCCTGTGTATTTCTTGGATGTGACCACACTCTCACAGTACAGAAAAGATGCACATCCTGAAGGGTATAGTGGAGTTATGGCAGTAGATTGCAGCCACTGGTGTCTTCCAGGGCTCCCTGACACTTGGAATGAACTTCTCAGTGCAGTTCTTTCTAGTTGAAAACAAACACATATAACTTTGTTTACTAGGTCCAACTTGTTAGAGGAAAACCAATTGTTTTCGACTTTAGAAGATTTGCTTCTCTTGTAATTGTTGAATAAAAGGGCTTTATGCTCCTAATTGTAAATGTAGATCAATGTGGCAGAAATTTGCCTTCAATTGTACCAAATACCATTCTCAAATTTCAAAATCTTTGTGGAAACATGTGTGACTCGTTGTAAAGTTGTTGATCAATCCCTTTTTCTAAAATAACAAAAAATTATGTAACGTAGTTTCTACGAGCAAATCACATAAAAGGTTCATGATTAGAGTTTGCAATGTTTCTCAAAATTGATGGAGAAACCCAACTTAAGTGTAATACAAAGGGAAATTCTTCCTGCACTTCGTGTTATTCTTCCTGCAACCCTGAAGTTTTCATTCTTTTCCATGTTACTCCAAAGAAAGTTTTCATTCTTCTTCTCTGCATTCTATGTTTTTCCAACACCAAATTCAGAGTTTCTTGTTCAAACCAGACAGCAGGAGTTCAGTCTCAACAACAAGTTAGATAGTGAAGAAGAAAAAGAAGAACAATCATGGATTGAGCTTCTTTCACCAAATTCAAGATAAACAGTCTCATAAATTAGGGTCCCAAAGAGAAAAATTTCAATGGCAAGAATCCTAAGAGAAAGAGGAACAACGATACCGAACAACAACAATCACAACCACAACCACAAAAAGAAGAAAGGCATGAGAAGTTGCATATTACGGAAGAGCCTCCAGCATCGAATATGTATTCCTTATTTTCGAGGCAAGAATTTGTTTCAAAAGCTTAAACCAATTCTAATGAAGGTATACAAGTCAAGTTGTTTTTGAATCTGCATTCCTCTACCACTATAGAGCACAGTACACTACCATAAAGGCAAGAGCAAGACAAAGATTACTAAAGACAACAACACTGGAACCACAACTCTATCTTTCCCCAAACCTTCAGAATTAAGAAAGGAAAATCATCTCTGGTAAAAGTCATGAGTGTGCACCCTCATTACTCCTATCAAGACGTTTTCTGTTCTCAAAACTTCTAGTTAGCTACACAACTCTACTATCTAGACTTGGAGGAAATGGTAAACCATACCATTTAGACTCAACTCTTCACAAAGAAGGCACGACAAACCTACAACCTACAGGTCATCCTAAGGACGAACTGCTCTGATACCATTAATGTAACATCCCACTTTAGTAGAATAAAACTACCAAAATAAAACATTACAAGGATGATAACTTACCAGAAAACTACAAACTACTAAAGCAGAAGATTCCACCCTTGAAGAGAAAAACTCTTTATGTTGTTACTTCTCTCTCTACAAACTGATGGATCCCCTGAAAGATGTCCTCCCTAAGCTCACACCGGTTAAGGTGATCATTGCAAAAGAGAAAACAACACAGACAGACAAACACATAAACAAGGGTAAGCTAGATACAAGACAAATCCTATCACCTTTATAATATAACATATATACATAAATCATTTATATCACATACATCAACCCAAACATCTTAACATGCAAAGACCTAGTCTGACTATCCGGATATTGTATGGAATATCGAGTTATAGAGGTTTCTGCACCGGTGTGGTGGAACAGCTAAACCACCCCAAGCTACCACACTAGGTTAGTCCGTTATTACTCGCCTTAGGTCAAGGTAAAGCCCCTAAACTAGGACCTCTTGTTAATCT
Organism: Vigna reflexopilosa; assembly: GCA_027742785.1. Taxonomy (NCBI): domain Eukaryota; kingdom Viridiplantae; phylum Streptophyta; class Magnoliopsida; order Fabales; family Fabaceae; genus Vigna; species Vigna reflexopilosa. The sequence goes on along the minus strand of CM050925.1, from coordinate 13,581,529 downwards.
TATCACATGACTCATCACTCTCTACTTGAGCTTGAATGATCATTAGAATGTTAGGATAAACCTCAGACTAACTTCGGTCATTCATACTTGAAACCATACCGAAGGAGTTCCTCCATGGAACCCATGTTCACCACTTTGAAAACATTGATGTCACCTCACCTTTACATTGAATCCATTTTGAAACCATATACATATATCCATACACTTTCACATTTGAATATCAACATATATCATCACTTATCATGCATCAAAGAACCATAAGCAACCCAAAAAGTCATCAAAAATCACATAAAATTATTCCTTGTACATTAATACACAAGAATAGTCCAAGTAGAACCACTAAACAACACAAAACCCCTGTAACGCATACTTAGAAAACTAAAACATCTTTGAAATCCTCACCAACAGCTCTGGAAGGGTCCACCCCCTAAAACGACTAAAGAACGTCCAAAATGAACATCCAGAACCCTAAAAACTCCCCAAAAATGTTGCAATGCAACGAAGTGGCGCTCAGCGCCCCCACAGGGGCACCCAGCGCCATGATAGTAGCAAAACCACTTCAAATTGGACCTTGGAGACCCTACTCTCAACTTCTAAAGACCTCTAGGACCCTCTAGAACTTGAGAAAACTTAGGGATCCCTGCTGTCACTCAATTTGACACTTGAAAACTCACTTTTCACTCCTATAAGCTACCCAATTTCAATTTTACACCATTAAACTTCCAATTCAATTTATAACCTACATAAACCAGTCCAAATATACTTGTTAGCACTCTCTAAAACCTTATATTTGTCCCAGTTACATTACTTCTCATTTTTACCCCTGAAAGCCTCTAAAATGGGCTAAAATCTCAACCTATGAAGTCATTTACCATTTCCTAACATATTTTACTGGTTTAAGCACTTAGATAAGTCCTCATAGGCCTGATAACATACATCTAACCTTCTAAAACAGTGCAACACACTTACCTTAAAATTTCAATACTCAACACCCTCCTTTTACACCAAAAACACTTGAAAACAGCCTCTCTATACCACCTTTTTTAATTCACACAGTTTTTAATCATTTAACCCTCCTAACAAGTTTCAAATTACCTCATGACAGTACCAAAACATTTATCATTACATTCCCATACCTATCACAACCACTTGAATTCTGTTTCAAACAATAAAATATCCTTATCACACACTTTTAAAATAGTATATAATAACAATCATATCATCATACCAACTACAACAACACCATATCATCAAAACACCAATTTTACATACATCAAATTTACCCAAACACACCATTTTTTACTAAAACGTATAAAATTTATAAAATTACTAAAACAGTATACAATAAAATATCCTTATAAAATATCCTTATCACACACCTTTAAAACAGTATACAATAACAATCATATCATCATACCAACTACAACAACACCATATCATCAAAACACCAAACACACCATTTTTTACTAAAACGTATAAAATTTATAAAATTACTAAATTTACTCTACAAACACAATTAAGACAAGGTCTAGTTTCCATTACCTTAAAATAAAATTTCAACCCATAGAAACGTCCCGCCGGTCACTTAAAACGCAAGAAATTCCTAAAAGGACCTACGAGGCACCAAAATTGAAACGGACAGAGTTCTTAGAACTCTAAATTCACCAAGAGCAAGAAAAGAGAATTAAATGATACATGAATAACAGTTATGTGCATGATCATTGACCGAAGCAAAAAGGACAAAAAAATGAGTAGAAACTTATTTACTTTAAAACAGAAATTGATCGGTTGGATTTGTAGACCTTAGCACCGTGATCATCTAGACACATCTTGATCGTCAAAGAGATGACTCAGGAGTTAGAATTCTTAGAGAGAAGGTAGAGAACTCTAGAAAAATGATTTATAAAGATAGTATATTTTAAAAATAATAAAACTCATTTATAACAAAATTATTTATATAAAACTGTTTAATATTAAGATAATTGAGTCTTATTATTTTTAAACTACCAGTTCTAAAATTATCATTTATTGAAATTTTACAAAATTAGTTCAGATTTATTAACTTCAAAATCAAATTATTGATTCAGCTCGTTCTTCCACTGAATCATATTAACTGAGTCTATGAATCCGTGAAACTTTCATTCTCTTATTCGTTCAAAATTAGATTTGGTATTCATCCACCATATATATCCTATGATGATGATATGACAAGCATCTCAATGATAACAAAATATAAAAACTTTTAAACATGAAAATGTATTCCAAGAACCTAAGTACAAGTGTTTAATATTTAATAAAAACAAAAATGCTAACCTTTTGGATATTTTTAATTTAAATGACAAGACAAATCAATAAATATGAAATAATATCAAGTAAGAGATCAACATGACTTACTAGAATTATTAATATCATATTCTCCATCGTACTATCAAATTTTTAGAGAAAGTGGATTCACAAAACTATAACAGGCACTTTCTTCCTATATTTTATCAAATTTCTTCCAGCATCCCATTACTCTGAATGTTATTTTCTGGAATCTATTAAATTAATCCCAAAAACATTTTTCTCGAAATGTGAGTGGTCGATGTTGGTGAGTGTCTTCTCAAATTGATTTAGTGATTCCGGAAAATAAAATCTAAAATAATGAATTAAAGAGAAATTTTTGATATGGTAAACGAAGAAACTGCCAGTATTATAATATCATGGATTTAAACATTGTATATGATTATTCTATAACAAATGTCTGTCTATCAACTTTGACCGATATCAACAAAAATAAATACAACAGATATTGAAATAGGTTAAAATTCTGAGTAAGATTAAAAATAAAAATCTAAAGAAGGTTAGAATAAAAAATAATAAACCTTAATTTTGTATATGTGGGAAAAAGTATATACAGTGGAAAGAAATGTCCTAGTAAATGGGAGACATTCCCCAATATGGCACGTGCTTCAGGTACTATGCATGTTAACGCAACACTCTCACACGTTGTAATACCTACAAACCGTACGTTGTACCACTTGTCCCTTCCATGCAAACCTCATCCACCACCACCTCTTCAAACCGACACCACCCTTCTTCTTATAAGCACCTCACTGGAGAGAACAAAAAACAATGGCATCTCAGCAAATGCCTCGCAGAGATCCCAGCAAGAAGGTGAAAGAGAGAGATGATCACGTTGAGGCAGATGGAAAGGAGTCGTTTGGTGAGAAAGAGAGAGAGTTGGTTTCTGATAGAGCTAGGTCTGGGAATATAGTTAAAGACAAAGAGGTTGAAGAAGGAAGAGAAAGTGGTGGTGGAAAGTTTGAAAAGTTTGAAACGAGTTTAGCAGAAAAAGATAAACTCGAGGGAAGAACAAGAGTGGTGGAGGGAAAAGTGTGGAACGAAGAGGAGAAACGAAGAAACAATCCTCTAAGAGGAAAAGTAGAGGCAGAGAAAGGAAGACCAATGGAAAAAACAACAGAGGAAGCTCAAAGAAGAGAGAAAGATGAAACCAAAGAGGTAAAATTTAAAACTATTGCCTTTAATATGCTTTCTTTGTATGATAATTCTGCCTATATCACTTAGTACTTTCCAATGAAGAAAAAGTTACTATATAGTTTGGAATATTATCACCTGGTGATCATGGCTAGCTTTTTACATACCATATAAGCGAATTTTATTAACCTTCTTTTTTCAGATTGAAACACTCAAATATCTGTTACTTAGTGATAATCAAAGATTGTGTGAATTTAAGCGTGCATTTCTCACTTGAGTTTCTGTAGTGTTAGCCCTTCTTCAACGGGGCATTTTAAAAGTGATAAAAGTTGCAGTGAAACAAAGGATCTTGATCTGTAACTTTAACCTTTTGGAGATTGTTGGTTTTGACAGGGTGATGGTGAGGAACAAGGAAAAGGAAGAGGAAGAGAACAAAATGAACAGCCTAGTCTTGAAGACATTTCCAAGTACAGAGCCGAAGCTCAAGAAAAAGCAATGAATGCAGTTGAAGCTGCTAAGGAGAAATATGAAAAAAAGAGAGAAAAACAAGCAGAAATAGAAGCTTCCAAAGAGAGAAACAAGCAGGGAAATGAAGAGGGAACACAGGAAAAAGACTTCACAAGAGAGAAGGGTCGTCAAGAAGGAAATCTTGAAGGAGATACAGTGGACAAAACTAGTGGAGGCATCAATGGTGAGAATGTTGGAGAGGAAGCAGTGGAAATTGGAAAGATTGCTTCTAAAATGGCTGCAGATTTGAGGGAGAGGGCTATAGTCACAGGTTGGAGTGCTGCTCAGTACTCTACTGAGATGACTGTGGAGGTAACCAAGGCTGCAACTACCATTGTTGAGGAAGCAGTTGAGTATTTGGGCCAGAAGGCTTATGAGCTTGCTGCTAAGTCAGTGGATACTGCTACTGGTTTAGCTGCTGCAACTGGTGAGAATGCAAAGGAGTACACTGCAAGGAAGAAAGAGGAGGCAGAGAGAGCTTTGGAGGCCAAAAGGGAAACTCAGAATCAGGCAAATGAAACTGTGGCTGAGATTGGAGAGAACATGGTGAAACCAGCACATCAAAGTGAAGGGGGAGGGGTGTTGAATTCCATAGGTGAAACCATAGCAGAAATAGCAGAAACTACTAGAATAATGGTATCAGGAGAGGGAGAAAAGGAAAAACCACAATCACCTCAATATGAACATGCAGACATGAAACTTGATTAGTGACTTTGAGTTGCATGGATATGTTCTTAATAAAGTTGGATTAGGAAGAAAATCCATCAAGAAATTAAAATAAATATACTTTTTAAATAAATGGGTTTGTATGTGAATATCTATCATGCAGTAATACTTTAAAGTTCCACGTTTTGTGGAGTTGTAAACAAATAAGAATGTCTTTTTGTGAATCTATATAGTAGTAATAATGTATGTGATCTTGCACTGTTTACGTATATTATTTATATATCTATCTACTTGTGGAATGTCATATTCATTAATTACTTAGAATCTTTTTGGAATTATTAAATCTAATAAGTATTTGGAATACATTCCTGAATTGTTAAATATATTAATTTAATCTTAAAAATGCTTTTTGTTTATAGACGTGGATAATGAGAGAAATGTTAAACTGTTTGAGTCAGAAAACATTGTCTATGAAGCTGCACATAAAGGGGTATTATCATTAAGGTTGAATGACATGAAGAAGAAAAATGTGTTAAGAGAGGAAGAGTAAAGCTGATTAGTGCAAAAACCTTCTCTAATCTTTTGTTTATTTTTTTTATTAAAGTTGGTATGATTCTTCGTTATTATTACTACACACAATTCACACCTTCATTGATGATTGAAGATCTCATCCAAAGTAATATAAAACTAATAAATGAATATGGATAATGATATGTGATGAATACAATTATTTACTCGGAGAAAAAAAAGTAATTATCTACTGAACCAACTGAAAAGATTGTATCACTAAACTCACACCATTAAGATGATTATTGTAAAAGAAAAACAACAAACAAAAAACAGATCATAAAAAGACAAGAATAAGCTAGAATGTCAAAAGATTTTACATATCATTTAAAACAATGACTATACATGCATGTTATGGATCAAACAACACAACAATTGGTACATTCCACTTGAAACCCTTTTTACTATCCGGATAGATGCATCGATGATGTCGTACTCATGGGAAACCTGCACCCGTACATGATGGAGCAACCTAGCTCAGAAATAATAATAACTGCATCATCAATCACCACTAATAATACCATACACCAAAGTTAATCCGTCAAACATCTATGGCCCTGACCAGTGATCATAGATTAGGACCTCCTGCTACTCTCCACGACATAATCATTCATCTCTACATGAAATGGAGTTATTGAGAGTGTCAGGATCATTCTCCAATCCAGGAGCCCCTACTTCAATACACAACATAACCAACTTTCCTCCTTGGAATTCCTTTCTCACATCCAGAGCCCCTACTTCAATTCACATCTCGCACATTATTTAAACATCATCATCACATCTCATACATAATCATTTTCTTATCACATTGCATACTATCATTAATCATATAATCTCATGAATACTATTACACCATCCACAATGAATCAAAAACATAACCCAAAGTTAGCAAGACACAAGAATAAAAGAATAAAAATAAAACTTGGACCAGTCGCTCGGCGACCACGCTTGTTGAGTGACTACAGAGTTCCCTCGCTCAGCGACCCAACTCGCTGCAAAGAGAACACACACAAAGATCTCAGACTCCAACCTCTCGCTCCGCGACCCAACTCGCTAAGCGAACCCAAAGATAGTGGTCCAGACCTCTCAACCACTCGCTCAGATTTCCAACTCTCTTAGTGAATCCAGAGACAGTGGTCTAGACCTCTCAACCACTCGCTCAGCAACCCAAGTCTCTAAGCGAATCCAGAGATAGTGGTCCAGACCTCTTAACCACTCGCTCAACAATCCAACTCGCTTGGCGAATCCAAGGATAGTGGTCTAGACCTTTTAACCTCTCTTCACTCGCTCAACGAGTCTGCATAATTCTACAACACGAAAACTGTAGAATTATCACCTCAAACTGCACTTGACTAATTTGATATAATTTTTCCAACTTTTAACCCTCCTAGATTGTGTTATACACTCAATTATACTTAACTAATTGTGTTTAACCCATCCTAAACTCATTTTAAACCAGTGACTACAAGATTTTCATCAAAAACATACAAAAATTACAACTTAGAGACTCAAATTGAATTCTACCATTTGTGGCACAATTTCAAACAACTTAGGGACTCTAACAAGTCTCAAATGACTTACCAAGACTCTCCAAACTGACCATTTGAGTATAGAACCTCCAACTCAAGTTTTCACTAGTCCACTTCCTCAAAAACAAGTTTTAAACTAAGGTAACGTACACCTATCTATCACCAAACCTTTTTATCACAGATTTCATTCCTTTCAAACATTTTAGCAACTCACAAAACACTTATAACAGACTTCACATACTTCAAAACCAGTTCACAATACTTCTCTCACAATTTTCACCACCTAGACCTCATTTTTAGACCAAAATAACATACAACCAAGAGTAATCGTTGCTCCCAATAATTCAATCATCACAATTCACTTCATCAACACCAAATCTAACATCAACATACACAGAAACAAATTCAACATATTATAAATCATTCATCATCACACAAAGTATCAACCACCTAATTATTTACCATACCTCCAACCATAAAACAGAATTTCACTCAAACAATTCAATATCTAACATTCACATTTAATATCAATTAAAGAAAGTTCTAGCTTCCCTTACTTCTAAATCAACTCTCCCGACTCCTCTAAACGCTCCACAGTTTGCTTGCAACGCAAGGAATTTCTAAACGAACTTACGAAACACCAATTTTAACATGGACAGAGTCCTCAGAACTCTAAATCAACCAAGAGCCAAGAAAGAATATAACTTGATACATGCAAAACAGTTCATCTTTGCATTATCAAGGATCAAGAGAAAGACCAAGAAAAGAGATGAAAACTTACTTCCTCTAAACACCAAATTGATTGGATAGAATGATAGACCTTGATGCCATGATTGTTTAAGCACCTCTTGATCGTCAAATAGATTACTTGAGATCAAGAACTCTTAAAAAGAAATGAGAGAGAACGAAGAGAAAATATTTTAGAGAGATAAAGTGTTTTTAAAGTAACGAGACGAGTTTAAAAAATTATATTTATATTAGAAAGTTATTTTATAATAAAATATTCAGTTTCATTATTTTAATACACTTACTAACTTTAATACTCTCTTTTCTAGGTTCTTATAACATGCATTAAAGTAAAATCTCATAATTGATGAACAAAATAAGACCGCGATTTTGTTTTTGTGACGAAAACTAGAAACGAACAGTGATGTAGTTGAGAAAATGTGTAACGTGCATGATTGATTACACTAATAATAATCTGTTCTCTCTCTAATTTCAATGCTTTAAGAAGCATAATATGTTGTTCAATTTTCAGTGAAACCAACACTGCTACGAATTCGAAAAAGAAACCAAAAGATCACTCACGAATATCAACGACAAACATGAAATCCCCACTCCTGAAACCACAGAAATAGGCAAGAAGACAAAGGATACCATCAATGAACACCAAGAGAATTAAGTCTCTTTTTTTCTTGCCAGAAGAAAGAAAGAATTCAAGAACCGATCAGCAAGGGATCTCAGAGGTGAACCAGTCCATGATCTGAGAATCAAGAACTATTATGGTCAGGCAAAAGTAGCAGGGGCATATGCATGTCAGGAACAACCAGCACATATAACCAAAATTTTGTTTTTCTCCCAATCAGATCACATCCAGAGTGCAGGTGTAAGTAACCCAAAACAAACGATGGCAATAGGACAACCATGGAGAGAGAAATAGAAGAGTATTATTGTTGTACCCAACAATCTAGACAACTACACCAACAATTGATATAAGGAGTCGGAGAAAGGTATAGAGGGAAGACTCAACAACAATCTTATGATTAGGCATCTTTTTAAAATAAAACAATAAAACAAAAACCAATAAAAAAAATACTACCTCTTATGATTAGTTGATACATTTTCATTTTAAACATTTTTTTTTCATCATCGATTAATATATTGAAATTAATTACGAGATTTCTAAGAAAATGAAATGCAGGGAGTGACATGTAGAAAAAAGCAGTTAAAAGTAAAAGTTTAACTAACTCGGATAAGATCCTCCCTTGCATTTTAACGGTTAAAAACTACACGGAATAAGATTTTCAAGAACAAGGAATTACATATTATCTTTGTATGGCACCAAGATCTTGAATCTGCTAGCACATAATTAAAAAACATGTTATCAATGGAAGTCAATGCTTGCGCAGCAGTAGTTAGCAATGTACACATGCTACGGAAAATTAACTACCTAACTATCATCACATTCTACCAAATATTATACAAGAATTCGTGTCGAGAATGCCAACTAGAAGAAGGCCAAGCACAAGTTGAAGAAGTTCAAACGAACGGGAAGAAAATATCCCATGCTGCATCAGTAGGATCACCGCTGGCCTTCACAATGCTTCATCTACAATCCAACAGTTAAACTAATAATCTAGAAGCTTCAAAAACCAAACTAGCGGGCATCAAGACACTCTCTACTCTAAAAATCTGACATCTGCAACGTAAAAAAAAAATAGATAATGGGAAAAATAGTTAGCAAAGATCAATCCCAAAACTTCTATTATTAATGAATTCAACAAGCATATTAAGAAAAATAAGCTTCAGGAGCACGGGTGTATGAAATTCAAGAATGCATCATAAAAAATCATGCTGTGGAGTGCACACACGAAAAACTGGAAATGTTCCTGAAGCTATGCTATATCTTTTGGGGCTCAGAACACAGGAGATATTATTTCAGTAGGCGTCTGAGGCACTATGCTCCATGGTAAGCATTTTAACTCCAATTTTAAAAATCAAGTTCGAGATTCGGAAAAAACCTTAAAGAGTCCAATTTAAAGCTGCACTGCTCAAGGTTAAATAAAAAGATCGTCATAGTGAAGCATATCGAATATACACGGATGGTAACTAATAGAAAAAAAGAAACAGCATTTTTCAGAACCAACTACATATTATAAAAACTTGTACAGTAAGGTTGTCAAATTCAGATTCAAAACTACAATAATAGCTTAAAATCTTATTCTGATAAAAACTAACTGATTATGAACACTAACAGAAAGGCCACCAACTTCCATACAATAAAGACATACATCCAAACTAATCACATGACTGAATCAAATGCAACACATTCAAAGCGTACTCAACAACACATGTTATGACAAACAAACAATGATCATTCATAAGCAACAAAATCATCACTCATTTTCTTTGAAAAACAGCTTGACAATACATATATCTCTCTTTAGAATGGAAAGGACAAAGTGCAGATAAATATCACATAAGCAAATGATTACTGAACAATACGAAGCCATAGAGCACAATATTAAGATAAAAGGGCTGTAACTCTACCAGACAGCTTTAGGTTCCTTGTGACCCTGCATCAGATCCAGACGCTGAGGAACTGTCGCTATCAGAATCTGCAACACCGCATACAAATGAGAAAGACGCATTTCACTTCAACAATCCAAAGCATGTATATGAACAAATAACATGTAAGATAGAGGATAAATCATGATCAATGTACCACTTGAAGAAGATCCAGAATCACTGCTGGAACTACTTGAACTGCTTGACCTACTCCCGTTGTCAGCTTGATTTCCCCCTTGCACAGGCAATGATTGGGGAACATTCCTTTCATCTGTACACAAAGAGTCAATGATTTCAATTAAAAAACAGTGGAGATCAACAATCCAAAACACCAAACCTGATTCTAAGAAGTTCACCTGTTTGTATTTCCTTTGGAATCTCTTCTATAGCTGGTGCCTGGCTCTGCAGAGGACAAAAAATAAAAAACAAACACTTAGAATAATTGCTCCCCAAAGTAAGCAAGGCAATATAGAAGTAAAAATTGTATTCTTTACCTTCTGGATGGCATTCTGCTGCAAGGCTTCTGCTCGAGCTCGTGCAAGTTCAGCCTTCCTTTTATTTTTGCTCAAACTTTTCTTATAGTTGGTCACAAATCTATCAAGCTCCCAGAGTGTTTCAGCATCCACATTATCAATGTCTACTTCAATTTCATCATCATGTTGATCAAGTGCTAAATTTCTCTTCTTAATGATTTGTACAATAGCATCAAGCTTCTCTGAAGGTAAACTCTGAAGGTTAGTGCTTAGTTTTTGTTTTTCCTCAAATGTCATGTCTCTTTTGTAAGGATCTTTTGCTTTTGGTTTTTTTGGGGCTGGGGTTCTACTTGATGGAGTAAAGCTCATAGGTTTTGGAGTCTGTGTCATTGATTCTGATCTATCCAAAATCCTTCTCATATCAAGATGTGGTGGTGGTGTAAAAGCAGAAACCCTTCTTGATAAAGGTGAAGGTGCAGGGGGAGCTGCACCGTAATCAAACCCACATCTCATCTCCCGATTATAATCTGACTCGATTATAGCCCATCTGTCTTCAAATATCTTTGCTAACTGCTCTGCCATTACATGAACATCTTGTCCCTTTGGATTATATGTCATGGCATTATTAAAAGTGAGTCTCACATCCTCTGCAAATTCCTTTGGTGATTTGTACCAATTCTTGTTCAGCCTTGACTTCACAGTTCCCAAGTCCATTGGATGAGTGATGATAGTAAAATAATCATGCAAACCAAGACCCTCAACATCAACAGGAGCATTAAAAACCCAACCATGCTTGTGTTTCATCAATTTTTCAAGCAATGAACTACAGCTTTTGAAAAACTTAGAACCCATCCCAAAACCATGTCGCATTTCTCCACCACCTTGTTTCTTCCAATTCAACTTTGACTTCTTGTTACTCTCTGCTGGGGGAAATTTATCTTTTGCAAGCAAGAACTCTGAGTTACGATAAAATTGGTTTGCTTTAGGTGTCCTCTTCTCCTTCTCAACAGTTTCACCAATCCCCTGACTGTTCTCCAACATTGACAAACTTAACTGGTGCAAAGGCCTAGAACTGGCAGGTTCCCTTGGAACACCAACAGATGCCACCTCTGAGTGAGCACGCTTTGCTCCACCCACATTATCCATCCCACTAGCAACCAGGACATTTGAGTTGCGATATCCACCAACTTGCCTCTGCTTCACTTCAATCCTATTAACCAAACTTCTTACAACATCAAGCTCGCGTTCAAGCTTCCACCGAATCTCCCGTATTTGCTGTTTTGATTTTGAGGACAAGCTTATCTTGATTCGATCCCTCTGTCGAGCCTCCACAACCCCATTCCCCAATGGAAGACCTCGGGTGCTAGGAACTGCCTCCTGATGAGGGCTGGGGCTTAAAGGTCCATCCTCCTGCTCAACATTGAGGCTAGAAGGTTCATCATGCTGCCGATTATACGAGTCATCAGAGACCAGCACTACTGATGGTTGAACTGTATCCCCATCCCATCTTGAATTTACATGTGATACAGGCAAAACCTCACCCACCAATCTTGAGTTCACTTGCAGCTGGGGTGAATTCCCATCCTCCATTCTTGAATTCACTTCTGGCTGAGGGGACTTTTTACCCTCCAATTTTGAACTCTCTTGCTGCTGAACCATGTTGACATCCTCTGACCTAGGACTCACTTGTAGCTGAGCTATATTCTCATCCTCTAATCTTGAACTCAATTGTGGTTGAGCCATATTCCCATCCAGTGACACTCGTGGCTGGGCCGTGTTTCCATCTTCTGACCTTGAACCCATGTGTGGCAGAGCTGCACTCCCATCCTCTGACTTTGAACTCACTTGAGGCTGAGCCATATTCCCACCCTCTTGAATTTGGGACATGTTCACATCCTCCAATCTTGAATTCGCCTGAGGCTGGGCCATATTCCCATCCTCCAACCTCAAATTCCCATTGGACAGAACCATATTCCCATCCTCCAATTGAGGCTGAGTTATATTTTCATCCTCCTTTCTTGAACTCCCTTCTGTCAGTGTCATATCCTGATCCTCCACTGGTGTTTGAAATGAATTTCCATTCTCCAGTCTTAAACTCACTTGCATCTGATCCTCCGATGGGTTCTGCCCCAAAATCCCATCCTCTAATCTTGAACTCACTTGTGGCTGAGCAGTATCCTTCTCCATGGCAGACTGTTCAGGAGGCTGGACCACAACGTTCTCACTATTGCTTTTGGCCGCCGCACCGGACTCACCAACTTTGCTCTTCTGGACAGTTCTGTTATTGATACTGTCGTTGGTAACGGTAGAAGTGGTTGTGGCATTATTTTCAGTGGTGGAAGCAACTGTGTTTGGGGCGTTTGGGTCTTTCTTCTGACCTTTGAGCACTTTCCTCCTCGTGTAAACCTTCCTCTCCCCAAATCTCTGTTTCTCTTTGGCTTCGTCATCCCCTCCAACCACTGGCCCCGAAGCCATAAATCCAAAACCCTAATCCTAACACCAATCCAAAATCCCCGAAATCCTAGGGTTTTATGCACCAACAAATCAAAAAATCGCACAAAAAAACAAAAAACAAGAAACCAAACCCTAGAAATTCCTAGGGCTTCCTTCCACCATAAAAATTTTCACGCCTCACTCAGAACCTCTTCAGAAACGAAGAATCAGAATCTTGACAAACAAATCGTAGAGAAAAATCAGTAGTAGGGTTTCAAAGCTCGATTACCTTGTTTTCGATCAGATCTCGCACACATACATACACACGCTCGCGAACTCTCTTTTTCTCTGTTTCTCTCTCTAGAACGCTTCGTCTTTCTCTCTCTTTCTTGAAACGCTAGTCGTTTTATCGAATCATCACAGGTGTACGACAACGGTGGTGCATTCGTGGGGAAGCGTGGACCAGGCTAAGCGTTTGGGATGCAACAAAGAGCCGTGCCCAGGAAGCATTATAACACCGAAACTTGTGGACGTGGACTCATTCGCCCTCTCTCAACGTGACTTAAACGCACCAATGGGAAACAACGTCATATCTTGCGTGGGACTCACGTGAGCGTTAGAGAGTCAGGGACTTTAATGGCGGGGAGTTTTGTGTGCAAGAATTTTAAAAGTTATCACAGGTTGTTAAGCTGCGCGTGCTAGGTACTCTCCGGTTTAGTGGGTTCCCGTTTGGCTGGTGCCGTCCAGTACTCGGAAGGTTCACCCACGCGTCCTCTTCGCGATTGGAGATTCTTGAAGTTTTCTATTAAGAAGTTTGGGCAGGGTTGGTATTGGGTAGGCCTTTCGTGGGCTTTATGTTTATTATGATAAAAGTCTTTCTACATTATCATAAATTTTTCATTAGTCTCTAAAAAAAATTGAAATTAATTTTTTTATGTTAATTTTTTTTGCATGAACAAATATGTCCAGATATGTAATTAATTATATTATCAGTCAAATAGACTATAGTTATAAAAATAAAATAAAACAAAAAGTATTATATATAAATATAAAAGATTTATATATATATATTATATAAAAGAAGAAAAAAAATCAAAAATATCTCATCAACAATCTAATTGATGCCTAACAAAATAAATAAAAAGAAATAATGAATTATTATTTTTAGAATATTATTCTTGAGAAAAAAATAAAATAAAGAATTCTTTGATATGTAACAAGTAAAAAAAAAATAAACAATATAATCAATGGTATAAATATCTGTAATAGAAGAAAAGCAGAATAAAAGTAGAGATAATGTAATTCTATAATTTTTAAGGTAATTTTCTCTGCGTTGAAGTTCACTATATCATAAAAGTAGTAATTTACATTTTTCCCTTTTTTATTTCTTTTTTTCTAGAATTTTTAATTTTTCTCCTCACCAAAAATGATTTTGATAGATTAAAAATAGAAAAACAAAATACTATTTAGAAACACAATATTTACTATTTTTATTATTAAGAGATGTTTATTTGCTTTTAAAATTTTAAAAACAATCTTAAATTATAAGGGTCATATCATATGTATTGAGGTTAAGGAATGAAATCTAAAAAAACTGAAAACCATTAGCTGTAAAATTAATTTAGAAGAAATATTAAAATAGGATGAATAATTTTGGTATGGAAAATATAGGTTTAATTATTACTTTTTGTCACAGTGTGAGTTTCATTTGATGTGATTTTCTTAATATTTTTTTAATTCAATCTCATTTTATTTAAACAAATTCAATAGATTTTTCATGTTAGATTAGTGTTAAGATTGTTTGGAAAAGTTTAGTTTTTATACCACTTTTTATCATCATTTTCTTTTTTTTTTCTCTTTCTGTCATCCACATTTTACCACCATTTTTCAATTTCCTAGTCTCTTAGAGGTTTTTTACCCTTCACATTTTAACCTTCTCTATCAATTTTTATTCATATTTCTTTTTTTTATTTAAACCCTTTTACTCTTTCTTTTTCTTTTCAAACTTCCTTTTACTTTTTTTTCCTATTTTTTAATTTTATATTCTTTTAACCTTTCAATAAAACAATAAAACCTCGTATTTCATATTTTGAGTGAGTTTTATTTAAAATTGAACCTTTCAATGAAAAAAAAAATAGTGACTTGTATACGCCAGAGAAGAGAGGTGATGGTGGAACATGGTGGAAAGTGGATAAGGCAAGAAAAAAAAATTCAAGACAAAGGCAAGTGTTTACGTTTGTAATGACTAATATAATAGGAGTTATATTGAATCTTTTAACTAAAATGATAAGGAAAAAAAATAAAGGATCATGTTGAAATAAATTTCATAAATATTAGGACTGAAATACTAATTAAACAAAAATATATGGATAAATTTTAATTGTTTTAAGAAGTTTATTCTTATTATTTATTGAATAACTATAATAAAAAAGACTCAAAATTATTATTATTGAAACTAAATACATAGTCTATTATACTGGTTATGTGTTGAAATTTTATACTTAAGCTTAGTTTAACTTTCATTTATTTCACTTTTTCTATTTCATAAAATACTTTCACTCAATTTATGTTACTAAATTTTTGTTTGTTTATATTTATTTTTTAATGAAGTTTTCGCTACTTTTTTATTATTTTTTTAAAAAAAATTATCTTTTGAAATATTTTTGAATAAATTTTTGATATATTATTTGTTAACCAATGTGTCTCATGCTCAGCATGAGATTGTTTTGAGATTATTTGATTTCTCTAACTATTTCACACTAGTGTAATGAAAGGTTTTGATAGTGATTATTTTATATATTGTACTTCCATTTAATAATCTAGACATATTTAGATAAGATAAAAAATTGTGACTTTTTTACTTTATTATGAATCGAAACATAAACTTTCATATTAGGAATCGGTTTTTTTAGACCTGAAACCTAAAAGAATAAATAAATAATAGAAAATTAACAAAAAAACATTAGGATTTAGTTCTTCTATTAATTATAGCCTAAAACCATTAAAAATTAAATAACTATTTAAATCAGAAAGGGAATAGACTTTGGTTATTTCCAGATACAAAGCCTAAAATCTTTTTTGGTTTAAAAAATTATTTAATTTTAAGAGTTTTAACCAAAGCCTAAAACCCTTAAAATTAAATAATTTTTTAAATCGAAAAGGGTATTAGACTTTAGTTATTACCAATTCTAATACCCTTTTATTCTAATAACCGAAGCTTAATGTAAGGGTTTTTTTAAATAACTTTTTTGTTTTTGTTACTGTCTATATTTTGTTGAGATAAAGTTGTCTAGTAAGACTAGATAGTCTAGCAACTCGAATTTTAGAGTTTAACAAATAACACTCAATGAAATATTGATCATAAGATTAACGACTAAACGTTGACATGTACTAAAAGATAATATTGGATGAAACATGTGTTTATTAGATATAATAATATATCCAAAGTATCGAACAAGATAAATGTTTATAAAAAATACAATGGTTGAAGTAAAATTTGTCTAAACACAAATAGTGTGTGATATGATGGAAACACAATACTTGCGAACGTTAAGATAAACGCTAAAGTCTTAAATTCAATAACCAAACATGTTGAGCCTTTAAGTGACTAATAGAACGAATTTTCAAGGATATCAGTATAACACGTTAAACTCTCTCAAATGATAGATTGAATAATTGATATCTCAAATGTGTCCAATGCATAAGACATAAAAAGTGCCAAATGCTATAAGAAATCCTAATAGTGTGTCTTATCCCTATAGTGCTTGAACAAAATGATAAAACATTTGAACGTTAAGCTTTGTTGAGCATTATTAAATGATATACTTGAGCTTAGACAACCTTATGGAGCAAGAGCTTAAAATATCATATCATTTAGGTATAACATATCAAAAGTCTTGCCTTCAAACAAGGCTATTATCAAACGGTGTTGACATGTGCCAAAGTGTTTTAAACATGCAACGTGCTACATGATCATGAACATTTAAAACATTTAATGACTATACAAAAAAGAGCTTCATTGCTTGCATGCATTGTTCTCGTTTTTTGTGTAGGTAATGTCGACAATAAACTTTATTTATAAGTATTGTACAAAACATAGAAAGACGTTGAAAGATAAGAAGACATTCCTATAATGTTTTCTCAAAAACTTTAGATCTGGAAGACCGTACAAGCTACCCATGAATGAAAGCAGTGATAAAGCACTGTCATCCTACAACATACACTTAGGTCTGACTAACTGCCAAAAAAGGCTATGAAGTCTATCCAGAAGCCAACTCTATGTTCAACAGTCATCTCGCAAGAAGGCTATATAAGGAAGATACAAAAAAGAGAAAAGAGTGACGAAGTTGTTAAAGTTGAAGATGGTGAAAATAGAAGAGAGAATATGAGATAGATAGAGAGAGAACATATACAAGAAAGATCATATCTACTCTACCTCAAAGCGTTTATCATCTGAAGTTCTTCAACCTAAGAGAAAAAACTTCATAAGCTCACAAATTGTATTGTATTGCATTGATCCTCTCTTTGAGAGTTACTTAAATACGTACTAGTAATCAAACACTTATTGTGTTTGTATCAAAACACTTGTATCGAGCTAAATGTACTCATTAGGATTGATTAAGACAACCATAAGTGTTTGATAATACTTATATAGCAAGAGTGATTATAATAATTGGATACCAAGAGCGGTTTGGATACCAAGAGTGGTTATAATACTTGGATGCCAAGAGTGGTCAGAATACTTGGATACCAATAGTGGTTAAACTCGGATTAGTCAGGATTGACTAGGGGAACCAAGAATGGTTCATAATACCCTTGCAACAATTATTAAGTGTTGATTTGCGAAAGAATTTAAAAACACTATTCAACCTCCCCCCGGCCCCCTTTTCTAGTGTTTTTCCTATATTTCAGTTGGTATATCAGAGCTAACCTCAATGGTTAGTTCTTAACAGGTCTTGAGGAAAAGATTTAGATCACAATGAAAAACAAAAGGTACACTATCAATCGACCTCTTCTATTCAAGGGGAAAAGTTTAACCACTAGAAAAATAAGCATAAATGTTATCCCATAAATTGATAACGTTTATTATTTCAAGACCCAAACATGATCTGCTAACAAATAATCAATATGATGGTAGATACATTATCATGGTTAGAAAAGGCCTTACAAGATAAACTAACTTGTACAAGTATGACAATAAAATGTCAAAGCTAGATGACTTTCTTTGCAAATATGAAATAAACATCCAAACAAAATGGTGAAATACCTAAAGGAAAATGGTGATAAAGCTTAGCAACTCATGGATCTGATGAAGAAAAGACAACTCCTAAATAAAACAATTGGTGACACAAAATTGTATGTCAAGACAAGGCTCTTACACATACAATAGTTGGATACTCTTATCCCCCCAAGGAAGGAATAAACTCAAAAGCTCTACGTCAATGAGAGTAAGCTTCTTACATTTAGCAGTAGTAATAAAGCGTTGGTTTTATAATTAACTCCTTCATGCACTTAAATAATAAACAATGTGTCTGGTACATGCTTTGAATTTGTCTTGTGTTAAAGTCTAAGACATATTGTCTAATGATTCATACCATAACATCGTCTAAGACAAATCGTCTATTGACACTGCATACGTGCATGATATTGTCTGGTGCTAAGCCTAGACTAGTTGGCCTAACTAAAACCCTTCATATTCACGAAAAATTCAAAAATGCTAGATAAACAAAATCTGGCATTAACTATGACATGATTGCCCTTAATTTCCTGACGATTACCATTCCAAGAAAACATTTTTATCCCTTACACACAACCATAAAAAACCTCAAATGTTTTCGTGCCTTCTAAGTCACTCCAAATTCTCTCTTAAGCATTCGTCCCTCCAAAACCCTAAAATTGCCAAAACTTTCCTCTAAAGAAAATCTCCAACCATAACCATAGACCTGCTCAAGAAGTTGTTGTCTCCATTAACGAGGTATATGAACTTGCAACACCTATTCATGCCACTGAAGAAAAACTCGTAAGGCTCTATCTTGAGCATTGGGTGTATCTTGATTATCTTCGAGCATATGGTTACAACATCCTCTATGATGCTTATAAATGTGGCATAATAAACTTCTTCAAATGGGATACTCCTATATTGCCTGAATTGGTGAGGCAATTTTGGAGAAAGACAAAAATGAGAACCAATAACACTAGTACAAAATTGGCTTTCAATGTCACCCCTTAGACGTCGGTTAGGCGGGGGGCTGGCGTAAATTAATGACCGGTGGCATTTTCGTAAATAAATTGGCCATATAGACATTGGTAGGAGGGGCCCCGACGTCTATAACATTATAGACGTCAGGCCCCTCCTAACAGACGTCTATATGTCTGACAGTTAGGTGAAAAGTCATTTTTTTTCACCTTATAGACGTCAGTTTGGAGGGGCAATGACGACTACAATATTATAGACTTCGGTGTCCCTCCTAACTAATGTCTATATGTCTAACAGGTAAGTGAAAAGTCATTTCTTTCCGTCATCTAGACGTCTGATTCCGCCACACCGACGTCTATATGCGATTATAGACGTTAGATCCCCCTACAGCCAACGTCTATATATACCACGAATATTAATTTTTAAATCGAGTGGATGCCACATTAGTGAAGTCCCCGACGTATATTCCAGAATAGACGTCGGTCGCTAGGGAAACCAACGTCTGATTTCCTGTTAAATAAGACATTGCGAATAGTAGTTACGCGCACTTCATCGTCTTCCTTTGCCTTTTCTCTTCGTGACATTGAATTTCCAGGTGCATTTGATCTCTTTTGAACCGTTTAAACTTACTTTTACTTCGATTAAAGTAATCTTTGATGTATTATCTTTCGTTTGAACCGATTAAAATGAGTTTTCGTTGTGTTTTGGTGCAGTTTTTCTCGTGTCTTTGGGTAGCGTAGTGCATTTTCTCCCTTTGCTAGCTTCCTCGTAAGAAAAACTTACATATTTTGGATCTCTTATGGCATTTCAACCTAAAGCCGAACATGGGTCCTTGCCTAGTTTTCATGTCACCGTATTCTTTTTCTTTGACGGTTGGAATAGAACTAGGCAACGACCCAGATTCGGTTTTAGGTTGAAATGTCATAAGAGATAAAAAATACGCAATTTTTTCTTACGAAGAAGCTAGCAAAGGGAGGAGGTGCTACTACGCTACCCAAAGACACGACAAAAATTGCACCAAAACACAACGAAAACTCAATAGACGTCAGTTAATGTCATATAAGACGTCTATTGTGCCCTTAGACATTGATTAGTGCCATGTCTGACGCCTTTGTGGTGTCCTTAGACGTCGGTTAGTGTCATGCCTGACGTCTATAAAGGCGTCGGACCTGGCATTTAACCGACGTCTATAAAGACGTCGGACCTGTACAGTCCGACGTCCCATTAACGTCACCCATAAAGACGTCGAGTAGGAATGTGACGTTAAAAGCCCAAAATAACAGACGTTTAAAGCCCTTTCTACACTAGTGATAACTTGGTGTTTAAGGTCCTAGGAAAGGAAATGGTCATCACCTTGAGACCATCGTTGTTGTAATTGGTTGCCCTAGGTTTGATATTCGTTATTTAGATGGTTGCGATGAGATTTATGCTGCCAAAGGAACAATTGAACGCACCCTCTATAGTGTGAACATAAAAAAGGAGTATGTTGACAAAGAAATAATCTACAAAAAGTTGTGTGCATATAGAAATATTCTTCAACACGTATGCTCTAAGACAATTTTGCACAAGAACAACGTTAAAGACCACATTACTGAATTGGGTAGATATTTTATCCACCACATAATGATTGGGTTGTTTAGTCAAGTAAACGCTTATTCTATTTTTGTCTCTTTCTAGACGAATAATGTTTAGCTTATTCAAGATTTGTTTTGTATTTTGTTTTTATGTATTTAAAATGTTTTGTCAGAGACATTGTCTCGACCTGTTCGGTTTTTGAGAGCTTTACTGAATACCTTTTTCAGGTATGATAAGCATCAAGCATTTAGTTTCAACTATCTCAAACACTTTAGGCACAATTTAGCCATGTGTCTGGGTGTTTAGACCTATATGTTTTTCTATTTACTAAGAACCTAAGTGTTTTCCTAAGTTTTTCTACGTTGGGGATTCTGATTCTAGGTTTTGTGCGTTTAGGATTCGGGCTCTAAGTCCTGTGTTTTCACCCTAAGTCATTTTCTTCTTATTATCCCGTTTTAATGTTATTTGATTAAACTTCAAAACATGAGAGCGGTTATGCGCACAAACAATTTTGTCTTAAAAATAACAAGTTTAACCACTCTTGGTTATAAGTATTATCACAACCCCTGGTCTCTTAGTCAATCTTGACTAGTTTGAGTATCATAAACCACTACTAGTTCCCCTAGTCAATCCTAAATAGTTCGAGTAATGTAAATTATTCTTGGTTCCCCTAGTTAATCCTGACTAGTCCGATTTTACTCACACTTGGTTGTTGAGTATTATGACCATTCCTGGTTACAAATATAGTCAAGCACTCCTGGTTCTTATTCTAACTTGACTAGTACATGAATAATATTAGTGTTTTTAATGAAACCATACTTGGTGTTTGATTAAAAATATAGATTGAATAAACTCTCATGGAGAGGATTACAAATATACAAATCAATATGTGAACTCATTAGGTTTCTTCTCTTAAGATGAAGAGCATTAGACGATATAAACTCATGAAGTTCTCTCTCTCTTTTTTTTATCTTCTCTTCTCTTTTCTGTTTCTACTCTTCCTTTCATTCTGAAAGCTTGAGCTGTCGTAGGCTTGGAGATGAAGTAGAAAGCTAGATATGATGAAAGCCTTTTCTTCATATTTTCTTTTGGTTGAGCTTGGTTTCATAATTTTTCTCTGGGTTGAAGATCATAAGATGATATATGATTTGAGATAAAGTAGAGTTGATATTTTATGATCTTTCTTGAGCATACACTTTCTTCTTCTTTCTCATTGTTCACTTATTTTCATATCTTCTTCAACGCTCTCTTCTTATATTTAGTTGATCTTCTTTATATATGTTATCTTGTGAGATGACCATTGGACTCTAAGTTGGTTTCAATTATGGGCTTCATAGCCTTTTTAGGTAGCTTAACGAAACATAGGTCTACATTGTAGATTAACAAAGCTTTTTCTTATAGCCTCGAGCAAAACTGAGCTTGTATGATGTGATTGAACAAAGAGCTTCAAGGTAAACATTCTCATAATGTTCTTCTTCTCTCACAACGTCTTTTTATTGGGTGCAGTGATTCTGATTATATTTTTCTACTTTATTGATATGCACAAACATAAAAAACAAAGTATACAAGCATCAAAGTACTTTATCTTATATGCATTAAATGTTTTGAACGTTGATAAACGTTAAATAGTGTAACATGTTCAAGAAATTTTATGATTTGTCATTTCATTCATAAATGCATTGTTTGGTAAGACATACAACATGTATAATCATCAGATGGTATAAACATAATATGTTTTTTCAAAAGGCTATAACGTTTAATGTAATTCATCAAATGATGTTTCATTTAGAATGCTTTGCTTGAGATAACATTGTATTGAATAAAAACTTCTTTTAGTCTTATTGTTATACAATAGATAGACTTTTGCTTTTATGAGGCACTAACTTGTTTTGCTCATATAGTCTATTAAATGATTTCAAAAAGAGCTACTTTCTTTCATACGCTGTTTATGATTTTCTAATTAATGTAGACAACTTAGTCTAGAAAACGTTATTCATTAGCTTAGCTTAAGATATTATAAGGTATTTCTTCTTTAGACGTTATTGATTTTAAATAACTCTTAACTTTTGATAATGCATAGATGTTACAATACTCTTGTTAGAGGTTTCCTTATCATTTGATGCTAATCTAAGTAGTTTTTTTAGACATTCTATTTATTAGATGTTTACATATGTTTTACAAAGTATCATTTGACATCTTTCGTTTGATGATACGTTTCATAAGATTTCTGCTTACATAAAGACTTTGTTTCCTTCTCTTAGTAAGACACTTTTTGTGAGGTGTTGACCTTTTAGATGTTCAATCATTGTTTGTTATATGTATTGTCTATTTGATGATATATTTGAGAAACATTTTCTTTTCTTATACGCTTTTCTTTATAAGTAGTATTTCGTTGAGTTTATTTGATAAGCTTCAAATTTTGATTGTTAGACATTTTGATTTTGTCTCAACAGTATGATCAAGATCTAGTAAAGGTTGCAACATCATAATTTAGGAACGAATAACAAAGTATTGTTTATTAAACCCTTTGAGAATTTGAAGAACATAATCACCATCATAATAAAATATATAGTAGGAAGAAGATTGCAAGAACATTTAATCTCACAAGAACATGAAGGTTAGGGATGATAATGCAGACCGACCCGTCCTGTTTTGGCTTGTCCCCCTTAAGAAATGCGGATTAATTTCTCTAACCTACCCTACACAACATTTGGCCCACTGGTCAATTTGTATTTCTTGAAATAATTTTAATAAACTTATTTTTCTTTAATTAAATTAATAGAAATAATGATTTTTATAAGCCCAATTATTAAAATAAATAATATTCATAATTTAATAATTTCTAATTTTTTCAGGTACAAACATGTTGAGAAACTCATAACATATGTATATAATTAAAGCAACAATGAAAACCAAATCTTAAGTAACCATAGTTATCAAATAGAATGAAGAACTAATGAAAGAACCTCCCGAAAGCAAACTTAATTAGTGGCAAATTCAAACAGTGCTCATATAGTGGACACATCATAAACAATGGACAAAATTTAAGGTAAATTTACACAACACGACCATGCATAACATCTTATCCCACTTATCGTTGGTCCACACGGGTTGCGAGTTATGTGGGGTGAGTCAAAATACTCAACCTATCCCACATTTTTTCTTGTGGGCCAGCTCATATGGCCACCCTACATTGCCATCCCTAACGAAAGTAAATGAAAAAATTGATATAATTTTTGCTAAAGATTCTTCATTTGAGTAAAATACGTAGATATGGTAAGATGACATTGACAAAGACACTAGTGGAAAAACCGCTTTTTATGACGGGGTAAAAATGACCTATTATGATGGATAACCTAACATCATAGTTCTGGGCATCATAATAGGTCTGTGCATTTTATGACAGACAGAAAAGTCCATCATAATAGGTCCAGTGTATTATGATGGACTTTCTGTCACCTATCATAATAGGTCAAATGTATTATGTCAGATTTTCACTAATCAGTCATAATATAGCGAATTTATTATGATGCAACTAGATTTACCTATCATAATATGTAGCATTTTATGACAAAGATTTTTTCACCTATCATAATATGTAGAACATATTATGACAAGTAATTGTTCACCTATCATAATATATACTTTTCAGAAATAAGCTTTTATTACATACATTGTTCACCTATCATAAAAACTTGTTTTGTTAAAAAAAATCATTATTACATTTGACATATGCATTCAATTTACAATTAATTTCCTGTATTATAATATCATCAATCAATTTATAATCAATATAACATGAAATGAACATATTCAATTAAACTAACATAATGAAATTCATTTCAAACATTAAATTGTGTAATAATATCTAATACATTTATTCATCAAACAATAAATTAAATTCAAATATAACATTAACCTACACTACATTGTAGTCAAGTTTCTACAATTTACTAACACTTAAAATAAAATAAGCCCACTTAGTTATAATGTCTTCAATGTCTGGAGCTTCCATCAGAGACAAATCATTAAAGATCTACAAATAAAATAGTTAAGTTAGAACAATTTTGTAATGAAAATATAATAAAAACCAAAAACATTCATATCATGATGACATGTCATAAGGAATTTACACTGGAATTATATTTGTCTACTGTGCATATATGTTGTTTAATACCATTACAGGAGACATGATCAACCACCACCGCAGAACCTCCCAATTCATGGGTTTCTGACATCAAATTCTCCACAGAATCTGTACAAGAAAACATGTTCCTTATAGTGATCGGGACATCCCATCCACAATATTTCAGAAGTCCAAAAACCAAAATAGTAAACAAAAATAGTACAAGTATGTAAAAATTCCAAGTGATACCCAAGATCCCAGATGGCTAAAGTAGATTAAATATGCAGAAACTTCAAATTAGAGCACACCGGTTGATATAGATGTCAACCTGCACTTGCAAAAGTGATGAAAGCAATTCCACAATGTGTTTAGGAGCCTTGATCCTATAGGAAGAAATGACAAATTATCCATAATTAAGAAAAATGTACAACAGACGAAACTCTGCAATTTATGTGCACAACCATAAATGTGAATTCAACAACGAGCATACATACAAAAAAGAAATAAACATGCATACAAACTGCATTTAAATTCTGCATGGATAACAATCAAATAAGAGTAACCTACCTTTGGCATGTACAAATCTTTTATATCGCCATACTTCTTAAAATGACTGAAAGAAAAAGAAAAAAAATATAAGAAAGGTTGTGATACTATTGCATAAATTTAATCCATAGTTCTTACAACTTTATAAATCATGATTAAATAGCAGTACCAAAGTTCGTTGTCACCAATAAGCTGTGTCCCTACTAGTATGGTCTATACCTCCAATCTGCTCTTGACGGTCTCCCAATTCCATAACCCCACTGCAAAAGAAAATTTATAATCAAAAGCAGAAACATGAAACTAGATTATACTTCAATGTTTCTTGACATATTGCCCAATTATATATATATATATATATATATGTATACTGCTTATAAAATTATTAGATGTAAATACTCACATCCTCAAAGTCTAAGCTATCATACATCCTTCCATAAGATCGCACTACCATATCCCCCAAAAGATTCCAAATTATCATAATCAACACGAGATCCCAAATTATCATACAACCATGTTTTTATCTTTCCATCTAATGCCGTGGAAAAAATGAACTATAGCATATAGAGTTTCAATAAGAAAACAAATTAGTACCCTTGTCAAAGGATTTTCTATAGGGCACTCTACCAATACAACTAAAGGGATCATATAGCAACAAACTCAACCAGCATTTTCCCATTGGGTATCAAAGTCAGCATGTACCTGAATGTTTTCTTTATAATGTGGACAAACAGAATAAACTGGAGCCTCATGACCTTCAAAGGTATATTGTTTTGCTCCAGAAGCAGCATCCCAAACCTTAAGTTGAATAACTTAGTTAGACACATGTTATCTTCACATCATAAAACTAAGCTCAAAATTTGACAAACCTACCTCAATGGTCTTATTGTCACCACAGGTAATGACACATAACTGCTTATTCGGGTGTGAAAATGCTAAATCATTAACTCCACCGACATGATCATCAATCTATTTAAGTTCAAGTAACCAATTACACAAAGGAGTCAATAAAACCTAAATTAAGAAAAAAAAACTCTTTATTGTACATGTGTTTGCATGTGCATATACCTCCAAATGTTGTCGGACTTCATCCTCGCCATGGTAAGAGTATATCTAAACAATGTGCCTTAAGTAAGCAACTCCTGCTCAATAGAAAAACTCATAAATAATAGACTCCTTTAGTTGACTTTTGACAATATACATTACTCACATCACAAAAATCACGAAGAATTAAAAGCTTTTACCAAATAAAGCCCCATCAGGACTCCAAATCACACTGTTGACAGAAACACCTGGATCTTTGACAAGAGCAGCCTGAATTGATTATCATTAGTTTTGTTTTCAATCATTGTAAACTCAAAAGTTCTGAGGGTTTGGTAATAAAAAAATAAGGTGAGAAAGGACAACCTGAAAGGGCATTGAACAAGCACTAAGATCCCACACTTTAAAGGACTTAGTGAATACATTGCATCAAGAAAACATCAGAGGTCTAAGATCAGAGGCAATAAAACATCAAAGGTCAAAGATTATAAACCAAACAACATCCTAAGTTCAACTAGTCATTAAGAGTTAGAGAACGAAAGAAAGCAAAAGAATATAATACCCGAGATTGACGGTGCACCAAGACCTATAGCTCCACCGGAGACTGCAGAATGTGCAACAGTTGTTGGATTTGACATCCAACCAGTCAGGGGTGTTGGCACCGGTGCTAGAGTAGGTTGAAAAGGATATACATGCGACAGAGTCCAGCACCATAATAAGAACCAAAACAAAATAACATATCATACAACTCCTATGAAACCAAATCAGTTTAGTAGCAAAAAATGTGAAAAAGAAAACGGTAAGAAGAAAAGTAGTGCAAAAAGAACATTTGTCTACAAGAATTCAGAAATATAAAGGTAAAGGAAGTTTCAAAGTGTTCCTAAGTGTGTAGGAAAAATGTCTAGTTTTAATCTAAAAGTTGAATTGGAAAACCTAACCATTAGTTCGCAAATTAATCGAATTCTCTATAATGCGTGCTCCCCATACCTCAAAAAGTGAATTCATCCAAAATAAATGCACAGATGAAAAGTTTCATTTGAGATTAAAACACGAAATATAAGATAAAATGTTTAAAGAGTAGAGTATGAGGCTTGAAGAAAACAGAGAAAGAAAAAAACATGAAAACAACAACGCAGTACCACTCCACACCCGAACATGCTCGACAACGACGACATCCTTCTCTCTCTTCTCCCTTCTCTTTTGTTTCTGAAACACTCATATCTCAAAACTCAGTTCAATTCGAGCGTCTGACACAGTTAAACGCAAAACCTTAAACCCTAGAATATGCAAAGGCACCTGTAAACTAAAGAAGAAAAGAAAATAACACAATCGACATACTGAGAACATCAAAGAGAATGAAATGCATTGCATGAAACGAAAATGCAGACCAACAGAAACACGAAATCAAAGTACCTTGTCGTTGTGAAAAACCGATCTCTCAGGAAGGGAGGGTTTCAAAGGAGAAAGAAATAGAGAGAGGAAGAGATGCACTAGTTTTGGTGGTAGAGAGGTTGCCGGAGACGGGGTTGGGAGGGAGAGGAGCGGAATCCGCAAGCTGAGGCTCCTACAAGAGTACGAGAAAGTGGATATGGTTTTGATGGGGGGAGAGAGTTTGGGGAAGAGAACGGAACGCATGCGGAAGAGGATCGCCATTTGCGAAGCCATTAGTGGACTGAACTCTAAGAGAGAATTAGGGTTTGCCGGCACTGAGAAAGACTAGGACACTGCGGGACTAAAATTCAAGAAAGATATTATGATTGATATTTCAAAACCAGTTATAATATATTATTAAAATTTCTCACTCCTCTAATGTATTATAACAGCTTCTAAAACTATGTTATAATACATTTAGAATTTATTTACAAATTTGTCACTGCGTTTTATATTATGATTGATTTTCATAACTCCGTTATAATACATATTGAAATTATTTACAACTTTGCCACCGCATTACGTATTATGACTAGTTTGCAAAACTCTATTATAATATATCTTACATTTATTATAGTTCTGTCACTAGTTAACCTATTATGATGAATAATTTTTATTCGTCATAATAGGTCATGGTTTTTTTTTTTTCACTAGTGAAAAAGCATATTTCTTCTTAAATATATGTATGAGATGTGAAAAATGTCTCCATGACACTATGTTTTGCACAAAACATTTCAAATTTTAGTGGTATTGTCCATGCAACAAACACATGGAGCAATTGTTACATCAATAAAACGAACCGACCATGACATGATAATGAAGTTATAACAATCTCGTGTCCAAATAGGGTGGAGCCACGTGATGGGTGAGGAAGAATACTATTAATGAATTGAAACTTGTTCTTTGAGAACAAAGCAATAAAATTGTTCTAAAGTCAAAAATAATAATTGAATCCATCCATTTTAATCGGAACAAGAAAAATTCTAATGCACCACTAGTAATGAAATAAGTATTAAAAGAATAAAAAAATACATTAAGAGGAATCGTCATAAAAAAATGATGAAAACACAGAAAAAAAAAATCACAACGGATTAAACTATAAGAGACTCATGATGTAAAAACTTTACAAAATTGAAAGAAGAAAAATTTTAATAGAGAAAACTTTTTTATTTCTTACACCGAATATCCTTTACATTACCTTGTTATATAGATGACAGATAAACTTACTATCTTTTACAATATACAAAATTTTAAAGACTAACCAAAAATTGTAGTAAACTAACTAGTTACAAAATATCTTTAACAATAATTATGTCACCTGTGCGTATGTCTAGTAAGCATGTTCTCATAATTTTTTATCAATATTTTTCAAATAAGTTTCTATATTCGGAGATAGAAAAGTAAATACTAATGTATTCTGGAAAACGAAATTGTTGCGATAAATAAAAATCAAGGAGAGAATTTCGATTAAAAAATATTACATTTTGATAGTCTTGCCATACATATATGATGAACCCTTGAACATGAAAAAATTCTATTAGTAAAGAGAAAGCAAATTATGTAAACAAAAACAAAAAATATCTGATTAACTCAAAGGTTCGTACTCTTATCCGATGCATGTAGATGAAAGCTTGAATGATGAAATCGTACAACTGATTCGAAATTGAGAGCACGTTGTTCAATTTTCAAACTCCGCCAAAAAACTAAAATTCCCGCGCAAGAAGCCGGTAGCTAGTTAAAAATAAAAAACCTGAACTCTCTCTCTCAAACGCGTGGATCAAAAAATGGAGAAGGGGTTAATCTCCGTAGACCGTTGGGCAAAAGGAAGCGAAGCTCACTTCCTCACCCACCTCCACTCCGACCACACCCACGGCCTCACCTCCACGTGGTCCCACGGACCCCTCTTTTGCTCCTCCGTTACCGCCAAACTCCTCCCCTTCAAGCTCCCCGACTTCAATCTCTCCCTCCTCCGCATCCTCCACACCGGCGCCTCCCTCACTCTCACCCTCTCATCCACCGTCATCCACGTCACCGTCATAGACGCCTGTCACTGCCCCGGTCGGTAACCCTATCACTCTTCACTCTTCACTCTTCACTCTTCACTCTTCACTCTTCACGCATTTTTCATTTCTCTTTTTCACTCATTTCCTACTATTCTTCCCACCTACAGGTTCTATCATGCTCCTATTCCGCGGCGACTTCGGCTGCTTCCTCCACACCGGCGACTTCAGGTGGGAATCCACGTGCCAGAGAGCAACCAACGCACGTCACATGCTTGACCACGCTCTCCAGAACCTTCCTGTCGTTGACATCGTTTACCTCGACAACACCTACTCCAATCCCATCTATGATTTTCCGCCTCGCCATGTAGCGCCTCAGAAGGTCAATCAAATTGCCTAGTCTGTTCTTCTTATGGATTATTGTTGTTATTATCTTTTGCTTGATTTGATTGGTGTCTGATTTCAGGTTTTAGATATCATTTCTTCGCAGCCCGATCATGAAGTCATTATCGGGATTAACACTTTGGGGAAGGAAGATCTGCTGATTGAAATTTCGCGTGCGCTTCAAATCAAGGCATCTTCCTGATCGCTCTCTTAGAATAAAATTGAGGCTAGTGTGCTTGGAGTCTTTCATGTCTCTACAATGTACAGTGCTTGAGTTGAAAATATTATTTTGAAGTTGTTTGATTTAATCTTAAAAAAATCTTGATGTGGTTATATTTGCAACTGTCTTACTAGTTTTTGAGACCTTGGATATTAACTTAGGCAAAAGTAGTGTACTCCACTTGGTGTTCCTGTTTTTTATGGGCACTGTTTGATTTTATACCTTAATGGACATAGCTATGAATGTCTTGTTAGAATTGAAGCATATGTTCATATCATGTTTGTTTTAATTGTCGTGTTTTGTCCAGGTTACCATGTTTTGTTGGAGTTAGCATTCTGAACGATGGTTTGGTTATTCACTGAGGTTTTTTTGTTTTTCAATTGAAGATTTGGGTGTGGCCAGAGCGGTTGCGGACTATGCATCTTCTTGGTTACCCTGATATTTTTACAACGAACACTTCTCTTACTAGAGTTAGAGCTGTTCCTCAATATAGCTTTAGCATTCGAACTCTAGAGGCATTGAATACAATGCACCCAACTATAGGAATCTTGCCATCGGGTCTTCCATGGATAAAGAAATCACTTCAAAAGAATGAGTTTCTTTCTGGTTCCTTTTTGACATCATCTCGTTATACGAGAGGCAAATGGAGTGCAAATAGTGAGGCAGACATTGGTGGCCAAATTGGAAACATAGGATCGCCAGAGAAAATTCACGAGTACATGTACACAGTTCCCTACTCTGATCACTCCAACTATGAGGAGATTGAAGTGTTTAGGAGATTGAAGTGTTTAGGAGATTGAAGTGTTTATAAAGCTTGTTCAACCAACCAGACTCAAGGGCATTGTGGCTTCCTCGTCATGCTATATTGAACCCATGTACTATTTTGGTCGACTTTGTTGTGTTGACCAACAGACACAACAGTTGTATGAGGAGAAGAAAAGGGAAGAACGTTGTAAAAGAGAAAGAGAAGAAGCAGTCAGCTCCAAAGCTTCATATGCAGGTGACAACATTCAGACATAGAGATAGAAGCAAGGCTTTGAAGGGTAGGTTTTCTGGTGTTCGTCTAAGCAAGTTTAGTAGATTAAGAAGAACTCACCGTGGCGCAAAACTTCCGGGAGATAACAGTTCTGATGAAGAATGATGCGTGCGCACGATGTTATGCACTCCTTTTTCAGTCCATGGTGCAAGGTAATCCTCGTAACTCTTAATTCAGCTTTAGCATTTTTTTTTCTAATATGTCTGTAATAGAAAGTTTAGGTGATTATCAAATTGCTATTTGATGTGGTTTTCTATTCCCCGTGTAACCAATACGCGTTTGGAACGTTAAAAGGTTGGCTAGTAACACATATTGTAACTTGGAGATAGCTCTGTGGATATTTGTCCATAACTGTGTTATTTTTAAAAGAATGTTTAATGAAAAAGCTCAAGATGTGCCCACAGAAATCTCTAACTTGCAACCACTCTAGCCCACATTCTCAATACTATAATTATTTCATATAAAACTATCCTTTACATTTCTTAGTACTGTACATCTTTTATGTTAATTTGTCTTCTTCAATCTCAATGATTATGCTTTATCAATAAAATTATAATGTCATTTTAAAAGTGATTTAATCATTTAGCTTATACTTCTATTGAGAATATACATGTTAGTTATTTTTTAAATTTCTAGTTAATTTATAATGAAATTTTACAAAATTTAGCTTTGTATGCATTTTTTTTTTCTTTTGAACGTGCTTTTACACATTTTTCTTTTAATTTATTATGTGAATAAATATTTTTTACTCTTTTTGCTAATTGTAGATTATGGATTTTTTATTTTTTGCAATAATGATTTTAGAAGTCATGGATCAATGAAAGCTTTTAGGATAACAATATTTTGACAACATCATTTGACAACATTTTGACACGGATCACGTGTCAAAATGTGAGTGGTGCATGTGGAAAACAATATTTAAAAATGAGAATGATGTGGAAACAAAATTGGAGGTAGAGTTTGAAGTGGTAGGGCTCATTTTCTCATTTTAGAATTTGAATCTAAGGAAGCTTTGACAGAGAATCGAAGTTTAGAGAAAGAGCGCGAACCCTAGAGAGCACCACCTAGCCATCCATTGTTGTCGGAGTGTCGCTATAATGCTGTCGTTCTTAGAGAGAGTGCGACTTCCTCCCACTCATCCATTTTCGTGCCTCTTTCCAGAAGCGTCAGGGTTTGTTCTTCGTTCGAAGCTTTGATTGCAATGACCATCAATAAAGATGTGTTTCCGTCGTTTTCTAGTCGTTTGAGCGTTCGTGCGTCTTCCTCCCACCTAACCATTTTTGTGCCTTTTCCCAGAAGCATTGCTTTCTGTTGTCGAAATTTGTAGTTCGTCGAAGTGTTGTCAATACTTTGTAGTGTCACAATCGTTTGAAAGTTCATTGGGAACTCTTTAGTTGTTGTTCGGTGTGTTTTATTTACTTTGTACTTTTTTTCACAATTTATTGGTTTTGTTGTTTTATGAGTGTTATTGATATATTGTTTATCCTTTGTTTGTTTAGTGTCATGAAGGAACTCGGTGAACACAGTAAAACTTCTCATACAAGGAAGAAAGTATGTAGTTTTGTATTTGATTTGCATAGATTTAGTGTTGTAATGTACTTAAATAGTAAGCATGCCTTTGTATGCAGTTAGTGTTTAGACACTTCTGCAAGACCAACTTAATAGGTGCTTTGAATGAACGGTTGAATACTGAACACAATGGTTACATTGAGAAGATTGTTTTTTGTTGATATACTTGCAAAAATGTATTAAGATAGGTAGGAATTTTTTATTTGAGTTATTTGCTCCATGGGTAGATAATATGAGTGACTTTTATTTTGGAGACAAAATTATTGAGTTTAATGAATTTGATGAATGTTTTTCCTTAGAGTTGCCTATTGTTGGTGAAGTGATATATTTAAATAAAGTTGGATATCATAATATTTGTAGGGATTACTTCCCTGATGCGAAATTAGATGTGAAAATGGTATATGACTTCTTGTTAGAGGAAGATGAAAATGTTCTAATAGAACATTTTTGCAGCTTGTATATATTGGTAGGGATATCAGAATTCTTGCTTCCGAATAAAAGTGGAGTAATATTTTTAATTATTTTTTATCTTGTTTCGGAGTTGAGGTGTGTGGGTAACTATAATTGGGGTAGTTTAGTTTTTGAGTATTTTGTTCAAAGTGTGTCTACTGCTTTAACAACAATAAAGAATGAAACAAGCAGAAGCCATTTTCATCATGAAGGATGTGCTTACCTGTTGCAGGTAGATGTTTGTTATGTAATTATTAATGAAAGACAATGATTTGTTATTGTTTTTCATCATTATTAATGTTAATGTTGTTTGATTTATAATTTGTAGGTTTGATTTTGTCACCATTTTGTGACATCAAACTCAATGTATAGTATCTAAATAACAAAATTCCCAATGTATAGTATCAGAAGTGCTTTGACAAAGGGATCAGTGAGTAGTTGTTGATTAAAGGAATGTGTTGGTGCAATGTATTTTATATTTTGTATTTTGTGAAATCAAATTTGTTAATGACATTGTAAGTTGTTGTTGATGTTGGTGTGTCAAAAGAGGAGTTTTGTTATAGTATGGTGAAAGAAGCTATTCAAAAATATAGTGTTCCATATAAAAAGCAAAATAAAGGAGATAAGGAGAAATTAATGTGTTGTAAAAGAACAAACATGAGTTATTGCATACATGCAAAGTAGTAGTATTAATGATATAAGAAAGTTGGTTGAAACCAAAAATCAAGATAAGGGTGGAAATTTTGTGGAATAACGTTTTGGGGATGTGGAGATTGTTGTCAAAGTACACTGGTTTAACATGAGTACCAAACCTTGGTGTTTGAAGGTGGTAATGAAATGAAACAAAACACAATGTATGATCGTATGAAAGCTGAACCCCGAATACGGATTAATTGTTTGACAAAAAAAACTTCTTATACTGAAGATGGTAGTATAAGGAGTCTGCCAAAAAGAACTCCTTATACTACCATATTTAGTATAAGGAGTTCTTTTTGCCAAACTCTTAATTTGTATTAGGGGTTTAGTTTTCGTACGATCGTACATTGTGTTTTGTTTCATTGCAATACCACTTTCAAACACCGAAGTCTGGTGCTGATGTTGAACCAGTGTATTTTGATAACAATCTTCACTTTCTCAAAACGGTTGTTCCACAAATTCTTCATCCTTATCTTCATTTTTGGCTTTAACTAATTTTCTTATATCACCAATACTGCTTTGCATGTTTGGAGTAACCCGTGTTTGTTATTCTACAACACAAATTAGCTTCTCCTTATCTTTTCTATTTTTCTTGTTGTATGAAATACCATATTTTTGAACATTGTCTTTTACCATAGCATAACAAAGTTTCACTTTTGACACATCAACATCAACAACAATATGTAATGTCATTAACAAGTTTGATTTCATAAAACAAAATATAAAATATATTGCACCAACACATTCCTCTAATAAACAACTACTCACCAATCTCTTTGCTAAAGCACTTCTGATAAACTTCTCCCCAATATTGATATCAATCTAACTCAATAACCTTGGAAATTTTGTTACCCGAATACTGTATGTTGAGTTTGATGTCACAAAATGGTGACAAAACCAAACCTGCAAATTATAAATCAAACAATATTCACATTAAAAATGATGAAAAACAATAACAAATCATTGTCTTTTCATTAACAATTACATAACAAACATCTACTTGCAACAGGTAAGCACATCCTTCAAGATGAAAATGACTTATGCTTGTTTCATTCTTCATTGTTGTTGAAGCAGTAGGCACACTTTGAACAAAGTACTCAAAAACTAAACTACCCCAATTGTAGTTACCCATACATTTTAACTCCGAAACAAGGTCAAAAATAATTGGAAATACTACTCCACTTCTATTGGGAAACATCCTATATCGGTACCAATATATATATAAGCTGCAAAAATGTTCTATTGGAACATTTTAATGTTCTCTAACAAGAAGTCATACCATTTTTACATCTATTTTCCCATCAGAGAAGTAGTCCCTACAAACACTACAATGCCCAACTTTATTTAAATCTATCACTTCACCAACAACAGTCAATCCTAAGGACAAACATACATCAAATTCACGAAACTCAATAACTTTGTCCCCAAAAATAAAACCCACCCATGTTATCTATCCATCGAGCACATAACTCAGATAACAAATTCTTACTTATCTTAATGCACCCTAGCAAACATAACAACCAACAAAAAAATAGTTTTCTCAATGTAACGCTTGTGGTCGGTATTCAACTATTCATTCAAAGAACCTATCAAGTTGGTCTTGCATAAGTGTATAAACACTAACTACATATAAAGACATGCTTACTATTTAAATACATTACAACACCAAATCTATGCAAATCAAATACAACCCTACATACCTTCTTTCTCGTATGAGAAGCTTGACTGTATTCACTGAGTTTCTCCAGGACACTAAACCAAAACCAAACAAGGATAAACAATATATCAATAACACCCATAAAACAACAACTAATAAATGGTGGAAAAAAGTACAAAATAAATTAAACACACCAAACAACCACTAAAGAGTTCCCAACGAACGCTTAAATGACTGTGTACAAACTACCAATGTCACACCGGCGGAATGCAAATTTCGACAACGAAAAGCGACGTTTCTGTGAAGAGGCACGAAAATTGTTGGGTGGGAGGAAGATGCATGAACACTCAAAAGACTGCGGAACAACAAAATCACGTTTTTTTCGGTGGTCGTTGTAATCAAAGCTTTGTATGGACAACGAACATTAGTTCTTCAGGTGGCACTCCGATGGACAACGGACCGCAACACTTTTGAAAAAAGGCATGAAAATGTGTTAGTGGGAGGAAGTGTCACTCTCTCTAGGAACGACGACACTCCGAGGGCAATGGATGTGTGGGAGGAAACGATACTCTCTTTAGGAATGGCAGCACTTCGGCAACAATGAGTGGCTGGGTGGAGGGAAGAGAGGACTCTTTCTAGGGTTCATGCTCTCTCTCTAAGCTTCAGTTCTCTCTCAAAGCTTCCTTAGATTCAAATTCTGAAAAGAAAAAATGAGTCCTACCATTTCAAACCCTGCCCCCAATTATGTTTCCATGTCATTCTCATATTTTGACACGTGGCTCGTGTCAAAATGTTATCAAATGCTGTTGTCAAAGTATCGTTATCTTGTGTAAAAAGGTTGGGTAAAGTCATGATTTTATTAGTTAAAATTTATTGGGATTTTTATGATATATGTAAAATTTTTGAGCTATGATTCAATATATGAAATTTGTTTTAGAGGTAGTTGTTGTAATGAGTTTAGACCAAAATGTATGATTGAATGAATTTGTTACATGTGATTGTATGTTCAATTTAATTGATTTAATTATAAGTATTTTTGTTTTAAATGTACTAACATGGTTTATTATTATATATATTTTTGTTATGAGAGTGTGTTTAAGGGAATAAAGGATAATGAGGGTGAAGAAACTAACAGTGATCTAATCCTAGAATGGTGATGTGGAAAATTACTTTATATAGTTTATTTTGTATTGCATAATATTCCTCTCTTATTAAGTTGTATGTTTTGAGCTACTATGCATAGATATTTTGAAGAATATTGTAATGCATTATTTTCTTTATGTAGTTTTATCCTTAATATCCACTTATGATACTTCTTGAATTAGTAGATAATTTTTATTAATATGGATTGTTACACGTCTTCGTGTTATATTTTTATAATCACTTTTTGTTTACTTTTTTATGAGTATATTTTTGATAATTTGAAATAAAATAGTGTAGTTTTTAGTTTTAAATAGATATTGGTATATTATAAAAGTGACTTCATTATGTTTCTTTAATTTTAAATTAATGTTAACTTAATATTATTTGAGGCAAAATGTCGATTATAATGAAATAAAAATATTTAATATATTTGAGAGTTAATTTTGAACGATATATAAATAATTGTAAACAAATATTTAATTGTGAGAATTGATTTATTTATATATCGTAATCACATCTAAAATGAATAATTATTGGTTTATAAAAAATATAGTTAAATATGTTTTTAGTTATTAAATTTTGATTTGAATTAAAATTTGTTTTTATTTTAAATTTTAATTTTTAAATTAAAAAATAATTAAATATAGCATTTTTAATATAAGGATATTAATTTTTTTATTTGTTAAATGATGTTTTAAGATAAAATTTGAATTGAAATGTGTGAAATAGTATAAATGATTAACTGTGATTTTAAAATATATGTTAAAAAAATTTAGTGTATTTATGTTAAAATGATTATATCGATTAATTTTTAAAAGTTTAAGGATAAAATATGTATAAAAGTTTAAAATAGATATCAATTTTAATTTTACTTCAAAGTTTATAAATTAAAATATATTTGATTTTATAAAAAAAATAATGGTTTAAACTTTTTAGTTGTTCTTATTTTTGGGGTTTTTTCCCATTTTGATTAATTGGGTTCTTATAAGTGTTAATTTCAATCAATTAAGCTCTTGCTGTTAAATTTAGTTAACATGGTTAACTTTTTTGTACAGTAGGGAGGATGACGTGTTGATTTCTGTAAACGTGGCGTTTTTAGAGTTGAGACGTGCATGAATTAGCTTTATGCGTGAAATTATTAAAAATGTAATAATTTAAAATTAGGGAAACGATCGTTGCTGCTTTTTCTGTAACCGACCAACGATTGTTCACCGCCATTACCGTTCTCAGTATATCCAACAAAGCATTTGGGTTCTTTTTCTGGCGTCGTCAGAGTAGGAGGCGAACTCTAGGTCGTCGGAGCTGTTGATTGGTTCGACGTAGTTTTTTGGAGGTGCTGGTGATGGCGTCCCTACCGTAGTTGCGGAATGTGTCGTTGATGGCGTTGCCGAAGGAGTCGTAGGATATGAAGTCTTCGCTGTGGTTTGTCGAGGCTTTGTTGTATTGGCGGAAGTCGTTTTAGGGGACGTTTTCACACTGATTGTCGGAGTAGTTCATGAACGAGTGGAGTCCATCGATTCGACTCGTCCCGTAGTCGGAGACGTTTCTGTTGTTGTAGACATCAAATTCGGCGTCTTTGCTGGAATGTTCAAAAGAGAAAGGGAGAGGTTTGGAATAACAAAGCAAGCGGCGGAGCAGAAGTGTGAGAGGTGCGCGGAGAGGGTGTTGTCGACGACAAGCTTGGCGATGGTGGCGGTTTTTGCGGCGGTGAGTGGAGAGGCCTTGGAGAGAAGAAAATGCGGCTTTGGTGAGTTATTGGTGATTTTGTTGTCCCAGTAGCCCTAATTTTCGCCATCGTTGGGGACGAGGCTTATGTTTCTGTCGAAGGAAGCATAGCAGAGCCTGATACCTCTACCTTCAAGATCCAATTAGATAAACTCAATTCTAAGATCCGAATTCTCGGTCTGTTTTCGTCTTCTATGCAAAATCAAAACCTAACTCTGTTTTTAATCTTGATTTTTTCATTTCCAGATTTTAATTTTAGTAGTTGCACTCTTCGGTTACCAACAAGTCCGCGTTTACGATTTTTGTTTCTCTGCAATTGAAATTAGGACCTTGCTATGATTGTGAATCGTAGTATTGTCGTGCTCACAACAATCTCGACTCCACTGGATAGTGTTTCATTATATATGGTGCATTCATCAAAAGGAGGAGTTGTTTCGTCACGGTGGTTGGAAGATGAGCGAAATCGCAATTTAGGGTTTCTGGTGCGAAAAGATTTTGGGGTTTTCTGTGTCTTAGGTTTTGCAGGTTGCGAGGAAGTGTTTCGCGATAAAGGAAATGAAGGGAGGAGTTCGTTTCGCGGTGATGCTCATGGTGATGCTGTGATTTTGGAGCTTTTGCGCTACAAGTTTCGAGATTTCACGGTGGTTCTGACGAAACTCCCGATGGCTTCTTCTTGCGGTGCCGTGAGGGTTTGCGTTGGTGGTGGTGGTGGAGGAGACAAGCATGCTGGCACTATGAAGGAGCTTATGGAGCGTGATGAACTCCAGTGACTGTATGAAAAATCTGAAAAAACAATAAGAGAGGTTCATAGGCACATTACTCTCACATCAGCATGCCACGTTTCAAAAAATTGACATATCAACCTACCATGTGTGCAGAAAATTAACTTCGTTAACAAAATTTAATGGTAGGGGCTCAATTGCTTGAAATTAACAGTTATAAGGACTCAATTAGGGAACTTTAAAAGAAGATGATCAAAATGGGAAAACCCAACAAAAATAGGGACAACTAAAGGGTTTAAACCAAAAATAATAAATGATGTAACATTTTAAAATTTAGGTTTAAACCTTCGGATCGTTCTCGTATTTGTAAGGTAATTTCAATTGAGTTTTCTTGGTGAAAATTGTCTCAATTGGATCCAAAATTTTGAAAAATTGAGCTAATTTTGCATTTTCTGTTATCTAATCACAGACGATGTCAAACTGTGATGAGGTGTAAGTTTTTTTTAATTGTGTGACATTGTGTATTAAAGTGAGTGGTTGATGTGTATTACAATTTTGGTTGGCAGCCCTAATATTTAAAGGGAACCATTCTTAAATATAATTTGTTATACATCTTCGTCTTGTTCAAGAAGAGCTTTTGGAAGGGAGAAGAACAACACTGTTCACCTCAGCAATGTCTTGTTTATCTTCGTCTTGCACATGCAAGGGTTGGAGCTTTGAATACAGTTGTGGCAGTGGTAGGTTGGGTGTAAAACTCATTTGCTTCTGTGGTCATAATGCAATGTTCAGAATTGTGAGAACCCTTAAAAACAAGGTAAAAATATTTTAGGGTTGCCTTAACTTCAAAGTAAGTTTCTTCGAAGCACAACTATAAGTTTTTATTTTTGGGTTTTGACGAGGGAGTGTGTTGTTGTGTTGTTGAATAAGGTGGGAGTGAAGAATTGGTTGGCTACAACTTCTTTCAGTGGTGCAGCGAACAAGGAATTGGTGAAGAAAATGTTCTCAATGTAGAAGAAAGGCGTCAAAGTGCAAGAATTGAAGAAGTGGGTGGAACTGTGATGAAGATGGAACAAACAGATGTTGAAAAGATGAAAATAACTTGTTTAGAGGAAAAGTGGTTGAAGGTGTTATTGGGGATGATCTTTGTTATATGTGTTTTTAATGTAATTGTAATATCAATGTTGATGAAACTTGGTTGATTTGTTATAAGAAGTTTATGTATTGTAATTTGGTATTTGTAATGTTAATGTGTGTTTTAATTATAAAGGTTACTGATTAGTGTTTAATAATGTGACATTTGATTTGTTTAATTATAATGGTGATTAATAAATTCAGCAATGGTGAATAAGCAAAATACAACAATGGTGACTTGTATCCAATAAGCAAAACCAACCTGATCAATAAGCAAAACCAACCTGATCAATAAGCATTGTTTTACATTATCAAAAGAACATGATGATATACTATACTTTATCAGATCCTGAAAACAACATTGTCTTATATTATCAAAGTATTATTTTTGGGAACCTGAGAAAACATTGTCTTTGAATATCAAAATACACTAAACTTCAAATTGATAAAACATTGTGTTGGAATATTAAACATTTCATCAAATATAAAAGAGTGTCTTCAGAATGAAAGTCCTAACATTTTTTTACTAATTAAACATCATTTCATTACAGACTAGGAAGCACGATAGATTGCTGAGTAGGAAGCACATCTGTGACTGGAGATATTGTAGATTGTTGAGTAGGAAGCATGTTTGTGGTTGGAGATATTGGGACTTTTGTATGTTGAGTGGATTGGTCAATAGGAAGCACAACTATTGGAGGTCTTTGTGGACAAGATTTTTTGTTGTCTCCAAGTTTCTTGCAAACACCACATTCTTTTTGGTCCTATCCTTTCTTAATTCACTTTCATTCTTCTTCATCTCTCATGCCTCGAGTCTTCGTTTCTTCTTTGGCCTTCCTAGCATTGTCCTCTTTTTTTGGGGTAATACATTTGGATATGATGTAATTTTCCAGACATGTTGACCATTGATAGGATAAATGATTGTGTTGTAGGTCTCTTCTTAAGTTGACTTCCTAAACCAATGGCCAATGTATTCTTCTACATTTAAATTCAAAAACTTCATTGCAGTAATGGTGTTAGTGCAAGGAATGCTAGTAATGGTCCATTTTCTATAATTGCACTCCATTTTGTCAACATTGACAAGAAATTACTCCCCAAATTGAGAAATGTGTCTGACTTCAAATAATTTATCTGATGACCACCTGTAATGAATTCAATTTGACAACACTGTTAGTAATAAAGTAGTGATCATGTGAACATAAGTTAATCGTGTCATTAAAGTTAAAAGTTACCTTGGCATCCAATATCTGGTTAAGCATGATTCCTTTTGAAATCTGTTCAGAACTTTGGGGCAGACAAAACCTTTATATGATGCCATTTTTGTTCTGTTGGTAGCCCATTTCTTCATAATGTAAACTCTAATGTCTTCTAACATGTTAATAATGAGCTTAGACATACTATGAACTAGTACACTATTGAAGCCCTCACCCATGTTGTTGACAAGAGTGTCACAGTTTGATTTTGGGGTGAATCTAGATATTGACTAAAACCTGGGACAAATAAATGTGTGTAAATATAACTGTGAATAATTGAGTATATAATATATATATATATATATATATATATATATATATATATATATATATATATATATATATATAACAATGAATACATACCTAGGTGGAATGGTGATCAAGTACTTAAATGCCTCCAAATTGACATCTTTAATGTTCCTTATTTTAAACTCCCATTGTTGTGGATAAGTTGCTGTTGTGGCCCTCCACATGAGACATTTAAGGATTTTTCCATGAAATTTCTTTCTAAAGTTTGAATACAAATGTCTAACACAAAATCTTTGATCTACCTCAGGTAGAAGATCTTGATTAGTTGGCAAAAGACCCTGATATTTTAAAATAGTGAAGTCAGCTGACTTATATCTCAAATATATCGTAATTAAACTTTGTAAAGATTGACCTTTTTTTGATCTGAAATAAATGTGCATGATGCACACACAACTTCCCCACCAAGGTCTTGAACTAGAAGCTCTAAGACCCAAGTCCATGAGTCCTTATTTTCTACCTCAACAAAAACATATGTTATGGAAAAAATTTGTTCATTTGCATCTCTTCCAACTGTTGTGATCAACTCTCCTCCTTATTTTCCTTTTAAGAAGCATACATCCAACCCAATAATGGGTATACAACAAATGAAGCTATCCTTGCATGCCTTCAAGCATGCATAAAAGCGATTGAAGATTACCTTACCGTTATTATTTTCAACTTGTACTTTTACTATTGAACCTGGATTTGTTCTTAAAAACTCATAACCATTATCATAAATTCTTGTAAATTGATCCTTGAATGACCCCTCAACATTATCTTTTGCAATGGCTCTTGTCCTAAAAGCCATATTTTGAGATATCCCAACATTCCATTTCCTACTCACTTTGTCCCTAATGTCCATGACCTTCTTATTATAGTTCTCTCTGACAAATTTTTCCATCCTTTGACTCAACCATTTCGAATTCATCAACTTCACATTGAAATCTCTATTACAACTATGGTCATTAATTATTTTTTAGCTGCCATGAGTTCACACCACACATATACGCACAATAAGCATACCATTTGCATTTGCCATTTGCCCCCACACACTTTTCACATACCCTATTCTTGTCATTCTTAATAAATTTTAAATTTCTCCCATTACTCAGTCCATAAGTCCTAATGGCTTCTCTGAATTCCTTCTTCTTAGTAAAAAAGGTTCCAACCTCCTATTTATAGTCATCCAGACATTTAGGCATTATAAAAGTTGGAAACATACCATAAATTCCTATATCATCCTCCTTAGCATCTGTACCATTAACCAACTCCTCTGACAACCACTCAATGTTAGAAAGTCCACAAACATCATCAATGTAATCAATATCACTTGTCCTTGAACACTGACCTACTGGAGTGTAAGGTTCTTTTGTCACTTTTCCTTTAGAAGTCCCAATGTCACATTCGATGGTGACATCAACCAGACTTTCTTCACTGTCAGATTGACATTCAAATTCGTCACCTACTTCCTCATCTACATGTACATCCTCATGTGCATCCTGATCCTTATCTACATCTACATCTTCATCCTTATGTGCATCCTGATCCTCATCTACATCTACATCTTCATCCTTATGTGCATCCTCATCCTCATCTACATCCTCATCCTCTTCTACATCCTCGAGCTCAAAATCATTTACATAATGTACCTCAGCCTCATCTACATCATCACTATTACCTTCACCCTCCTCCATTTTTGTTCCAACTTCACCATGTCCAGCACACTCCCCCTCATCTATTTCTCTTCTAACTTCACCACCAGCATCACCCTCCCTCTACTCTATTTGTCTTCCAACTTCATCATCACCTTGACCTTCCCCCTCCTAGACTTGTCTTCTAACTTCAGCATCACCAACACCCTCACCCTCCTCGACTTGTCTAATATCTGGTTCACCATCATCAACATCCTCACCTTCCTCGACTTGTCTAATATCTGGTTCACCATCACTACCACCCTCACCCTCCTCGACTTCTCTTGCAATATCACCTTCACCATCAACATAACCATCAAACCAATCAATCATTTTTATTATCTCTAGTTCCATGGTATTATGAACCACATACAAATGAACTTCATCATTTAACCTTGCAATGTTTAGCATATGCGTAGCACCCTGATCATCACTCAATAATTCTAACCT
This sequence comes from Vigna reflexopilosa, assembly GCA_027742785.1. Classification (NCBI taxonomy): domain Eukaryota; kingdom Viridiplantae; phylum Streptophyta; class Magnoliopsida; order Fabales; family Fabaceae; genus Vigna; species Vigna reflexopilosa. The sequence goes on along the minus strand of CM050925.1, from coordinate 13,537,262 downwards.
ATCAGGAACCACTGATTGACCTTCTAAACGACACCAAAGTTCTTTGACATCTAGATGACCTAAGTCTTTCACTAAAGCTAATATACCAAAATAGCTCCACAGGTCTGGATCACAAGACCATTCTACTATTTCTCCATCAAATTTTAAATTCCCATTGTCATCACTAACAACATGTCCAGTGTGATGGACCATAACTTTAATACGTTCCTCAACCATGATATATTATATATCAAGCACAAAGTCTTGACACTTGTACATTATGGGGGAAAATATTATTATTATTACACTCCCTACCATTGAAATGGGGAACACTAAGATAGACAGGGAACAAAATAACATCCCCACTAAGGAAACAATCACCCAGATAGGGGACCACTCCTTCTAAACAATAGAAGAATGCAATAACGATACCACAACATGTATAACTCGACACATTTCAACACACAATATTAGGACCACAATATATACAATTCTACGCATCAATAGCATACCACAAAGCATAAATAGTCATACCACAACGCAAAATCTCATTTCCCACTACCCATCCCTAAAACGAGAACGACATATAAAACTAATTCCCTAACCAAACACAAAATCAAAGAAGAAAGGAAACTAACCTTAAATGGCGTAAAAGTTCGGTTTGGTTCATGCAGCTCGAGCTCTTCGTTTCCTGTGTTCATCTTCTCTCCGATTGCAATTCGTCTCCTTTGCTCACTCAACAAATCCCTAATTCCCTAATAACGTTTCTCTAACCCTATTTAGTAAAAAAAACCTAATTTGAATAAATCCCTAACATTTCCAATTACATTTTGTGCCACGTCATATACTATTCACCTAAAAAAAAATATTTCCACGTAATTTAACACTTTAAAATCAGAATGTTAAGTGTACACCACGTCATCACAGTTTAACACCTTCCATGATCAGATAACGGAAATGGCAAAATTGGCTCAATTTTTCAAAATTTTGGACCCAAATGATACAGTTTTCATCAAAAGGACCCACTTGAGATTACCCTACAAATATGAGGATGATTCGAGGGTTTAAACCTAAAATTTATAATATAATAATTTTCAATATAATATTTCAAATGATGATATAAGGTAAAATTAAAAATATAGTTTAAATTTTAATTTTTAAAATGTTATACAATTAATTGATAATATATATATATATATATATATATATATATATATATATATATATATATATATATATATATATATATATATGATCATCAACATTTGAAACATTTAATGTTGTATGAAAAAAGGTCTCTTTGTTTGTATGATTTGTTCTCGTTTTCTGTGTAGGTAATGTCAATAATATGCTTTATTTAGAAGCGCTCCATAAAGAATGGAAATGTGTTCAGATATAAGAAGACATTCTTAGAATGTTTCCTTAAAGCTTTTAGATTTGAAAGACATACAAGATACTCATGAACGAAAGCATTGGTAAAACATTATCACCCTATAACGTAGATATGAGTCTGACTAGTTACTTAAAATAACTGTGAAGTCTACCTAGAAGTTACGTATGTGTCCAACAATTATTTCTCAAAAGAACTATATAAGGAAGATCTACAAAAGAGAAGAAAGTGATGAAATTTTTGAAATTAAGGTCATTAAAAATGGTTGAGTTAAGGAGAAGAGAGAAGAGAGAACATATACAAGAAATATAATTGAATATTTACTCTGTTGTTCTTTAAACTCAAATCATCTAAAGCTCTTTAATGCAAAAGAAACAATTTCACAAGTTATTATATTTCATTGTATTGTATTTATCTTTTCATTGAAAGTTATCAAAATTTGTACTTGTAATCAAACATTGATTGTGTTTGTATCAAAACACTTGTATTGAGCTAAAAGTACTAGTTAGAATGGACTAGGAAAACCAAAAGTGGTTGAGAGTACTTGTATATCAGGAGTGGTTATAATACTTGGATATCAAGAATTGTCATAATAGTTGGATACTAGTAGTAATTAAACTTGGACTAGTCAGAATTGACTAGGAAAACCGTGAGTGGTTTATAATACTCAGGAACCAGGAATGATTATAATACTTGGAACTAAGAGTGGTCAATAATACTTGATGTATACTAGGAGTGATTTGTTCTTGTTTGTAATCTTGGATAAAATTAGTCGAACTCCTTATGAATTCTTGAAGGTGATTAGACATACCTCAAGTTGAGCGAACTAGTAGAAAAATACTTGTGTTATTACTTTTCCTATTTACAACGTTTTCCTAAATGCTTTACTAAAAACACATGTCTAACAATTATTACAGATCATCTAACCCCTGTAATAGTTATTAAGCATTGGTTTGCGAACAATTTTGAAACACTATTCACCCTCCCCTTTCTAGTTTTTCCTTGTATTTCATCCTGTGGTGGACGTTGCAGTGCATTTTGTGAGGGAGCTTGTGCTGGATACTGTTTCTTAGTCATAGTTTGAGTCAAATCATGATAATGTTTATGTTTTGCGTGAATCTTCTATTGTTAAAAATCTAGATGTTTATAATATTTGGATTTTTCAACTGATATGTCTTCATTAGAAAATGTTAATCCCACTTGTTAGTTTGTAGGCTTTGAAACATTTAGATTTACATCAATGTAATTCTAAGGGTTTTCTTGATTTTTTGACGTATTAGGAAGCTTATTTTGTGGACAAATTGGAAATAGTCTCTTAATTGACTAATATGCTTGATTAGAGGAAAACTTATAATTATAAAGAGGATGATGAACTAGTTCAAACTATAAGAAAACCTGGTTGGGGTAGGTTAAAGAAAGTTAATCCCAAGTCTCTGAAAACAAGGATTTTAAAAAGCTATAATAAGTTTTAAAGGTTTTTGTGGATTGTGAGCGAGTATAATACGTTGAGGAACCACATTATTGAGCTTTAGTTTTTTCCTGGTATTGTATTGATTTACTTTTTTATTTTATTTATTATTCTTTATGTTGAACGGGGGGGCAATATGAGTGCTGAACCCAATCCCTGATGTGTTGGTTTTTTATGATGACAAAACATTGATTGTAACAACACATAAATGTTGTCATGACACAACAGAAATGTGTATTAGTGATTGATACATATGTGGATATGTAAATGCTTATTGTTGATTAATACATATGTTGATATACTGTTGGTCTGCATACTACTGTGATCATGATGTGTTTATATCTTTGTATGCAAACTGAATGTTTCTGTGTGATAAACCACAAGCACAAAAGCAACTCTGCATGACATAATCGATTACAATGATGTTGTAATCAATTAAGTTCAACAGACAACTTATGTTTTAAACTGTGGCAAAACAACAAGTTTTGAATTGATTACATTAAGTGTTAAATCGATTAAAACTCGTGTCTTTGCATACATCATTTTCAAATGTGTTGTGATGAGTTTTTGAAGTGAAAAAGTTTTCAAAATCTGGTTAAGTTCTTAGCTTAATCGATTACACATTTTATGTAATCAATTAAGTCTGCTATCATTTGAAAATTTATTTCAAGCTTAGTCATAACAGTAATAACGGTCATATTTTTAAATATGTTTCACTAGCATTAAATGCAAATCGATTACATTGTGCATTCAATTAGAACTGTTTTAGTTGTATTTCTCTTACATCTGATTTTAATGTAACTGATTACATTACTAACGTAATCTATTATGTTGCGTCTGTCATGATGAAATCTATAAATTGATGCATTACATGCAATTATGTAACTTTTGATCATTTGTACATTTTCATATTTGATATCTTTGATCTAAGAAAAGTATTACAAATTTTTGAGACACTCCAAGAATCAAGATTTGAAGAATTTGAAGAAACTTGAAGGATTCTTAAGAGGAACATTGTGGACGTGATTGGATGATCTCTATCTGCACTACTGAGGTGTTTATGCATTGATCAGGATCGAGTATTCTACAATCTTGGATTGTGTTGTTGCCTTGTGCGTGCGGCCAGGAAGAAGAGTGAGGAGCTCTTGGACTTTGAGAGGTGTTCTCAAAGGGGTTTTGCAGCAAGAACGTATGGTTTTTTGTGCATGTGTTTTCTTTCTATATTTGATTGTTGGGTGGGAAAGATGTTTATATCTGAGAGAGCTTTGTAAAACCTTTGGTGTAAAACTCAAATCATTATAGTGAATGATCCTTCAATTTAAGGTTGATTGGAACTGGATGTAGGCATTGAGGTCGAACCATTAAAAATCTGTTGTTTGTATCTCTTTCATTATCTCTTTACATTTCATAGCATACGCGTTTTACTTAAAACACAAGAAAGTTTAAAGATCATTCTAAATTTGCAAAAAGATTTGAAAAGCGTTTATTTTTATAAATCATCAATTCACCCCCCCTCTTGGTGTTGAGAAACAAGACACTTTATTTCTAACACTTTAGGATCGAATATACCCTACAAAGATCTCTTTATCACACACTATCTTTCTCATTGCTCGGTACTCATCCTTACTACTTGGTACTCGTCCTTCAAAACTTTGGATACAACCACAAAAAGGGGGGATTCCTGCAAAAGGTTCTCCATTGCTCAAGTCAGTACTTGGTTAGAGATTTTTAGTCAAATCTCAATTAGTGAAAAGTGAATCATAAATTAAAATTAATGCTTTTTTTATAGGGTTTACCTCATTGACCATGTGTGCAACTGGATGGGCTACAACTTGTGTAGGCCCATCAACCCTGAAGCCTATTGGCCCAATGAATTACCAAACGAGCTTCATCCTTTGGCTAACTCCATATACATGCTCTTTGATAGGAGACATCGGTACCCAATATCTAATTTATGATATTTAGTCCATGGTACCCAATATTCTATTATGTTAAGGCTATAGACCTTACTTGGAAGGACCAATAGGTCTTTAGCTTTATACAATACACTAGCCCCTCAGTCTTTTCTGAAGTACCTGGAAAAACACTAGAATGAGGGTTTAATAGTGTTATAGGAAAAATTTTATGAAGGAGATGATTTAACAATTTTGTTGAGGACTGAAAAGTTTATGTAAGTTGTTAAACGCTCGACTTTAAAATTCAGTTCAAACTATAAGCTCTTTTTTTTAGAAAATACTTTTCAACTGCTTAAATATGTTTGCTTTAACGTTTTGACATAACAAGCTATTAATAAAAGATGTTTGATGATAAGAGCTTTATTAACAGTTAAAGTAATGTGCGATTGTAGGATTTTTAAGAAAAACGTTTAGAAAGAATAAAGCAATAAACATACATCTAGTCTTCTTTAACACCTCAAAGGGTTCCACTGTAATCTTTAACAAGATCACAATTAAGTATTCTTACCACTCTCGGTATTCCTAGTCACTCCAAGTAACCACCGTTACTTTGACTAGTACTGAGTTTAACCTACTCCTAGTTGTGTAGTATTCTTCACCACTCCTGGTATCCCTAGACAATTCGATATGTTTTCGATACTCTGTCTAGTTGAGTTTCACCCACTCCAGGTTTCCACTAGACACACCTGTCTAGCTACCGTTTAACTTCACCAAGTTAAACGTTAAAGTTTCACCCATTCCTGGTTTCCACTAGACACACCTGTCTAACTACCGTTAAACTCCTCAAAGTTAAATGTAAAGTGTTTTAATTCTCTTCAGAATTTAGAATCAAAAGATTGATTACAAGTCCTTAGATGATAAATCTCGTAGAGAGGGTACGAGTTCAATACAATTCAATCTCTGACTGAAGATTTCTCTCTTCTCTCTTCTTACATTAGTAAGCTTATATATCAATGAAGCTTAAGAGTGTTTCTTTTCTTGAGCTTTTCTCTCTTAGATTTCTCTTTTGAGTTCGTGTGCTTTTTGAGCTTTCTCTTGATGTTGTTCGCTTGAGCCTTTTCTTTCTATATGCTATTCTCTTGAGTCTTATTTTGAATGATCTTTTATTTAAAGACTTCTCAAAAAGATATCCATTAGATAGAGCTATGATTTGATCTTTGAGTCTTCTTTGTCTTGTCTTATGTAGCAGGCGTTGGTTAAAGTCAACTTGTCAAAGCAGTCTTTCTTTTTCAGTACTTTGACAAAAGTAGGCAATATGATTTTTCTGGCGCGAATTTTGAAGAAGAGAGCATTCCATAAATGCCTTCTTTGTTCTTAATGTCCACTTTTGATTTGTATAGGATGAAGCAGGTGGATGCGTGTAATAGGCAATCTGCACAAACTATAGTAGATATGTATGGAAAAAATGTATCCTTTTTCTTATTAATTTTGTTGTTTTTAAATGTTGAACATTTAATGGCCTTTAATGCATGTTCTAAGTAACAAAGTGCTTTTTACATTTTTTACCATTCAGGTAGGATTTGATCATTTAAGCTTTTCACTAAGATACGAAGCAATTGATGAAGACTTTACCATTGAATGAAGTAGATTGTTTGACACGTGGTATCGTCTATCCTATGTAAACGTTTCTTTAAGTTTTTCTCTATTCTATTTGACAAATGCATTTAGCAAGGTGTTTTTCAACACAAGTTTTCAGAATATCATTTGAGACTTTTAGCTTGCTTTCCAAAAACATTGTTTGACACTTTTATCTAATAAGACACATTGAGAGTTTGTTTGATCATCGCCTGGTGATATACAACATTCGTTGCATTCAGCAAGACTATTATTGACACATTAATTAGGAGTACCGTTTAGGCATGCATCTGTTCATACCTAGGTGTTTTACTAAGGCTTTACCTAAGGTGTTTAGGTTTTTCAGAGCATTTACACAAATCACTCATATTTTAGCTATATTGTTATTCTAATGATGACATTGTCATATGCTCATTTCTTTTGATATTGTTTGTTAAACTTCAAAACATATGAGACGTTTAGATAGTACAGTCTTATAGACAATCCTGTCTTAACATTTTCATGACTGGAAGGTATGTAAAGAGTGCCTAAAGCCTTGTGTAATTGAAGCAAGATATTGGTCTCGGTACTCGGTAGTCTAAATGTTTGTGGTGTTTGTAATAGAAGGTTTTTCAAAGAAAAATTGTTATCTTTGGCCTCATCCTTACAATGTAGTAGCCCTCCAACCTCAAGGAGCATAGCGACAAAGAGGTTTAAATGATGAACCTCGGGACCTGAGGGGATGTGAGTGCTGGTGGTAGAGTTGGCACACCAATTGAAGTGTCAGCTTATTTACTAGGTTATAATGGTTTGCAAACAGGTGCAAGGTCCTTGGGCTTGGATGGAATGGGTGTGACCCAATAGATTTAGAAGTTGAGCTGTTACCATTTCTCTATAAATAGAGATGGGTAAGCCACAATCCATCACTTAATTACTCAATTATACTTGTTATGACTTGTTCTTGTCAGAAAAGATTGTCTCTCCTAAAGTGAAGTGTTTGTCCTCTTTTGTCAGGTATGTTAAAGCTTTTATAATAAGTAGATTTATGTATAAGGTTGTATTTATGGATGATTCCATGTATTATATGTTTTAAAATTCGTTTTGAATTCACAAAAACTCTACAGTAATCAATTAGAACTTAATATAATTGATTATCACTGAGAGGTTTTTAAAGGATGATAAAAACTCAATTTTGTCTTTGGAATAATTGATTATTAGACTATGATAATTGATTATCCATAATCGATTATGACTTACCATAATCGATTATCCATAACCTTACAAAGAATATGAGTGCACAAAATGACAGCATAACATTACTCTAATTCAAAGGTAATTACATGGTGGAGAGACACCTCTATTTATAGATTAAGGTGTCTCAAAATGGATAGAAACTTTAACCTAAAAGACCCACCTTGGCTAGCTTGGAGAGTAAGGAGAAATCCTCTCCAATAGGAAGGAGACAAGTGGCAAAAATCCTCTGAAATGAGAGGTTGACATGTGGTCACTACCTATGGAAAATACTCTTCATTTCTAGAGTGACATGTGACTATTAACTAGGAGGAAAAACTCTCGAATAAGAGGGTGAAACTTGTCAAGGCCATCCATTCTCTCTTGTCCACCAAGCTAGCTAAAAATGTTCATGTTACCAATAAGGAATATTGGTAAATCTTGAAGACATTTATTTTGATGATGCTGCAAGAAGACTTAGTTGAAGAAGAGTCTAAAATTATTTAAAAGCAACTTGTAGAAATTAAATGTAGTAGGAAAGTCTTATAAACTTTGTAAAATTCACATTTTGAACTGCAATAATCGATTATCAAGAAGCAATAATCGATTATCACAAGTCATTCGGGAATAATCGATTATCACCTCATATAATCGATTATCACTTTTTGAAAAACCTGTAACGGACTTGAATAATCGATTATCACTTACAATAATCGATTATTCATGGCAGTTGGGACTTGACCTTTGATATTCAGAGTAGATGGCTATATGTAGGGATTATGAGAAATTCAACATAACGTTTTTTAGAACTGAGGCTTTACAGAATACTGTTTGTCAGAGGAAGTTCTTAGAAGTTTGTTCAAAGTTCCCTTGCTTGGTCTCATGAACAGGAGAGGCTCGCGTTTCGTCTGTCGATAGTCGGAGCAAGCTCTCTTCGAGTTAGCAAGGTGCTCTTCCTGGTCTCGTGAATAGGAGAAGCTCGCGAATCGTTGGTAGATTGCTGGAGCGGTTCTCTTCGAGTTGGCAGAATGTTCTTCTTCCGGTTCGTTCGTCGAAGGAAGGTTTATTTTATCAGTTGTTATTCATTATATTTGTAATCTGTGAAACAAATTTTTAGTGGAACTGTTAATCACTTTTATAGTGATCTAGGACTGGACGTAGATTCTGTTGAATCGAACCAGTATAAAAATTACTCGTGTGATTTTCTATTCCCTACACTCTTTATCTTTTGCGTATATCAACTGTTCGGCAAATTTTCTGAAAGAAAATTGATTTTCTAAAAAGGACCAAATTGATTTTAAAAAGGTGACCGAACACGCTTTCCGCTTACTCTAAGTTTTATTCCGCTGCGTTTTACTCTTCAAACCATATCATTCCTGGTACCAACATTTGGTATCAGAGCTTGTTTGATAGTCTTTCAAAATTTGCGAAAATGGCCGGTCACAACCAAAACCTTGTATATGTCGAGGGTGCTTCTATTAACAGACCACCATTTTTACTGGTGATAACTATGCGTTCTGGAAAGTCAGAATGGAAATTTTTATGGGGTCTGTTGATAGAGGCATCGAAGAAGCTGTACAAAATGGTCCTTATATTCCTAAGAGCACAGTTGATGGTGTAGAGGTAGAAAAACCATACTTTAATTGGACTGCTAAAGAAAATAGACGAGCTCAGTTTGATATTAAAGCTCGCAATATTATTTCATCTGTTGTTGTACTTGATGAATTCTATAGAATTTCAGTGTATAAGACAACACAGGAAATGTGGGAAGTCCTCAGAGTCACACATGAAGGAATAGAGGACGTGAAACGTGCAAGGAAGAACACTCTCATTCAGGAGTATGAGATGTTCAGAATGTAACCTGGAGAAACAATTTCTGATGTCCAAAAGCGCTTCACTCACATAGTGAACCACTTGACTGGGTTGGGTAAGACTTTTGATAATGATGAATTAAATGTGAAAATTTTAAAATAATTAGACAGGTCTTGGCAACCAAAGGTGACTGCCATCTCGGAGTCTCAGAACCTCACTCAGATGTCGATGCCAATTCTGTTTGGAAAGCTTCGTGAGCATGAGCTAGAGTTGAGGAGACGAACTGTTGAAGAGGATCAAGGCAAGAGAAAGACACTAGCCTTCAAGTCCGAGATCTCTAAAGGAAAGAGCTCTAAAAGGATTGAAGATGATGATTTTGATGATGAGGAGAACATGAGCCTTATGATAAAGAAGTTTGCCAAGTTTATGAAGGCAAAAGGAAAAGACAAATTCCACAAAGAAAGGAAAGAAAATCCAGAATCACCTTCAAGTGTAAAATGCTTTGGTTGTGGAGAAAGAGGACACATGAAATCTGAATGTCCAAAGAACAGGAAAAGTGAGGAAAAGAATGAAAGAAAATTTCAAAAGAAAAAGAAACCTTACATAGCTTGGGAAGACAATGCTTCCAGTTCAACAAGCTCAAGTGATTCAGATGAGGAAGCTAATATTTGTCTAATGGCTGACTCAGAAGATACTGGAAGCCAAGAAAGTGATTCTATCTTTGAATCTAGTGAATTAGACTTACAAAAAGCTTTCTTTGAACTAATGAATGAATCTGAAAAACTTGATGCTGCACATAAAAGCTTAAGAAAGAGCACAATGAATTGAAATTGAAATATGATAAATTGCTTGATGATGAAGTTGTCTTAAGAAATAAAGTTAGTACATTAGAAACAAAATTATCTGATGCAAACACTACTGTTGAACCTGTTGAATGCTTATCTTGTAAGAGTCATTTGTTTGATATTGACATACTTGAAAATTTACTTGCAAAGACTACCAAAACTAATTCACATGCTAAGACAAACCTTAATAGAAGCAATGTTGAAAATAGAAATATGCATCAAATAAATAAGTCCAAAGAAAGAAGAACTGATGGCAACCCCTAAAGGGAGTTCCCATTCAAAGAAGCATAAACTACACTAAGACTATGAAAGGGAAGTTGATTAAGAACTTAATCTTTTCTTTCTAAAGTCTTAGCATCTTTCTCTTTACTAAATAACTTTACATTGTTTTGTAGGCCCTTAATAAAGAGGAGAACCCATGTACATACAACTAAGGAAGACTATCAAGGATGAAAACCAACGAACCAAAAAGGGAAGCTGGATGGCGCCCCAACGCCCGTAAAGGGTGCCCCAACGCCAGAAATGCAGCATCATCTTGTTCACTTGGATTGCTGACATGGCAAGCTGTACCTTGCCTTCCAAGTCTCCTAGACTGCGTAGCTTCCTCAACAAGCTTCTTTTACACTTAGAATAGTCTGCTTAGCACGTTTTTGAGCCACTCCTTCATCTATAAAAGGAAGACTCCTTACATTGTAAAAACCAACTTTGAAACTTAATGAAATGCTGTTAAGATTTCTCCATAATCATTTTTCAGAGTTCAAACACTTGTGCCTCTTCTGCACCCTCTCCTCTAGCTTCCTTCCCCCTTGGAAGGCCGTTTGAGTTAGAGATTCAACCTAAACACTTCCAAAACCGCACCAAACAATTCATCGAACACCTTCAGTGCGCTGCATCCATCAACTCCGTTCTCCATTCCGCTGCATCATTCTGGATCGAGGAGCCACTCCTTCTTGAAGATTGGAGTTGCTTCCATCATTTGGTATTCAGAGCCAACACGTCCACGCGGTTCTACATAGCTAAGTCATTCATTCAGTTTTTTTTTACTGTTCCCGTGTTGTTCTGTTCATATGTCACTGTTTCATTAATTTTTTTTTCGTTTTCAGTTCGTGTTTGAGTGAATTGTGTTCGTTCACTGATCCTTAGTGTTTGCTTTACATTTTAATCGGTGCATATCACTTGTTTGAGTCCAATTCATCATCCAATTTTACATTCCATTTCTGTCATGGTATTATGCAATTATCTTTGCAGTTTTCATTCTGTCACTCGGTTTTGATTCTATTCCAGCATTGCTTTTCGTTTTTGTTGTGTGTCTATGCATTTCCGAGCTCAATTTTGATCATATAAAGCCATAAAGCATTGCCTAGCTTTGATTAAAGCACTTTTGAGCGTTAATTGAGACTATCTCTGCATGAAACCGTGCTGTCTGGTTTGAAATGGTACATTTTGTTGCGGTCCAGATTTCTGGTGCTTTCTGTTTCGTGCAACTTTTTTTCATGTGTTTGAATGTGCCTGAAGTGATTCCAACACCTATGCTTCATTAAAATCCAAATTGAGTGATTGAGTTCTTCATTAAACGTTCAAACCCCCTACTCTGACATTTGTTTTTGCTAGCACACATTCAATTCGGTTTTGTGCAATTCTTGAGTTTCTGCAATTGTGAACAAGTTTGTTTGAAGCATTTGTGAATGTTGCAAGTGATAGTAATCACAATTCCATGCTGAATCTCAAATTCTGTGATTGAGTTGCTTAAAAATTGGATTTCCCAAGAGTCACTGTTATGCAGTTTTGGCACCGTGTTGTTGTATCATTGCTTGTGTCTTAGGCCATTTTAGTTCTTCTAGCTCATCTTTTTTAAGCTAGATCTAGTGCATAGGACCATTCTTATATGTTGTTTGATCCAGCCAGCTTTGATTCTATGCAGTTTTTCCAATTCTGATGCAGATTTCTTGCTTTTTGCTGCATAATTAGCAACTCCAACTATGATTTCGAGCATGTGTATGTTTTTGTGCATTGAAACTATTTGAACACATTCATTTGATCATTTAAAACTTGTTTGCAGTGTCCAATTTCTCTTTTCACATCCAAGGTATCATTTCACATCTTGAACCATCATTTTGCTTGAAATATGCAAGTGCACACCTCATATTGAGATTCTGTCTGTTTTGGATCTATTTCATTGCTTAGAGAGTCATTTTTGGTAAATTGAAAATGGTTTGTTACTGTTCATATGGTAAATTTTGAGCCAAATTGATATTTACCTGCTGCATCACTAAATTTTACTCATTTTTAGCTAGTGCACTTGTCATATTCTGCTGCAGTCAATTTCTTTGCTGCCTATGTGTTTGTACACATCCATTTTGTTGATATGAAGTTGCTGGCAGTGTTAATTACATAGTTGTTTCAGTTCCATTAAATTTGACCAGTGCAGTTCCACTTTTTTCTGCCTCATTTCAATGTTGCAGCAGTTTTGTTCACAGTTTTCCAATTCAAGTTTCTTCATCTTAGCAAAATTGGATTGGCAAAAGCTGGGATTTACCTTCTAAATCATTTCCAATGATCAATCAAGTATAAAGCACACAAAAAAAGCATTTAAATCCTTGCAATCCAGTTTTGGAAATCACATTCAGAAAAACACAAAAACCTGCTGATCATTGAGGCATTTTGACAAACACTTGTGCATTTATATCAAACAGTTTGCAGCACAGATTTCATCCATTATTTTTGAATTTTTCTTGCTTTATTAATCTGTTCTAGATCCTTTCCTAGGCTCCTTTTGTGTTCCTCCTTTTATTCCAGCCCTTATATCACTTGAATTCATAATTTTTGGCTTCCAAACTATTATTAGCAAACTGGTTTTTGGTTAATTCATTTCTGGTGCAACAGCTGTTTCACTCTTCACGGTTTTGTGTGTTTGGTAGTGGTGTGTGACTTCTTTTTGAGGTGCTCCAGGTTCAAAAATCCTTTTCCAAGAGGGTAGCATCCTAGGAAGTGGAGAGATTGTAGAATTGGTCACAAAGGTTGTTCTCAAAGCTGCAACCTTGTTTTAGCAATCAACAACATTTCTCCATTCTTCACCCCACACTTTTCAAACACTTTGGAGCTATACAACATCAAGCTTTAGTAGATTCTCATTGTATACATATTGTTGGTCATTTTATTACTTTTAAAGCCTTGTATCACGGAACCTTTGAAGTTTAATTTTCTTTACATTTTTCATACTTCAAGTACCTTGGGAAAATGCTTTTCAAGCAATTCCAAGTCTACTAAGCAACATTATAATAGTTAGTTTCCACCTCTTAGTGTGAAAGTGTGTCAAGGGGCTCCAAGTGTCACTTGCACTTTCACATAGGGTCGTTTATCATTGTCTTCCATTGCCATTCATTTACTTTCCTTGCTTGATTGACTTTTATGTTTTAAGTCTCCGTGATACTTAGGAGCGCGTTTCATTTAGATAAACCTTCATTTGGTTTCTAGGTGCATTTCATCTTGCATTCCAAAGACTTTTGAAAGATTTCTACATTGAAACTTGGGTAAGAAACGTCAGGAGAAACTCTGGCTAAGGAAGGACAAGGTTTCTAAGCTTGTCCATTGTGACTCACCTCTTCTTCCTGGGAGCTATTCGGTTTCTTCACCTTTAGAATCTTTATAGAACTCTTTCACCAAAATATAAAAAGTTTTGATGTCTTGTTATGATTCCTATAGGTCTTCTTCTTCATATAGATCCTCTAGGTCTTCTAGTCTTCATCAACCAATTAGTTTCACGGAAATTAAAAGAAAACTTGATGAATCTAGAAGAAGAACTTGTTCATTTTATGAATTTGAGAGGATTGAGGATGAGTTATATAAACAAGCTAGGGAAAATATTCCATTCTTTGGAGAGGATATTGGTGCATTAACATACCTAGCTTGGGAAAGGGACATTGATGACATTCATTGCTAGAAAAAGTAAACATGAATCTTATTTCCATTCTTGCAATAGTGCATCTTATGTTCTTAGTCTCTACACATCTAGATTTGAAGTGCATTCAAGAAAGTGGTGGGATGAAAGGCAATATCTTGTTAGGATAGGTAGAAAATCCCTCATCCATGATTGGAATGAACTAAAATCTTGCATGAGAAGAGAGTTTGTTCCTTCAACCATTAAGAGAAACCTACAATCCCTAAGAGCTTACATTGAAGATGGAAAAACATTTCTTGAAAGCTTAAATGACAATGGTTTCCTTCTTAGAGAACTAGAATTTGAAATTAGACTTAAGGAGTTAAAGGTTAAGACACTAGAGTTGAAAGTTAAGAGACTAGATGTTGAGAGACAAAAAGAGGAGGAAAGAAGAGAGAAAGAAGAAGAGAAAAAGGAAGAAGAGAGACGAAAAAGAGAGATGAAAGAAGAGGAAAATAAAGAGAATGAGCTCTTCCTACTGATAGTAACTCCTACTCTTACCATAAACTTGGAACCTAACAGGGAAGGGTTCTCATTCTTTATTTCTTTTCCAATTATTGTGCATTCTTCCATTTTTAATTTTTCTTTTCAATCAATTTCCATTTCATGTTCTTTGAAAAAGTTTTCAAAAAATGGCAATTCAAAACTTGAGTTAATGTTACCCTTGTTTAAACAAGTAACTCAAGATAAAAATCAAATAACTTGGGAATATGGAATTCTCCATTTTTTCAAGAATAATTTTCAGAAAATCTTTTTCAAAAAAACAAGACTTTTCTTTTGTCTCCTTATCTTTGCTTACAACTTCATCATACTCATTTTTGCTATCTTTTGTAGATATATTTTTGATCCAGGTGGACAACAAAACCCAAAGTTGTGCTTCTTTATTTCTTCCCGATTTGAGGACAAATCATTTTTAAAGAGGGAGGGAATGATGGCAACCCCTAAAGGGACTTCCCATCCAAAGAAGCATAAACTACACTAAGACTATGAAAGGGAAGTTGATTAAGAACTTAATCTTTTCTTTCTAAAGTCTTAGCATGTTTCTCTATACTAAATAACTTTACATTTTTTTGTAGGCCCTTAATAAAGAGGAGAAACCATGTACATACAACTAAGGAAGGCTGCCAAGGATGAAAACCAACGAACCAAAAAGGGAAGCTGGATGGCGCCCCTAAAGGGCGCCCCAGCACCAGAAATGCAACATCATCTTCTTCACTTGGATTGCTGACATGACAAGCTGTACCTTGCCTTCCAAGTCTCCTAGACTGCGTAGCTTCCTCAACAAGCTTCTTTTACACTTAGAATAGCTTGCTTAGCACGTTTTTGAGTCACTCCTTCATCTATAAAAGGAAGACTCCTTACATTGTAAAAACCAACTTTGAAACTTAATGAAATGCTGTTGAGATTTCTCCATAATCATTTTTTAGAGTTCAAATACTTGTGCCTCTTCTGCACCCTCTCCTTTAGCTTCCTTCCCCCTTGGAAGGTCGTCTGAGTTAGAGATTCTACCTAAGCACTTCCAAAACCGCACCAAACAATTCATCGAACACCTTCAGTTTGCTGCATCCATCAACTCCGTTCTCCATATCGCTGCGTCATTCTGGATCGAGGAGCCACTCCTTCTTGAAGATTGGAGTTGCTTCCATCGAGAACTCGTAGAGTTTGGGTTGAAAAAGGGACTTCTATTAAAAACAAAGTAAGTAATGTTTGTTGTTTTTACTGTATGAAGCATGAACAGACATAAAACAAATGCAACATTAAACATTTTGGTGTTCCAAATGGTAAATATGCATGGGTTAAAATTGTGAAATGATTTACACTTGCATGAACTAATCCCAAGGACCCATAATTAGATTGGGGACCTAAAATTCTTGCTAATTTGTTTTGCAGGAACCTACTAAGTCAAAGAAGTCATTGTGGTATCTTGACAGTGGTTGCTCAAGACACATGACCGGTGACAAGAAAAGGTTCATCCACCTTGAGAAGAAAAAGCAAGGATTTGTGACTTATGGGGACAATAACAAGGGTAGAATCATGGGTACCGGAGAGAGTGGAGGAGGAAACACATTGATCATAAGAGATGTCCTATATGTTGAAGGCCTCAAGCATAACCTCTTAAGCATAAGTCAGTTATGTGACAAAGGTCTAAAGGTAATTTTTGAAAGTGAGAAGTGTACTGTTTACTTTAAAGATTCTGCTGTTATTTCTTTGCAAGGTGTTAGGCATAACAATATATATTTGATTGATATTGAGAGTGCATCTAGTCATAGTATAACATGCTTAGTTGCTAAAGAAGAAAATCCTTGGCTATGGCATAAAAGAGCTGCACATATTCATATGCAACATTTAAATAAGTTAATTTCTAAGGATCTTGTGATTGGTTTACCTAAACTGAAATTTGAGAAAGACAAATTATGCACTGCATGTCAAAAAGGTAAACAAACAAAATCTTCATTTTCATCCAAAAGCATAATTTCAACATCAAAACCTTTAGAACTTATGCATATGGACTTGTTTGGTCCATCTAGAATTAAAAGTTTTGGTGGAAATTACTATGCTCTTGTAATTGTTGATGATTACACTAGATTCACTTGGACCTTCTTTTTAACTTTGAAAAGTGAAGCTTTCAAAGCCTTTAAATCTTTTGCTAAACGTATTCAAAATGAAAAAGATTTGAAAATCAAAACCTTGAGAAGTGATCACGGAGGTGAATTTGAATATGAATCTTTTGAAAATTTTTGTGAAGAATATGGCATAACACATAACTTTTCTGCACCTAGAACTCCTCAACAAAACGGTGTTATTGAAAGGAAAAATAGATCATTAGAAGAATTAGCTAGAACCCTTATGAATGAATCTAATGTGCCAAAATATTTTTGGGCTGATGCAGTCAGTACTGCTTTTTATGTGTTAAATAGGATGCTTATTAGGCCAATTCTAAAATTAACTCCATATGAACTGTTGAATGGTAGAAAACCAAATTTATCTCATTTGAAAATATTTGGATGCAAATGCTTTGTTTTGAATAATGGAAAAGATAATCTAGGTAAATTTGATGCAAAATCTGATGAAGCAATTTTCCTAGGATATTCTTTGACCAGTAAAGCATATAGAGTATTTAATAGAAGAACTTTAATAATTGAAGAATCAATGCATGTTGTCTTTGATGAAATTGTGGACCTTGAGGTAAACCCTCTTGAGTCAAATAAACTCATTGCAGGAGATGAGGATTATTTAAGGGAAGCTCTTGAAGAGATGTATCTAAATGAGAACTATCCTCCAGAACTTCAAGAAACACCTCAACCTGTTGATTCTAAAAACTATCAACAACCGAGAGGACTCTAATTGGACAATATCATTGGAGATATTTCAAAAGGGGTAACTACTAGACATAATCTTAATAATTTTTGTGTAACTGTAGCTTTTGCATCTTAGATAGAACCCAAGAACATAAAGGAAGCTCTTCAAGATGACAAATGGTGCGTTACTATGCAAGAAGAGCTAAACCAATTTGAAAGGAATGAAGTTTGGGAACTTATTCCAAGCAAGATAATTATCAAGTCATAGGAACCAAATGGGTTTTTAGGAACAAGCTTGATGAGGATGGAAACATCACAAAGAACAAAGCAATGCTATTTGCAAAGGGCTACTGTCAAGAGGAAGGTATAGATTATGATGAAACATATGCACCAGTGGCCAGGTTAGAAGCAATTAGATTATTACTTGCATATGCATCTTTGATGAAATTTAAATTATATCAAATGGATGTGAAAAGTGCGTTTTTGAATGGATTTATAAAAGAAGAAGTGTATGTTAGTCAACCTCCTGGCTTTGAGGATTTCAAATATCCTGATCATATTTATAAGTTAAAAAAGGCTTTGTATGGTCTTAAACAGACACCTAGGTCTTGGTATGAAAGACTTAGTACCTTTCTAATTGATAATAACTTTTCTAGAGGCAAGGTTGATTCAACCTTATTTATAAAGAAAGTAGGAAAACACATCCTGATTGTGCAAGTTTATGTAGATGATATTATATTTTGGTCAACTAATGACTCTTTGTGTGAAGAATTTGCAAAAATAATGCAAGGTGAGTTTGAGATGTCTATGATGGGTGAGTTGAATTTATTTTTAAGACTACAAATAAAGCAAATGAATGGAGGTACTTTTATCTCTCAAACAAAATATTGTAGGGAAATTCTTAAAAAATTTGGCATGGATACTTGCAAAGAAGCTAGTACACCTATGGCAACTTCTTGCTATTTAGATAAGGATGAATCTGGAAAAGAAGTAAATGAAACTATGTTTAGAGGTATGATAGGATCTTTGTTGTACCTAACTGCTAATAGGCCAAATATTATGCAAAGTGTATGCGTATGTGCTAGGTATCAAGCCAATCCTAAAGAATCTCATTTGACTGCTGTCAAGAGAATCTTAAAATACCTTAAAGGAACCACTTCTTTTGGACTTTGGTATCCCTCTGATGCTTCACCTAGTCTAATAAGTTATTCTGATGCAGATTATGGTGGTTGTAAAATTGATAGGAAAAGTACTAGTGGAACCTGTTATTTTCTGGGCTGTTCTTTGGTGTCCTGGCACTCAAAGAAACAAGCATGTGTAGCCTTGTCTACCACTGAAGCTGAATACATTGCTGCTGGCAATTGTTGTGCCTAAATTCCGTGGATGAAACAGCAACTGGAAGACTTTGATATTTTCCTTGATAATATTCCCTTAAAATGTAATAATACTAGTGCTATAAATCTGACTAAGAACCCCATAATGCACTCAAGAACTAAGCACATTGAGATTAGACATCATTTCTTAAGAGATCATATTCAAAAGGGGGATTGTCAAATTGAATATGTTGATACCTTACATCAATTAGCTGATATTTTCACCAAAGCACTACCTAAGGATAGATTTTTTGAGCTTAGAAGAGAGTTAGGAGTGTTAGACATGTCTTAGGATCAAAGCTTATGAAAAGTTTTGCATTTTCGTAAAATTAACGCTTCATAATCGATTATCAAAAGGCTATAATCGATTATTTAAACTTGAAACTCAAATCTGGGAAATTTTTGAACAGATAATCGATTATCATGCAATTTCTGGGCAGTGAGTTTTGAGCAGATAATCGATTATCTCGAGCCATAATCGATTATCACGTAGACAAGTTCAAAAATAGAGTCGTTAGAGCGTCCCTTAACGGCTAGTTTTTCCATTTTTCCTATAAAAAGCCTCCCATAATCGATTGTTAGTCACTCCTTTGCACCCATACACTGCTAAAATCAAATATAGAGCTAAAATCCTCTCCATTTATCCTCACTTTCTCAAAGTCTCTCTACCTCAAATCTTTTCATGGCGGATTCAAGAAGACATGCGCATCCTCTTCCTCTCAACCACGTCCTGCAACCATCGATGGTTGGATTTCAGATCAAGGAAAACATGCGGACTATGTTAATTCCTGGCAAGAGAGAAGAATCATAGCGATAAAGTATATTCGCCTTGATTTTTTTCGTTTCTATGGATTTCAATTTCCAGATTTGTTTGTTGCTCAAGGACTCACGAATCTGGTGGAGCAAAAAGGTTGCATTTATCCCGATCTCATAAGAGTCTTCTACTTCAACTTGAGATATAGAGATGGGATTATATCCACTAAAGTTAAGGGTGTCCGCATAATTTTAGATGATGATGTGTGGATAAATGTTGCCCAACTTACCATCTGGGATGATGCTGTAAAAGTCCATCTAGGACTTGAAGATTTCAATAGGTTGATGACTTTCCAATCCTTCTTGCGTCACCCTGAACAACAGACAAATCGAAGGCAATTGCTAGTTGGGGGTTTCAAGGTTGAAGAACGAATGATTCACTACTTGATCGTCTGGATATTGTGTCCTAGAGAAACCAACCATGTTCAATGCTCTGAGCAGGATCTGCTTCTTCTGTATGGGATTTTAAATCACATACACATCGATTGGCCTGCTCTCATTGCTGACACAATGGTAAAAGCCAAGAAATCTCATTGCTATCAATTTCCCTATGTTTTTCTTATTTATAGGATTTTGGAGTACAAAGGTGTAAATGTTGAAGGAGAACTTGTCCAAGCCATTCAAGTTGTTGGCTCAGAAATTGGAGATACTACCTTTCGTCAGATGGGATTCATTACTAGAGGAAGAGTTCTCATCCACAAAGATGACGACCATCCTGATGAAGATGAAGATGATGACATCGATACTCATATGGCAGAACCAGTTAGTGTTGCTGCTCCTTCTGATGCTGGTCCTTCTACCATGCCCTCATCCTCCACGCTATCTATGGAAGAACATTTTGCTAGATTATCTAAGCAATTGGAGGATATGAGCCTAGCACAAAGAACACACTTTGAGGAGATTTATGAGTGGCAGCAATCTATTGATGAGTATATGGTTGATCAATTTCTTGATCTTGATGTTCGTCTATCTAACATCGAGAATCACCTTCACATTCAACCTCCCGAGAGATCCCCAAGTCCTGAATTTTAGAAATAGGATTTTATGTTTGTGTGCTTTGTTGATTGGTTGTTGTTCTTTCATTTATGTTAAATTTCTATCTTTTGTGTTTCTTATTATGATGTAATCCTTCTTTTCATTAATGAAAATGATCTCTTGATTATATGCATACTTTGTTTAATTGAGGGGGAGATCATATTTAGGGGGAGCTCTTTACATTAATCTTTTTGCTTATGATCAAAAAGGGGGGAAAATAATATAAGGGGAGAAGTAAAAATTGATACAGGTATTGCTAACTATGTTGTTGTTTGTTAGCTTGTATGTCCTACAAGATAGCCAAAGTTGCTTTTAAAATTGTATTTTTGATCATCATCAAAAAGGGGGAGATTGTTACCAATAAGGAATATTGGTAAATCTTGAAGACATTTATTTTAATGATGCTGCAAGAAGACTTAGTTGAAGAAGAGTCTAAAATTATTTAAAAGCAACTTGTAGAAATTAAATGTAGTAGGAAAGTCTTATAAACTTTGTAAAATTCACATTTTGAACTGCAATAATCGATTATCAAAAAGCAATAATCGATTATCACAAGTCATTCAGGAATAATCGATTATCACCTCATATAATCGATTATCACTTTTTGAAAAACCTGTAACGGACTTGAATAATCGATTATCACTTACAATAATCGATTATTCATGGCAGTTGGGACTTGACCTTTGATATTCAGAGTAGATGGCTATATGTAGGGATTATGAGAAATTCAACATAACTTTTTTAGAACTGAGGCTTTGCAGAATACTATTTGTCAGAGGAAGTTCTCAGAAGCTTGTTCAAAGTTCCCTTGCTTGGTATCGTGAACAGGAGAGGCTCGCGTTTTGTGTGTCGATAGTCGGAGCAAGCTCTCTTCGAGTTAGCAAGGTGCTCTGCCTGGTCTCGTGAATAGGAGAAGCTCGCGAATCGTTGGTCGATTGCCGGAGCGGTTCTCTTCGAGTTGGCTGAGTGTTCTTCTTCCGGTTCGTTCGTCGAAGGAAGGTTTATTTTATCAGTTGTTATGCATTATATTTGTAATCTGTGAAACAAATTTTTAGTGGAACTGTTAATCACTTTTATAGTGATTAACGACTGGACGTAGATTCTGTTGAATCGAACCAGTATAAAAATTACTCGTGTGATTTTCTATTCCCTACACTCTTTATCTTTTACGTATATCAACTGTTCGACAAATTTTCTAAAAGAAAATTGATTTTCTAAAAAGGACCAAATTGATTTTAAAAAGGTGACCGAACACGCTTTCCGTTTACCCTAAGTTTTATTCCGCTGCGTTTTACTCTTCAAACTATACCATTCCTGGTACCAACAATTCACCCCTTGGTCAAATAATGGTGTGGACATCCCACCTTGGTCAACATTGGGCCTTGGCCCTTTGTTGACTTGGGTGGTCAAAATCCTATTGTACTTGGCCCAAAATCCAAGGCCCAAATTAATTCCTACACTACTAGGCCCATACTACAAAGCCCAAATAAATCCTAGACTACTTGGCCCAAAATACATGGCCTAAAATATATGGCCCAAAATTATTCTTCCTCTAAAACCTTCATGATGGCCCAAGATGGCCTAAGAGATAGAGTCTAGGTCCATCTTCCACAAATGACTTCAACTCTTCTTGAAAGTGCTTGGCCATGGCTATGGGGTATGCCATCACCTTCCCCATTTCCATGGAAGAGATAATTATAAGAATACTTAGATTGGGAGATGAATGCCGAAAAATTGTTTGAGTGCCACCATATCAGTAAGGCAAGGATAGTACCTTTAGCTAATCTAAGTTTCCAAAGTTCTGCAATGTACTGGTGGACTGCCTTGGTGAAAGACCACCTAATTAATAGCTATCCTCAATTCCACTATTGGAATAAGCTTAAGACTAGCCTTAGAGGAAGGCATGTACCTTCTTATTATGATAGGGTGTTGATAGACAAGCTCCAAAGACTCCAAAAAAAGAACATGAGTGTGAAAGAATATAGACAAAAAATGGAGCTACTCATGTTATGGGCTGAGATTAGGGAAGAACCAAGGTTAACAATAGCTAGGTTTCAAAGTGGCTTGAATTATGATATTGGGGATAGGGTAGAGCTTTCACCTTATAGAGACCTTAACGACCTAGTTCAACTAAGTATTAAGGTAGAGAAATAGTTGAAGAGGAAGACTACCTCTAAGAAAGATTGTTACGACAAGATCGTTTATAAGATTGGACTGTCTAATGTCCTCATATGTTTTGAAGTTTAACAAATAGTAATAAACGAAATGAGCATATGAGAAAGTGTCATGTTTGTGGAAAATAATATTGTTGAAAGATAAATGTTTTTGTGAAAAGTCCTTATGAAATTTGAATGTCTAAAAGAAAAGTTTCAACAAACGCGTTGATATCTCAGCAAATGTACCAACAAATGAGATTTCAGTAAACATACCAATATGTTGTAAGAGAGTTTTGTTAAATGTGTTCTTGCTATACTTTGCTAAACAATGTTAAACGAGCATTTACTATATCTTGCAAAATAATGAGGAAAATTATGTTTTTGGTAAACATGCTAAAATATATAAACATTGCTCCAAAAATGTGTTGAAGAACATCTTGCTAAATGCGCTCTTGAACCAAACTAAGATCACTAAACAACGTGCTGTTAATAAAAACGTCTTGTATAAGCCAAGCGATACCTTGTACCGAATCTTGGTATCTCTATAAAAATGGTTAAACACTCAAATCTTGTTTGAACGATAGAAAATTGAACAATTTATAGTTGTTATGAACAAGCATTAAAGAGCATTAAATGCAAAACATTTCAAAACAACACACGTAATAAGAAAAATGACATATGTGTCTGCATGCATATCAACTATACTTTTTCCAGTTGCCTATGTCAAGTATCCACCTGCTTTATCATATGCAAGTCAGAAGTGGACATTAAAGACACATAATACATTCACATAATATTCTCACTATCAAAAGTTGCATTGAAGATTTCGTACAACCCACTTTTGATAAAGTACTGAAAAATTATGTTTGCTCTGACAAGTTGACTTTAACCTACGATTGCTACCTACGAAAAGGCTAAGAAAATCTGACGATAAAAACAAGCACTATTTAACGAATATTTTCTCTTGAAGAGAAGATCAAGAGAAAAAGCTCAAGAATATGAAAGAAATCATCTGAGAAGAAAAGAAAATACAAAAGGAAGAAAATACTCTCAAGATTCATAAAATCATAAGCTTACACTTGTAAGAAGAGAGAAAACTCTAAAACATTTGTTAGATTGAATTGTATTGCAAACATATCTTTTCTGTAAGAGTAATCATCTAATGACTTGTAAGCAATCTGATTGATTGCACGTTCTCAAGACAGTGCAAGCATTTAACGATTAACTCGGTTGAGTTAAATGATAAGTAGACAGTGTATCAGGTTGATACAAGGTTTGTTTAGCAGAAACTAGGAGTGGGTAAAACTCAACTAGACAACGTATTAGGAAGATACTGGGATTGTCTAAGGATACCAAGAGTGGTGAATTATATTGCACAACCAGGAGTGGGTGATACTCGGTTCTAGTTAGAGTATTAAGGGTTATTAGGATTGACTAGGTGATACCAAGAGTGGTGTGAATACTCTATTGTAATCCTTTTGAAGATTATAAGGGAACCTTCTTAGGAATCTTAGAGGAGAACTTGACGTAGCTAAACAGAGTGAACAAGTATAAATCAAGCATTTGACAACTTGTGTAAATTGCTTAATCCTCAAGAAAGTTGTTAAACTACCTTTTCAACGAAAAGTTTTCTATGACACATTCAACCCTCTCTTCTAGTGTTTTCCAGTTATTTCAAAGACTACCCTACCACATTCTATCCTAGGGAAGATTCAAAGAGAGAGGGTTACTTCTCCAAGTCTAAATATGAAGGGTCTAGAGATAGGGAAAAAGAAAAGGAGAGATACCCCTACAAAGAACCTTACAAAGATAATAGGGGTAAGGAGATCCTATGCTTTAGGTCCAATGAAAAGGGACATTATGCTTATGAGTTTCCTGACAAATGGTCTACATACATCCTAGATCATGAGTTTCAAAGTGAGGGTTCTTTTTCATAAAGTGAAACTAGTACCTTCATGTCTGAAGAAGAGGCTTTTCCTTGTGAGAGTGAACTTTTAACTGTGAGAACGCTTCTTGAAAGCTAACATGTTGAGCTATATTTGTTGATAGACCATGCCAATTTGATAAAAGGGCTATTCATGATGGTCTCACCAATAAGATAACTCTCCATCACAAGGGAAAGAAAATAGTGATGTTTCCTCTCACACCTCAACAAGTGAGAGACAATCAACTAAACTTAAAGAAGTTGGAGGGAGAAAAGAAAGAGAAAGAAGAAAATGAAAAAAGAGAAGAAAAAGAAGAAATTGAGAGGAGAGAAAAGGAGAAGGAAGAAATCTTACTTAAAGAAGAAGTGTTACTCAAGGCAACTCCTATTCCTCCAATCATAATTGAGTTAAGAGTTTTAAAAGGAGTTTTCCAATCTTTGAACTCTTATCATTTTATTGAGGCTTCTCATTTCTTGATTCAAACCTTTACTTTTGAAAATATTTTAACTCCATTTTCACTCCCCATGTTTTTAACTCCTCAATAACTTTTGAAAAATTACACTTTGAGTTGTTGTTGCCTAACAAGTTACAAATAAATCAAGGTGAACCAAAAGATTTTATCAAAGTAGGTCTTATTACTTTTGAAGAAAAATATAAAGAAACTAGAATAAGAGGTGTTCAGTGCTTCAAGTGGTTTGAAAGAGGGAACATTTCTTTTGAATGTCCTCACAAAAGAACATTGCTTTTAAAAGATCAATACACTAGAAGCTTAGATAACTCTCATTCTTCACCTAGTGAAGAAAAAGTTTTAGAGTCTGTAATGAAAATAACTTTCTTTCATGAAGAATACAAAATAATTTTTCTTAAGGAAAATCATTTCAAAAATTCAAAACAACTTTATTCATTGGTTTTTTACTTTAGATGTGTTTTTACTATGGTGCCAAAAGCCATTCAACTTTTGTTTGATGGATAATGTAGGCACATCTTTGGTCTTGGAGGAAATAAACAATTAAAAGTTATGGTACCTTAGATACCTTTCTGATATGAGGATAGATCATTTTTGAAGAAGAAGGTTATGATGGAAAATATCCAGGGAGCTTGATGGAGATCCATCCAGGATGCCACAACAAGAACTAGTTTAGGACAATGGAAGAAGAAGAAGGACTTCAAAGACTTTTACTCTTGTGGAGATGGTGTTTCAAGCATTTTTTTTTCTTTCTCTTAACCTTGTAAATATGTATATATGTCCTTTCTTAGGCCTTGTATTTGAGCCAAGAACCTACTCATCTAGGGAGCTTAGTAAACGTAGACAATTTTGAAGATTTCACTACATCCAGCTTAGAGGTACAAAAAATACATGCTTATAGTAAAATGAAAGCCCTTTGATTCAACTTTCGAAAAAAAAAATTAGCTCATTTGGAATTCTTTGGAGGAAGTTATGAAACAAACCGTTAGCAAAGATTATAGCTACTAGGATGTTGTCCATTGGGTTAATTTTGGGCTTTGGACATCATTAACGACAATATGGGCTAACTTTGGGTAAAATAAACAATTTCAATTAACAAAAATTAAAATCCTATAATTTCAATTAAAATAAACAATTAAAATCTAATAACATAAAACAAAAATCCTATAATTTCAATTAACAAAAAATAATAATTAAATATTACAAAATTAAAAAAAAGAAAACAAAATATAAAATAAATAATTCAAATATATTAACAAAAACCTTACAATTTTAAAATAAAAAATAAAACAAAATTATATAAAAAAATTGCAAATTTTTAAAAGAAAGCAAAATACAAAATAAACAATTAAAAATAATTAATATATTTCGTTAAATTTAAAATAAACAAAAAAATTAATAAATAATAAATTTTGTAAAATCAAAATAAAACAAATAAAACGAAAAAAAAAATGAACAAAATTTAACAAAACTCCTAAAGTTTGAAATAAAAAATAACAAAAATTACATAACAATAAATACAATTGCAATATTTACAAAAATCAACTAAAATTAAATTAAAAAATTAACAAATAAATAAATTAATATAAATTCAAACAAAAAAACTATTTTAATAACAATTATTATATAATATTGCAAATTTTTTAAAATAAACGAAACATAAAATTAACAATTAAAATTAAATAACATAACACATATCATCATTTAAAATAACAATAAAAAAAATTGTACAATAATTTTAAACAATTACAAAATTATATAAAAATAAAAATAAATTAAGATTAACATTTAAACAAATTATTATAAATCATAAAAAAAAAAATTTACAAGACATTAGTTAGCATTGGAAGCCTTAATCCATTTTCAAAAGGAATTTTCACTACAAAAATTTTTGAAATTATTTATAAAATTTTTCTGATGAAATAAATTTCTCATTTAATTTGAATTATCAACAAATTTTATCAATGAATTTTATTCTTGACGAAATTTTTATTCGCTCAAATCCGTTGATAATGTATATTTAACTTACAATGAAAAATTCGTTAGTAATACATATTACACTTTTCTACGAAAAAATCCGTTGAAAAAATTTGTCGGTAATGTATATTTAACTTACCGACGAAAAATTCATCGATAGAAGAGCGAAAGTTTTCTTGTCCATTTTTCCTCTCTGTCCTCAAGACATAGACATTATTTGTTTTTTTCTCTCTCGCTAGTGTTCATGCTCTTTGCGCAAGGTAGCTACAAGATGTTCTCCTTATCCTACTTCCCGATAATATAAATTTTTCTTATAGTGTTCGAATGTCGGTTAAGGCTTTGATGACATTCGAAATACGTTTCGACAGTTTCAACCAGTTCATCTTCCTCTTGTTATAATATATTATATTTATTGCAAAAGAACGTAGGCTTGTAACGTTCCTTGCAACGTTAAAAAATTGTCTTATGGTTGCAACGTTCTAAAACATTCATTGAGCAACGATCAAATTTTTTAATATGCTCCAATGTTAATTATTTTTCTTTTATTAACTTTTATTTTCTTTTATTAACTTTATTCTCCCCTAGTTATATAAATAGAGAGCTTTTCCCTCGTTCCAAGACACACCAAAAAATCAATCTTCTCTTATTCTCTTTTCTTTTAAGTTTCATCATTTGTCTCTTTCCTTTTCTAAAATATTCTGGGTTATTCTTATACTCTCTTTAGAGATCCTTGCTAGTTCTAAGATCCTCATAAATTCTGAGAAGTTCCTGTTGTATCCTAGGGGACTTGCGCAATACACCGCGAATAAGTCCTTAAGGACAATGAATCTACACGCCTCAGGAAATATTATTTTGTCAGCTTTTTACAACAATCTTAAGGACTTATGGATGACATCAACAACATGCCTTCGGAGAGCCAAACCATTGTTCCCGGAACCCAGACGGTCTTCGAAAAATCACTTTCGAATGTGTCAAAAATCGAGGTCTTCTCTGGACAGAATTTCCGGCGCTAGCAAGAACGAGAAACGACAATCCTCCTAGGGCCAATATAGCCGAAGGAGATGAGATTATTGCTGTGGTCGTTTCTCAAGTAAATCTGATGACCAATGTGAGCAAATGGGTGGTAGACTCTGGTGCTACCAGGCAAATCTGTGCAAATAGAAGTGCCTTTACCTCTTACACTAGTGTAGGGGATGGAGAATAACACGTCTACCTCGGTGGTTCCGGCACCATTCCTGTTCTAGGAAAAGGAAAATTTCTTCTCAAACTCACATATGGGACGACTCTGGCCTTGAGTGATGTGCTACATGTGCCATCAATCAGAGTTAATTTAATCTCTGTAGCACTGTTGGGAAAGGTGGGGGTTAAAGTGTCATTTGAGTCTGACAAGATCATTATGACAAAAAATAATATTTTTGTAGGGAAGGGATATTGTGATCAAGGACTCTTCAAACTAAATGTTTCTAAAAATATTAATGAAAGTTCTTCTGCTTATATTGTTGACTCATATGATATATGGCATGCTAGATTAGGATTGATTAATATGCATGATAAACAGAGTAGTAAGTGTGATATATGTGTAGAATCTAAATTAACAAAGAAGACATGTTTTTCTGTAGAACACCAAACTGAATTGTTAGGGTTAATTCATACTGATCTAGCTGATATGAAACAAACCATGTCTAGAGGAGGTAAAAATTATTTTGTGAGCTTTATAGATGATTTTTCTAGATACACCAAAGTTTACTCAATCAAACAAAAAGATGAAGCCTTTGATGTGTTTTTAACCTATAAAGGAAAAGTAGAAAATCAATTGAATAAGAAAATTAAGAGGATTAGATCAGATAGAGGTGGTGAGTATGTTTTGTTTAATGACTTTTGTGTTAAAGAAGGAATTATCCATGAAGTGACCCCACCATATTCACCCGAGTCTAATGGAGTAGTTGACAAAAAAAATAGAACCCTTAAGGAAATGATGAATGCTATGCTTGTTAGTTCTAGTGCACCTGATAACCTCTAGGGAGAAGCCTTGCTTACTGCATGTTTTTTACAAAATAGAATACCCCATAAGAAATCCGGTAAAACTCCTTATGAGTTGTGGAAAGGTTACCAACCTAAACTTAAATATCTAAGAGTGTGGGGGTGCCTGTCTAAGGTGATGTTACTCGATCCTAAGAAAAGGAAAATAGGCTCTAAAACCATAGATTGCATGTTCTTAGGTTATGCTGAACACAATGCTGCCTATAGATTTCTAGTTGTTAAAAGTAACATACTTGAGAGAAACTCTATAATTTTTTGAACATGTGTTTCCCTTAAAGGTTAGTGAGATGTCTCAACCTGTTGATGATAATGATAATAATAATAATAATAATAGTGATACCATGAATGAGGATTTGAGAAGAAGTAAAAGACAGAGAAAAGAAACTTCCTTTGGAGATGACTTTTATACTTATCTTGTTGATAGTGATCCAACAAGCTTTGTAGAAGCTACTAGTGCTCCTGATGCAAAACAGTGGGATAAGGCCATTAGGACTGAAATTGAATCAATTCAGAAAAAAAATACTTGGACTTTAGTAGATTTGCCTAAAGGAGCAAAACCTATTGGTTGTAAGTGGATCTTTAAGAAGAAATATCACCCTGATGGATCCATAGAGAAATATAAGGCGAGATTAGTAGAAAAAGGATTTACTCAAAAACCCAACATAGATTACTTTGATACTTTTGGCTCTTGTGACTAAGATTTCCTCTATCCGAATGTTATTAGCTCTAGCAGTTATCTATAAACTAGTGATACATCAGATGGATGTTAAAACAACCTTTTTGAATGATGATTTAGAGGAAGAAATTTATATGACTCAACCTGAAGGGTGTGTTGTACCTGGTCAAAAGGATAAAGTATGTAAACTCTTAAAATCCTTGTATGGGTTGAAACAAGCATCAAAACAATGGCATGAAAAACTTGATAATGTGTTGCTTTGTGATGGTTTTTCACCTAATGACGCTGGTAAATGTGTGTACTCTAAGTTTGAAAATGATGATTGCATCATTATATGCTTGTATGTGGATGACATGTTAATCCTTAGTACATGCAATGAGATTGTCGCTAGAACTAAATTGTTTCTAGGATCAAAATTTGAAATGAAAGACATGGGTGAATCCAATGTGATTTTAGGTATTAGAATCATAAGAAGGGAAATAGTATATTACTATCTCAAGAACAATACATTGAGAAACTTCTTAAGAAGTTTGGGTTTTATGACTTAAAACCAGTGAGTACCCCTTATGATGCTAATTATAAATTAATTAAAAATAGAAGAGAATCATTATCTCAGCCTCAGTATGCCCAGATAATTGGTAGCTTAATGCACTTAATGAGCTTTTCTAGACCTGATATTGCTTATGCAGTAGGTAGATTGAGTAGGTACACTCAATGTCCAAATCAGGAGCATTGGGATGCACTTGCTAGGCTTATGAGATACTTAAGGGGTTCAATGGATTATGTCATTGAATATAGTGGATTTCCCGTTGTACTAGAAGGGTACAATGATGCTAACTGGATCTTTGATTCATATGAGACAAAATCCACTAGTGGTTATGTATTCACACTTGGGGGTGGTGCGATTACATGGAGATCAGTCAGGCAAACTATTATTGCAAGATCAACAATGGAATTTGAGTTTGTTGCTCTTGAGATGGCTGGAAATGAGGCTGAGTGGTTGAAAACCTTCTTAGTGAACATTCCACTAGGAATGAAACCAACCCCATCGATATCAATTCACTGTGATTGCCAATCGGCAATAGCTATAGCTAAAAACAAGAATTACAATGGAAACAATAGACATATACAATTGAGACACAATTTGGTGAAACAGCTGTTAAAGAGTGGAACTATTTCCATTGATTATGTGAAGTCAGAACAGAATCTAGCAGATCCTCTGACAAAACCCCTGGGAAGACAAATGATATTAGAAACATCGAGGGGAATGAGACTTAAGCCACTTGCAAACAAAAATGTTATGGTAACCCAACCTTTGTGATTGGAGATCCCATGAATAAGGTTCATATGGGTAAAAACAAGTCACTTGTTAGTTCTGATAGCACTAAATTGATTTTAATCAATTATGTTCCTTCCTATGGTGTGTGAAAGTGCTAGAGATTGCATTATTGAGAGGTTAAACTTTGTCATTAAAATTCTATGTGGTGAAAGAATTTTAGCTTAAACAAAGTTTTTAATGATTTTCATATCCCTTATGGGTGGTGTATGATTTGCAGCATACACTTGATGAAATCACCTATATGAGTGTTAAGTGGCCGCTTGCATGAGATCTTGGCATGATCTCTAGAGCACTCATGAATACCGAGCACGCGCATGGCCTAGTAAGTGCAACACAACGATAACAACAAGGATTGTGGGGGTGTATTGTGATTGATAAACCTCTAACACACGTCAAGTGTCTTTGGTCCATATAACTTGCTATATCAACTAAATTGTGTGTTAAGTATCTCAATCTAAGACTGGTTCATATAGCTTGCTATACCAGCTCTGATGCATTACATCCTTTGAACCATCAAATTTTTTAATGTGCTCCAACGTTAATTATTTTGCTTTTTTGGCTTTTATTTTCTTTTATTAACTTTATTCTCTGCTAGCTCTATAAATAGATAGCTTTTCCCTCATTCCAAGACACACCAAAAAATCAATCTTTTCTCATTCTTTTTTTTTAAGTTTAATCCTTTATCTCTCTCCTTTTCTAAAAATATTCTGGGTTATTCTTATACTCTCTTTAGATATCAGATCCTCAGAAATTCTGAGAAGAAATTATGAGAAGTTCTTATTGTATCTTATGGGACTTGCACAATATGGATAAGTCCTTAAGGACAGTGAATCTACACGCCTCAATAAATACTATTTTGTCAGCTTTGTACAAGACCTTTTCTCTCTCTATCTCTCCATACATCACTCTAAACCATCAATCAAATCTGTATTTCAATTAACACATTACAATCAGAATGGGAAAGGGAGATAAGAGGGCTATCTCTGTCAAAACAAAATGTGTTTGCTACACGAGGAAGACGAGATATTACATTGTACACCAATAGGATGCCACGAGTTACGATAACCATCAACGACGTTCCAGGTCACGCACATATGACAATTGATAACCAAGAAAGACAAATGAAAATGAAAAAGAAAGAGAAAGCCAATAACTCTCATGGAAGAAGAAGAATAAGACGTGTGGAGGTTGCGGAGGAAGAAGAGAAAGGTAGAGGTACAACTAGAGTGTTTTTATAAAAAAAATTGAGAGAGAAAAATCTGAAATGATCAAAGATTCTTTCTGACCTGTTAGCAAGACATATCCGCAATTATTTGAAAATTTAAAGGTATAGAGAGAAAATCGAGAAGTTCATCCTGATAAAAAAAAGCTGGAATGAAATACATTCATTTCAGTATTTTTAAATCACTTTTATAAATTGATGTAAAGTTAACCATACGGGGAGAGCAAAGAAAAACCTTTTACATTCTTTATTAACCTATTTAAAAAAAATTAAATTGATTTTTTCAACTAATTCGAAAAGATATCTCTAACGTATATATGAAGTTCACAAATAGAATTAAAATATAGGAAAAGGAAGAAATTATAAAAAAAGAAAAAGGATTATTTGACCTAGAAAATGACATAAAATAGCACTCGTAGCTGTCGACAATGACTAACAGTGATGGATGGGAACAAGCTTCACACAACCAAAATCAAGTTTCAGACACAAAAAATTGACATAGAGAAAATGAAGGAGAATGAGCTTACCAACGGGTATGGAATCATTGAGAAGAAAACAACAAATTTGATGGAAACAAGAGAAAATTAGAAAAATAGAATGCAAAGTAAACTTTAATTGCGGCGTGAAATGTGGAATAATCTTATATAGTTTAAAAAGTCAAGAATGCGACTATTTAAATATATATATACTTAACCTTTCTAATTATTTATTGAAATAAAAAATTGTTACTTTAATTTTTTAAATTAGAATATTATCTTTAAATTGATTTTGTAAAATTAAGTTTAATTTAATTCTTTTAAATAATATTAAAACTATCTCAAATATATCTTAAGATTTTGTTGTTGGTTAGATTTCTCATCACTGTTAGGTTATCATTAATGCTTAATTTTAAGATAAATATATTTAAATGTGAAAAGATATGTTAAGAAATCTATAACGACTAAAAATAAAATAAATTTAAAATATATAAATAGATATCAAAATCAAAACCATAATTAACTTAATTTCAACCAATAAAAATGTTTAGAAAAATAAGAGAAAACAAAAGTAAAAATAAATAAATGAAATACTTTGTATTTTATACTTACGAATACATATAATTCTAGACAAAATTCAATAAGCATGACTTCATATCAATGCATTTTAAACTGAATTAAAATATATAAATACATTTCAAAGTCAAGCCATAATTTAGTTACTTTTAACTAAGAATAATGTTTAGAAAGATAAAGAAAAAAAAAGAGTAAAAAGAAAAATAATGACACTTTGTATTTTATATTTACAAATACATCCAATCACAAAAAAAAACATCAGTGCAATATTTTTCAAAATTATAAAATGGGAAAGATTTAAACAAAATTATGAAAGTGGATAAGTTGTGACAAGGTGGCATGACTTTAATTCAAAACATTTTCAAGATTGAAATTAAACACAACTTCAGTTCAATGGATTTTAAATTGAATTAAAATGTATAAATAGATTTCAAAGTCAAACCATAATTTACTTAAGAATAATGATATTTTTACCTTTCTTTTAACAATATTTGACTTTGTCACGTGTCAAGCGGTGATTGGTCTAGATGGCCAAAAAAATGAGGTGGAAAATCCAAAATTAGGAGTTTTTAAGGGTTTTAGGTTCGTGCTTTCTCTTTCTCTTGCCATGACAAAGTTCATTATGTTCATCAATTTTCTTCATTGCAAGAATACCTACAATACACGAAATAATGAATCCAAAATTAGAAAAAGAACCAAAAAAACGGACCAAGCAAAAACTCCAAAATGATAAAATAAATGATAAAAAAAACTCAAATAACCGAACAAGAAGAAGAAAGCAAAGAAGAACGAAAGTTCAATGCTTCAAACGAACGACGATAACCACAAATGGTTGAGAACTCCGAAACGAACGGCGAGAACCTCCAAAACCCAGGTCAGTGGTTGTTTCGTCCTTCAACAGTTCTTCGAAACCAACGGTGGTTGCAACGATGGCGAATAACGGTTCCATTGACGGCGAACGACAGTTGCAGCGACGGTGGTCGCACTCTCGCACAACCCTCTCTCTCTCGCAACTTCAAAAATGAATTTTTGAATCCAAACAAGAGAAAGAGAAAACGCAAACATGAAACCCCTAATTTTGGACTTTCTACCTCATATTTCTTTCTTCTTCTTTTTTTTGCCATCTGAACCAATCACTGTTTGACACATAGCGGAGTCAAAATGTTGTTAAAAAGAAGAGTCAAAATGTCATTATCCTTTACTTAACTTCAACTAAGAAAAATATTTAAAAAGATAAAGGAAAGTAAAAGAGTAAAGAGAAAAAAAATGACACAATTTGTATATTATACTTACAAATACATCCAGTCCTAAACAGAAGTACCAAAATCATCTAAGTTTTTTTCAAAATTACCAAAAATTGGATAAATTTTAAAAAAATTATGAAGATGAGTAAGTCGTGACAAGGTGACTCAACTTTAGTTAAAAACATTTTTAAAGTTGAAGTCATGCCAAGTTGACATGACTTCAGTTAAGTGTATTTTAAACTAAATTAAAATGTATAAATAGATTTCAAATTCAAATCATAGTTTACTTAACTTCAACTAAAGAAAATGTTTAGAAAGATAAAGGAAAAAAAGAATAAAAGGGTGACTCACTTTGTATTTTATACTTATAAATGCATCCAATACTAGATAAAAGCATTAAAATGGGATAGATTTTAATAAAAATTATGAAAGTGGATAAGTCGTGACAAAGTGACACGACTTTAGTTCAAAACATTTTTAAAGTTGAAGTTGTGTCAAGTTAACACAACTTTAATTCAATGCATTTTAAATTGAAATTGTATGATGTTGATATGAATTTAGTTAAGTTTTGGTAATGCCAAATTAGCATAATTTTAGTTCAGTTTATTTTAAATTAAAATCAAACCAAATTAACACGAATTTAGTTCAATTTGATAGAAGACATATCAGATTTACAGGACTTCAATTTAAAATGCTCTAAACTGAAATTTTCTCAACTTGATACAACTTCAACTTAAAAAAATGCTTTTAACTAAAATTGTGCTTTTATTGTGTATTTAAATGCTTTTGGCCGAATCCTAACTCATGGTTATATACTATCAAACTTTTATTGTGTATTTAAATGAAGTGTCGATTTATGCTAACATCAATAGTTATTTAAATTCTTACATAGAAGTGCAGCAAGAATCCCAAACATATGAAAAATTATGATAATATTAATAACTTATTTCAGTTAGAACGAGTCTCCAAACTCAAAAAACTTACAAAATATGTATAGGTCGTACATCAGTAAGATTCTTGAACTGCATCCACAGTGAGATTTGAACCAAGTTTTTATAGAACTAAACCTTGGAACATGGTCTTCTCATAGGTTGCACCACTTGCATGCATTATAAAAGAAAAGAAAGAGAAAAAAAAAAACTTTACCCTAACAATATTATAATTGATTTCTTATGATGAGATTATGACCCTTATGTCTTGGAGGGGATAGGAGGGCAAAGAGTTAATGATATAATTAATTTATGAGCACCATATCTATGGTCTATTATGGGTAAAACTTTTTGCATGATATAATATTATGAAAAATTTATGGAGAAGAAGAGAAGGCACGTCGCTTTCTATTGTAAAGTTTACCAGCTGCTCAATAGCAACGGCAGTCAAATAATTTGTGACCTATTAAAGGACCTTTCAAAAGCTATTAGGGCTTCGTAACAAAATAATTTTGAACCATCCTATAATAAAGACGTTCTCCTATCACACAGGATGGTCCATACCTTCATCAATTTTTAATCTAAATGCTACCTAAGTTGACTCCTACTACCCTCTTTTACTCTTTTTTATAAAATAACCATCTTTTACTCTCATACACTTCAAAAATCTTACATCGTCAAAGATTCAATCTTTAAGATTATGTTGTTAAAAATATTTAGTGTAAAGTTTTAAATTGAAATAAAAAAAAAAGTTAAACATCGTACAACTTTATTATTTTAAATTTTTTAATTGAAAGTGATGGTTTAATTTATTATATAAGTTTGTTTATAGATTTATCAGTATTGTATATCTTTAAAAGATCAAATATATTTATATACATTTTTCTCTTTTAGCCTATTTACAAGTCTTTTTTAATATAAAATTATGATAGAGATATAGAATTGTAAAATCTGTAATATTAACTCAAGATTTTAGATTGAAATTAATATCGTAATCTTTTATATGAATTTATTATAGATTCATTAATATATCTTTTCAAAATATCAAATATAATTATATATATTTTTTCTCTTAAATTATATATATACTCTTTATGTTACAATTGTGATCGAGATATAAAATTGTAAAATTTATAATATTAATTGTTTTAAGATTTTGAATGGAAAGTGATGTTATAATTTTTTTATGTGATTATATTCATAACCTAGTTGATATTATATCTCTTTGAAAAATCAAATATATTTATATACATTTTCTTTTCTTAACCTATCTAAATGCCCTTTAATAATAATAATAATAAAGTTGTAAAACCTGTTAATATTTCATTTATGGTAATAAAAAAATTAATAATTGAAACCTATGTTGAGAGCAAGAAGGGTATGAGTAAAATAAATTCATTATTTAGCTATTCGGCTACGTAGTATGTGATATTTATTTCTATCTTTTTATGGTTAAGGTTTTGAACTCTCTTTTTGACTTTTTTAACTTTATATTCTATAATGCTTTCACGTCTGCAATAGTAAAAACCATAAAGGGAAATCAATAAAGAGCTTCTAAGTGGTGCGTCGTCCACTTGTTGATGTGAAACCCCATTTTTTACTTCAAGATATATACAAAACTTTTATAATTTGGATTTTATCAATTTTTAAATTTAAATTTCAAAAGGGGTTCGACTAAATTTTCTTCAAGTTTATTTTATTAAATTTTGATTTGATACGATTGATTTAGAGCAGTATCCTTGATATAAATATCCATAACTACTAACCCAAATATAAAGGATACAAAAGAAAATAATAGGATTTAATGCAAATTATAGCTACAAGATTTCTTTGCCTAGATTGACATTATCATTTGTATACATTATATATCCTAATTAATGGAAAGTAAAGAGTCTTTAAGATAGAACAAGAACCCCAAATGTTAGGAGAGCCTTTCTATAGTATGGGAATAAAAGAAGAAAAAAAAAATACAAAGTAACAATATAAATTAATTTAGAATCAATCCTAGTAAATAGTTAAAATTATGATAACTAATGCTAGAAATCAATTTAAACTCTAATTTATAAATTAATTATAATTATTTTTATTAATAACATATTCTAATTTAGGTATTATGTTTAACTTAGTCAATATAATTATTAATTATAATAAAAAGGATTTTAAGTTTATCTCAACCTCACAAAATCGATTTTTAAGATGAAGTTTGCACTCATTTATATATTTTAAATTGACATTATCTATAGTCGATGTAAGATTTCCAACACATTCTCTATTCTCTCATATCGAGGTCTTCTGCGTGAAAGTAAACATTAATGAATAGTCCAATAACAACTTTAATAATGACTGATATCATATTATTAACTAACCTGCCTAACTCAACTCTATAAAATCAGTATGTAATTTGAGGTTTATATCCACTTATGTACTCTAAGTTGACGTATTTATATCTACGAGAGATTTTCAACAAATTATTTTTTTTCTTAAATTTTGTTTTTATTTAATGATTTTCATTTTATTATAAGAAGGATGTTCAAAAAATACATGAAATGCAATGTTTATGCAAATGAAAACATTTAGGAGAAGGTGTTGTATTTTATGTAGATAAGACATGAGTAGATGGTCTTTATGCTTAACTTTGGAGATGTCTTATTGTATATAATGTGTATTTGGAACCGGAGGATGTATTCCTTTTATAGATAAAATATATAGTTTTTCTTTCGGTTAAAGGTATGTAGAGAAAATAAAGAGCATGTAAATTACGCATCTTTACAACTAGTCTCGGTTCCTTTTTTGTTATTGGTGTTTTTTCATTAGAGTTAACAAAAATAAATTGTATAAATACAAAATTATTATTATTATTATTATACTTAACTAATTTTTCCCTTCGACAATTTAGAAAAAAATGCAACATGATTTAATAGTTTTACGTTATAAAAGAAGAAAAAAAATTAATATAATAATATTTATATTTAAATAAATTTCATGTAGTTAACAAATATTGCAAAAAAGTAATCAATCATATTAAAAACAAAAATTGACAATATATGTTTATGAAAAACAAATAATAAACACATAAGTAATACTTTCCGTATGATATTTATAATTATAATTATAATTGTTGGATGTAAAATTTAAACTCTAAGGGAATTAATAGTCAAATTGTGGCAAAGAGAAAAATAACTTGCTTTGGCAAAGAGAAAAATAACTCTAGTTTTCTCTCCTCGTGTTACACACACTCTGCTGTATTTCACAAAACACCTAGGATGACAAAAAAATCTGTTGGCATGCCGCAGGTAAAATTCGCGACGGATAGTTACTATCCACGGATATTTACTATCCGTGGATAACGGATAGAGGGTATTTTAATACCCCTTCTAAACGGGTCGGATACGGATAGTATATTATCCGACCCACGGTACCCGTTACCCACAAAAATAAAAAAATAAATTAATTTATATATATTTTTAATTAAATTTAATTAAAAATAAAATAAAATTATATTTTATTAGGTTAAAATTAATTAAAATTAAATTTTAATTTATATTTAATTTAATTTACATTATATTATAAATATATTTTTTGTAATTTTATTTTAAAATGTATAAAATATTTTTTTTTTGCAGGTATCCGCGAGTATCCGTGAGTTTTAAA
The DNA here is from genome assembly GCA_027742785.1 of Vigna reflexopilosa. Lineage (NCBI taxonomy): Eukaryota > Viridiplantae > Streptophyta > Magnoliopsida > Fabales > Fabaceae > Vigna > Vigna reflexopilosa. The sequence goes on along the minus strand of CM050925.1, from coordinate 13,497,895 downwards.
ATACCCACGGGTATTTTTTAAACAGGTACTCGGCGGATAGCGGGTAGCAGATAAGATTTTATCCGACGGATCAGATTGCAGGTAAACACTATTCGTGTCTGACTCGACTCGTTGCCATTCCTACACCTAGCACTAACAATAATATGAAGACGGATGAAGTTTTGTATTAATCACGAAAATTTACCATTCATATGAAAAAAATATTTTAAGCGTAAATCTTATATTATATTATTAGTATATCTAGAAATTGTGCATAAATAGTATCTATGCATAATTTAATCTATAACAAAAAAAAATCATTCTTTATATGTTTCGTTATGTTTAAAAAATATTCATGAATATTATAAAGTCTGTAGTACGTATAGATACTTACAAATATTTAAAATATTATATATAAATTTTTAAATTTAAATTTAAATAAATTTATAAAGCAAAATATAAAATACAATATAAATTAAATTGAATATAAATTCAAATTTAATTTTAATTAAGTTGAATTTAATAAAATATAGATTAATTTTTATTTTAATTAAATTTAATATAATAAAATATAAATAAAATTTTTATTTTAAAGATTAGTGAATAATATATTTGTATGTACGAGTAATACGATACTGCATCCGATTTATTTATAAATAAGTATTAAAATACTTACTATTTTCTATCACTTGCGATAATAAATATTTATAAATACTAACTATCTACTATCAATAAATTCATAGATTTTTACAAACACAAGTGTTTTTCTTCATCCTCAATTAAACTTGGAATTAGAAGATACTCAGTGATAAATACACAAATTTTTAGAGTTGTATTGAAATTAAACTTGTTTTTTTTTTATATTTTTAAATATTATATATCTCAATCTATATTTATATATAAAATATTTTCTATTCGATGTGTATATTTATTTTTTAATTTTATCTTTTAAATAATTTTTTTAAAATTAAAATAATTATTTCATTAAGTTTATTTTTTAAATAACTTTTTTTAAAATTCAATTATTTTTTCCTATTTAACCTTTATTTAAAATTTAATCATTCCTTTAATTATAAGATTACCTATAAAATAAATGAAAATTATAAAAAATATTTATGTGTTTTCAATATTATAAGTATAATACCAATAAATTTCAAGAAACTATATGTTATATATAAACGCTCCAATACACAGTATATTATGATCTGCATGCACATGTAAATACTAAAAAATAAATAAGTGATGAGGTACTTTTGATTTTAAATTATAAATACCTAAGAACTTCTTTTATCTTATAAATAATTCACATTATGTTTCTTCTTGAAATATGCGTATATTGGTTTACACTAATTGTTCTAAAAATGTGACGGGCATATTAATTGAACGCCCATTGAATTAAAATAGACTCTCTTAAAGTAAATAAGTTAACTCAGTGCGGTTGAAGAAACTTTTAGTTAACTCAATTTAAATCTTGAAATTTATTATCCTGGATTAATCTTTGGTGGGAAGTTGTTCAAATTAATCAACATTTGACTTATTTTCTAAAAACAAATTAATATCTTAATGAATGAAATATTTGTAAAATAAGTTCACTATTAAAAGTGAAGGTACAAACAAATGAAAAAAGAAATTCATATATTTAAAGTTACATTTTCTTTTATAGATACATATTTCTTCCCTAATAATAGTATAATTTAAGTGAGTTGATTTAAGTTTATTAAGTGATATATAAATGAGAAAAATGTTTTGGAAATAAGCAATTCCAGATATTAGCACAATTAAATTTAATTTGTTTACATCCACGAACATTCAACAAAATATATATTATTACTTAACATGCACATCTCCTCGCGACGCACAATTTTTTATTTTTTTTACACCTTTTTTTAGTTTTGGTGTTAGTATTGATATCTTTCAAAAAGATAAATTTATTAGAAAGATTTAATACTAATGATTTATGACACTGGGAAGAAACAACAACAATATTTTTAATTCAAAATTTTAAGACAATATATTTAGTCTTTTTTTTTCTTATATATTCTTCTGCTTTATCATTTCAATTATGAGACTTAAATTCACATATATTTCTAATATTCTTTTTTAAATGCAATTTTTTTTCATTTGATATATTTTCTCTTTAAGAGATTAACCACGACTACATTACTAATCACCCTTACATTTATTACCATTATGGAAGATACTTCTCTCAATTTAGAAGATTTTTTTATGCAAGAACTACTTTACATTAAACATATTACTTAACATATGTACAATTGTTCATTTCATACCTTAATTAGAACTTTAGTTTTAATACTAGTGTTGAGATCTTTCAAGAGCATATTTAGTACCAATGATAAGATACTACAACCTCCAACTCAAAATCTAAAGCAATATGTTCGTGGATCTTTTATAAAAGAAAAAATGCATTAAGATTGATTTTACATATACACAAATTATTGTGTTCATTCTTATTTTATCTTTTTTCATTATTGTATTTTGTTATTTGTTTTTAAGATATGTGATGTTATATTCTCTTTCGTTATTCTCTTTATATTTCTTAAGTCTTTTATTAGTAAACAAGATAGAAAAAAACTTTTCAATAAGTTTTCTTTTATTTTTTATTTGTATATTATTTAACTTTTTTTATTTTTATTCAATGTAAGACTTAAACTCACTTAGATTCCTAATAATGTTTTTATCAAATTTAGCTCTCTTCCACATTAATATATCCTTTATAACGATTAGTCACAAGTACTTTACCAGTGGCCTTTACCTTCATTTACTATAATAAAAAACACTTGCTTGAATGAATAAAACTTTTGATACAATAACCATTCTATATTTTATGTGTGTAAGTTAGTTACCAAGACGAATCAAGCTCTAATACCAATGTTGTGGAATATATAATAGGAAATATTATTTTTTAACAATAACACAATTACCTAAAAGCATCACAAATAAGAATATACAATCATATTTGGCGTAGTTTGACACTCTACGACTTAACAAAATATATTTTACTACTTAACATGCAATTTTTACAAGAGATAATCGCAAACTCTTATACAACTTTTACAAGATAAAATTGCAAACTCTTTAATATAACTTATAGTAAGGACACAATTGCAAACTTTCTCATAAACACAAATACCAAAGTTTCTTATACATAAAAAAACCTTATTGAACTCTAATGATAACCATAAATTAACTCTTCATTTTTACAATAATTTTTTACTTTTTTCTTTTGCATTACTTAATGTAATTTGATCAATACTAGTTTAAAAAAGGCTTAATAGCAGTGATGGTCCCAATTTTTGTCAGCTTTGTTCAAAATGACCTCATTTTTTTAAAATGTTCAATTTAGTCCTAAAGGTCGTAATTTATGTTCAATTTAGTCCATTTTGCAAACGCCGTTTAAATCGTTAACGACCAAATGTCCAACTGTACAATTAGTGAAACATCACCCTTGACACGTCATCATCATCTCCTACCTCCAGAAACCCTAATTTCCCCATACACAGAAACCCTAGCCACCACCTAACCCTAACCTTCGCCGCTATGCTCACGGCCAACCACCATCTTCGCACCTCTATCATCAGACATTTCGAAACCCTAACGAGATGGTCGTGTCGTTGTTCCAAACGCTCCGCCACAAGCATCGCGAAACCGAATTGCGAGTTCCTCGCGCCTTTGACGTGAAGCTTCTTCATTCTCCACCAGCCACCACCAACCTGAAACATAGAAGATTAAAACCCATAGAACAAAATTTCTCCTTCAAACCAGAAGCGCGATTCGCGCCGCAACGGTGAAGAGCCACCAACATCATCATCAACCTCTCGTGAGCAAAACCAAAATCGCAGAAACGCAAACCCAAATCGCATCAGCACCTCTCCGCAAGCTTCTACACCACACCTTCTTCATTCACCTGTAGGATAAAAATCTAGAAGCAAACCAACTATCACGAAGTTGATCACCATATCTGCCGAGAAGGAGAAACCCTATTCTCGCATGACGACAATGGAGCAAGCTTTTCCCCAATCTGAAGATGCAAATCTGAAACCCTAATTTTTGAGTGAAAGAAAAGGGTTGCCACATGTCAAGCCCTCATTGGCTGACCATCCTTTGTCAATTCTGGTCCTAACCACGTCACCCAATAACTGTCATGTAATTCACTGATTGGTGATGTGTCGTTGACGATTTAAACGATGTTTGCAAAAAGGACTAAATTGAATACAAATTACGACCTTTAGGACTACATTGAACATTTAAAAAAAATGAGGTCATTTTAAACAAAGTTGACAAAAATTGGAATCATCAGTGCTATTAAGCCTTTAAAAAAAATAAAAAATACAATACTTGAAAGTTACAATTAATGTATTACAATATTTTTATATGTAGTAATGTATTATCATATTTTTATATGTAATTGATTTGTGATTTAATGGTAATGAGATTTATGTTAATAAAAATAAAATCAATGATACAACTCTATTTTTGTCCTTAATATTATACATATGATTAAAAAGTATATTTTAAGTCTATAGTTTCATAAAATTGAGTTGTAAAGTGAGATTTGTACTTATTTATATACTGTAAATTGATTTTATTTCTAGTCGATATGAGATTTTCAATAAATATTTATAGTGAAAACACAAAATCACTTAATCATATAAAACAACCAAAGTTAGATAACACTTAGGTTGAGCTTCATAAAACTGACTTGTAAAGTGAGATTTGTACTTACTTATATACTGTAAATTGGTTTTATCTCTAGTTGGTGTGAGATTTTCAATACATATTTATAGTGAAACCACAAAATCACTTAATCACATAAAACAACCAAAGTTAAATAACACTTAGGTTGAGCTTCATAAACCTGACTTATAAAGTGAGATTTGTACTTACTTATATACTGTACATTGATTTTATTTCTAGTCGATGTAGGATTTTTAATACATATTTATAGTGAAAACACAGAATCACTTAATCATATAAAACAACCAAACTTAGATAACACTTAAGTTGAGCTTCTTAGAGAATCTTCTAAGAAAAAAAAATATAAAGGAAAAGAAAATAAACTTCTCCTAAATTAAAACTATATATATTTACAAGATAAAAACAAAAGAACATATAAATAATTTTACAAATTAAATTTTACTTTTAATCTTTTAAAAGTACTTCCGGATAAGTTGGTTAAGCACAGTAAATAACTAGTAACTTTTTGAAATAAAGCTAGTGTTACACTCACTTGTGTAGTAATGGGTTTGCTAACCTAACCACATATACATATAAATAGTAAACTCATAGTAACCTTGGAAACTACCCCAACTTCTCGATCATTCCATTAGCCATCTGAAGCTTATAAAATCCTCCTCACTTTATACCACCTTCTTCCATTCCAACATCTACATCACCATGGCAAATACAAGAGCAACCCAACTTTCCATGCTTGCCCTAATCATCTTCTCTTTATTCTTCATCACCTCGCAGGCACGTGCTACTCTCCAAAGGCACGTGCCATCATTCTCCCACCATAAAGCTCTTGAGATCCATAGGTTTCTCCACAAATCAGATATTGACCTAGCAAAACGTCCACATGATGAAGATGGTGATCTTCCACTTGCACCTGGAGATAGACTTGCACCAGGAGGACCAGATCCTCAGCACAATGGAAAACAACCACCACGTAGGTCTTAGGGTTTTCATTTGTTTGAGGATACGTGGCTACACGCATGCATGCATGCATGCCTTGTTGGGTTTTATAGGTATAGAACTTTAAGCTGCATGGTGTGAGCTTAACTATATCAGGTGCATCCTGTGGTACCTTCTTTCTTTCCCTAGCTGCTGTGTTGTCAACTTTGTAGTATTCTCAAATAGAATAATGCTATTTCTACTCACAGTTTCTGCACCATTTTCTTCTTCTTCTTCTTCTTCTTCTTCCCTTGGTTTCTCTCTGTGCTAGAAATTGGTGTGGAAATAGCATTACTCTTTCAAATAATACCCTACATGGTTGGAAAATTATACATGTTTTGGAGTATATGTGGGTGGATATGTTTCTGTCTTTGTGTTTTACTTTTATCAGTTTCATTTAGTTTCTGGAATCTTGTTTTTATAGGAGGTGTTTTGGAAGATCAATGAAGAGGAACCAGGGTTTTTTCTTTTTTACCTTTTTTTTTTTAATTTTAATCGTATATAAAATTTTCTTTACGTTTTTGTCATGGATAAACTACGCTTTCGTGAAAAATCACATACTAAATACTTTACATTTAATATTTGCTATTAGTTTTTTTTAATTACGTATATAATACTTTAGATGTTTAATATAAACTTCTACTGCACATATTATCCAGAAAAATCACATCAAAATTTATGTTGGCTTTAATACATACTTTTATCAAACATATTAATTAAGATAAAGGCTTAAATTTAATCGGAAAACAAAATACACAATTCAACCTCATCTTAAGATTTATACTTTTTTACATAAAAAAAAAAAAAATTGTACCTTTTCAAACTCTTCTGCGTAAAGGCAAAGTTATTTCTACGGAAAGTAGTTTTAGTCATGGAACTTCGTACTACGGATATTAATTTATGTGTATATGCCAAAAGGAGAATAAAGTTGAAAGTTTGATTCAAGCTTTCCACTTTCGCCCTAATAGTAATAATTGAATTAAAATCTACGATCTAAATTAAAAATATAATCAAAATAATAATCATGTGTCGTTCTCTCCTTGGTTCTTATTATTCTCTTAGTTTTCACTTATTTTCTATTTTATTGTGTTTTGTGTTTTCTTCTTTTAAATTGTAGTTTTTGTGGAAATGGAAATTTTATATTTTCTTGTTTTCTTTTTTAAATTATACTCTTAGTTTGCATTGTATGATTAAGTCGACATCTCTCTTAAAAAATGAGAGACATAAAAAATAAAACACATCTCTTTTGAAATCGCTATTACATTATTCAATATGAAACTAGTTGTACATAGTGCGAGAAAAGAAAACATAAAAACAAGAAACAGAGAATATTTGAAAAGAACAAAAACATGACAACTGAGTTTTTATGCGTATGTGATTGAGAAGAAAAAGAAAGTTTGTATTGAATAAATTATAATATGGAAGCTTTTATAGATTCCAATTTTTATATATTTTCTAGATTTGAGGGAGGATTTATTTCAAATCATGGCCATAAAATTAATTATAAATCATTCTTAAGAAAACAAAATTTTGAAAGATAATTAAGAATTTATTAAAATAATATAGTACTATGCATAGTTTTTTAATGGCATGCATGATTTTTATAGTTAATCACAAAAGGTTTCGGCATATCAGCATCCCTTTGAAAAGCAAATATATGAATATTAAGTTATTCATCAGGGACTATGCCTATTTGTTCTTTTAAGAGAGTTATATTTAAATTAAGATTGAGAAAACAAATTCAAATCATAAAATTATTTTTTATGAACAAAAACAAATATAAAAGTATTGAATTAAGAAAATATTATAAAACACCACACAGTTATGTAACAGTAATATGCACTTGGGTTTTATTAGCTGTAATCGAGGGCATTAAATTATCATATTTTCCATAATTGACTTTAATTTTGTAGGGTAGGTAAGAGGCTTGATCTATGTGTATTTTGTGCCCTAAGGCCTAGAGGTTTTATAACTTTTTTATCTCGAGATATTGGTGGTAAAAACTTTAATTGCTATCATGCTTTTACATTTACAATGATTCCTTTACTATCTATAACTAGTTCGATTTTTTCGGTTTAGTATTAAACTTTTCCATAATAATGTTTATATAAAAAAAATCAACTTCTCTAATAAATTAAAATAAATAAATTATTCACTTAATTTTTGTAGTTCATCACCTCACCCCCTGGATTATTAAAAAGCACAATAAAATTTTTCTTATGTTTGTTATATTTTTTTAATTTAAAATTTAAAATATTGTTTTTATTATAATGTAAGACGATTATTCCATGATGGATAATGAAGTATTAAGGTTGATCTTTTAAAATCAAATACTGAATTTGTCAAGTATTGAAGTAGTCTATTAAATTGTGTATTCAAGCATATAAACTAACAAAGAAAAATGCAGACGAAGAAAAAGGGAAAAGAATCTCAATGCATACTGTGTTGATTTTATTACTGTAGCCAAAAGCAAATATATACACGAGTAAAGAAGAGAGAAGAAAAGAAAAGAAAAATGAAAACGGTTACAATAGAAAGCGTAAACAGAAGGCGTAAAAACGAAAAGGGTAAAACCCAAACCCAATAACAAATTATTCTTGAGACCCCCCCCCCCTCCCCTCAAGCTGGGAATAGATGTTTAGCATTCCCAGCTTGGAACATAAAGTGGTAAAGTTGGAAGGAGAAAAGACTTTTGTGTAAATATCGGCAAGCTGATGTAGGGAAGCTATGGGCAACAATTTAAGGAGACCAGAATGAACTTTTTCACGAACAATATGGCATTCGATATCAATGTGCTTGGTACGTTCATGAAAAACTTGATTTGCTGTTATTTGAAGAGCAGATTGGTTGTCACAGTAAAGAAGAGCAGGGCGCTGAACATGGACATGTAGATCTTCAAGAAGATATGTAAGCCATTGAAGCTCACAGGTAGTGGTAGCCAAGGCACGATACTCTGCCTCGGAAGAACTACGAGAAACAGTGGGCTACTTCTTGGAACGCCAAGAGATTAAGGAATCTCCAAGATAAACTGAGAAGTCTGTAATGGAGCGTAGACAACCCGCCTAGTCTGAATCGCTGAATGCTTTTAATTGAAGAGGACTTGTAGGAGAGAAAAAGAGACCCAATCCAGGAGCAGATTTTAAGTATCGTAGAATGCAAAAAATAGCTTGCGAATGAGATATTGTTGGATCAGACATGAATTGGCTAAGATGATGAACAACATGGGTGATGTCAGGGTGAGTGGTAGTGAGGTAAATAAGACGCCCAATCAGTGACGATAAGCAGAAGGATCAGAAAGAGGAGTCCCTGTTCTAGCAGAGAGACAGGTGGTATAGTCCATATGAGTAGAAATAGGTCGAGAAGCCAACATACCACAATTTGAAAGAATGTCAAGGGTATACTTCCGTTGAGAGATATGAATACCATACTTATTCCTAGCAACTTCCAGACCCAAAAAATACTTGAGATTACCAAGCTGAGTGATATGACTTATTTCTGAAATATTATTACCTACAAGAACCACATCATCAACGTACACAAGAAGAGTTATTGTGGAAGAACCAGAAAATTTGAGAAATAACGAATGATCAGATTGAGATTGCTGGTAACCATGTTGCATGAGAAATGAAGAAAGTCTAGCAAACCACTGACGGCTAGCTTGTTTCAAGCCATATATTGAACGTTGCAGTTTACAAACTTGATTTGGAGAAGTAGGATGAAGACCAGGAGGTAGGCTCATGTAGACTTCTTCATGTAACTCACCATGGAGGAAAGCATTATTTACATCCAACTGCTTTAAGTGCCAATTAAAAATCGCAGCAATAGCTAAAAGGAGTCGAACAGTAGTGAGTTTGGCAACTGGTGAGAATGTGGCTAGGTAATCCAATCCTTCTGTCTGAGTATACCTTTTGGCAACTAGGCGTGCTTTATAACGCTCAATGCTTCCCTTTGCATGATATTTTATCTTATAGATCCAACAACAACCAATGGCACGTTTGTTAGATGGGAGAGTGGTGAGCGTCTAAGTGTGATTAGTTTGAAGAGCATCTAATTCAGCTTTCATGGCTTTAAGCCAACAGTCACTTTTAGCTGCTTCAACATATGATTTTGGTTCTGACTCAACAGAAATGGAAGACACAAAATGATGAAATGAAGGAGAAAAATGAGAATAATAGAGAAAATTTTCAATAGGATAGCGAGTACATGAATGAAGACTGGTTGCAGTTGATGTGAGAGAGTGATGAAAATCTTTTAAATAAGTAGGAGGCTTGTGGGGACGAGTTGAGCGACGTAAGGGTGGGGAAGTAGAATGAGATGGATTTGTAGAAGAAGGAGGTTGATGTTGATCAATGGAAGAAGGAAAATGATCCAGTGATGCAGAATCATTTGTGAAAGGTAAAGGTGTAATGGTAGGAATATGAGTATCTTTGGAACCAGTTTGCAGGGAAGGAAAATGATCTTCATAAAAGTAAACATTGCGAGAAGTAACAATGTTTTGAGTATTAAGATCATAGGTGAGGTAACCTTTGCTATGTGGTGACATACCTATGAAGAAGCAAGGATGGGCACGTGGGTCAAGTTTCTTGCGATTGGAAGTAAGAGTAGATGTTCCAAGCTTATTAACATGAGCAACAATATTATTTAATGTTGAAGTAGCATTTGGTGGTTGTTGGATTAAAGCTAATAGAGCCTGATATTGTTGAGGTGTGAAACGAATATCTTGGTGCTCAATAGCAGTAGCAGAGAGATCTTTCTCAATGACTTTGCCTTCACCAGTCACAATGCTATTAGCAGAAGGAAGTTTGCCATTAAAAAAAAGATGTGCAGGGGGAAACCCATATTTCTTATAGCACACATCTATAGTGTGACCAATCTTGCCACAGTAAGTGTAAGTTTTCCCACGCTGAGACACGCTCTTGTTATTCTTATTATCAGAGTTGGATGGAAAACCATGTTTACGATAACAAGTATTTTCAGTATGTCCAGAACGACCACAAAAATTGCAATTAGAATTAGCACCAACAACATTGATGGATCCATGTTTGATTTCAGCAGTGAAAGGGTCAGTAATAGTCACCTGTCGTTCTTGTTGCGCAACATAAGAAAAAATTTTGGTGATAGGAGGCAGCGGATCCAATAACAGAATATGAGAACGAACATTAGCATATTGTTCATTAAGCCCACAAAGAAACTACATAGCTTGATTTTCAAGTTTACATTGAGCTAAAGTAGAAGAAACTTTACAGGTGCATTTAACATTGTAGGTGCAAACTGAATTTGGTCGAAAATTCTCCAATTCATCCCAAATAATTCGAAGTTGAGTGAAAAAATCCGTGACAGACAAATCACCTTGTTTAATGGAAGATGCCTCAAGTTGTAGAGCAGATATACGAAGGAGATCGCCATGGGAATAACGAGATTTTAGGTCACGCCAGATTTCCTCAGCACAGTCCATCCAAAGTATGCTCTGGCGAGTAGACGATGAAACAAAATGAACGAGCCAGGAAACAACCATATTATTACAACGTATCCAAGCACCATATCTTCGATCAGACTATGATGGTTGTGGAGCACTACCATTGATGAACTCAACCTTGTTTTTGGCACTAAGAGCAGTGATCATAGATCTGCTCCAAGAATGGTAATTCGTAGAATCAAGAGAAGGAGATACAAGGGCCATAGCTGGATTTTCATTAGGGTGTAAATATAGAAAACTATGAACATTAAGAGATGGGTCATTGTCACCACTCATGGTTGCAAAGAAAATAGAGAATCGTGATAGAGGAGAAGAGAGAACCTGGCTTTGATACCATAACAAAGAAAAATGCAGTCGAAGAAAAAGGGAAAAGAATCTCAATGCATACTGCGTTGATTTTATTACTGTAGCCAAAAGCAAATATATACGCGATTAAAGAAGAGAGAGAAGAAAAGAAAAGCAAAATGAAAACGGTTACAACAGAAAGCGTAAACAGAAGGCGTAAAAACGAAAAGGGTAAAACCCAAACCCAATAACAAATTATTCTTGAGATAAAATTTTTGGCTAAAGCACCATATTTGTTTCACTAATATATTTTTATTGTTAATAAAATAAAAATTTAGTATTAAGGTCGAGTAGGCCGAGTGTTGAGACTGACTTCTTAACCTAAGTATTGAGGAGTAGAAGGACTATTGAGGTTGACCTCTTAAAGTTGAGTACTGAGGTTGAGTGTTAAAGTCAAGTAGGTCGAATACTGAGGCTAACCTCTTAAAGGCAGGTGTTGAGGTTGGCCTCTTAAGGTTAAGTGGATCAAGTACTACAGGAATGATTGATATTACCGACGACCATAATTCGTCGGTAATGTATAAAATCCGTCGGTAATTAGAATTTACCGACGGCTTACCGACGACCAACATACCGTCGTAAAAATGTTGTCGGTAAACTTCACCGACAGATCTTTAGTCAGTCGATAATTACTGAAGGACCTAGGCCTTTGGTAAATCCGTCGGTAAATGTCGCGACCTAGTTCATCTTCTTCCTCTTCCTTTCTCGCTGTGTCAATTTTTTTTTTCATTTCCACGAACTCCGCCACCAAAACGGCATCACGCAAATAACCATAGGGAATCATGGAGAGTTGAGCTCGCCGGAAAAGTTTAGGACCGGTGATGTTGTGTCATTTTATCATAGAGAGTTGAGCTCGCCAGAAAAATTTAGGACTGGTGATGTTGTGTCATTTTTTCATGCAGAGTTGAGCTCGCCTAAAAAGTTTAGCACCGGTGATGTTCCTAATCGCACAAATGAACTCTACAACAGCTCACCGGAAAATTTGAGCTTGCCAGAAAAGTGGAGCTCACCGGAAAAGTTGAGAGCATCCCGTGATGGTGGAGACTATCCTGCGATGGTGGAGAGTAACCTGCAATGGTAGAGAGCTGAAGATATAAGTCGGTAAGGAGAAATGAGTAGTGGTGGTGTGAAACTGAGATGGTAAAGAAAAATGAGGAGAAATGAGCGTGTTTGCCACATATATTGACACTAGAGGCAGAATTTGGGCGGGAAAATTCCCGCTCTTTTTACCGACGGCCCTAGACCTTCGGTAAATCCGTCGGTAATGTCGGTAAGTGAAATAATGGGCGGGAAAATTCCCGCTTTTTTTACCGACGGCCAAAAGCCTTCGGTAAAACCGTCGGTAATTGACATTGACATTACCGATGGATTTACCGAAGGCCCATGTCCGTCGGTAATGTGTATGTCAGTTACTGACGGATTTAACGAAAACTTTTGTCCGTCGGTAAATAAAATTCAAAATTCGTCTGTAAAGTCGTCGGTAATGAAAATTTACCGACGGATACATTTCCGTCCGTAAAAATCCGTCGGTAATATTAATAATTTTTGTTATTGACTATAACCGATCTCATAATTGAGTACTAAGACCAATTTCTTGGAAGCCAAATACTATGAAACTGACCTTCTTAAGGTTGGATATTAAGGCTGAATACACTGAGTTAGAGATGACGATAACAGACGATATTAACAAAGGAAATGAAAAACATGAAGATAATAGGAATGAAGAATATATGTCACTTGTAACAAGATAAGTACAAAAGGAAAATAGTCATTTGAATGACATATATTCAAGATATGATTCTAGAAAGTGAGATTGATACCTCTTTTGAAAGAACTCATCGAACTTTGGAAAGAAACACTCAAGTTCTATTAGATTTCAAAATAATAAGGTTTAATGGAGTGAACAAACTTATATATAGATCTATGAATAGTGGGTTTTGTAATTAAAGTGATACAAGATTTGTTTGTTTCATAAGTTAGTAAGATATATACATGTCTTAGCTTAATCAGATAGCTATGACAAAACCTATTAAGTTTTTTTTCCAAAAACCAAACAATGTTATGTTCTAAAAATAGTACAAACACTAATGCAGGGAAGGGAAACAACCGCAGTTGCTTTTGACTATACGTCGCGGTTTTAGAACCGCGACATATATAGACGAGGTAAAAAGTCTGGGAGTTTAGGCCGCAGTTCCAACCACGGTAAAAACTTGGGGATATGACCGCGATTCTTTCTTGAACCGCGGCCTAAACCCCTTTTTTTTAAAAAAAAAATAAAATTCATCTAACCTTTTGTCGCGATTCCAACTATGGTAAAAACCTGGAAATATGACCGCGGTTCTTTCTTGAACCGCGGCCAAAACCCTTTTTTTTTTAAAAAAAAATTCAGTTTCGACATATACCACCAAACTTTTCTGATTCAATAGGAGAAATATCATGTACAACCATCAAATAACACATTTCCCAATAACAAGAAAGAATATGACTTTAAATGTCACATCAAAACTGCAAAATACTCTGCACATATTAAAACTACCACAATGCACATATCATTCTTATGACTACAGACGTTGAAATAAACAAACCCTTTATATTTTAAACTAACATTGAAAAACAATTAATTATCTGGAAAGCTTTTTCATCATCTGGAGGTGTGAGACAAACATTTGTACCTCAAACATATTAAAAAGATTTAGTTTCCACGGGAGAGCATGTGTAGGATGATTATATGCTTGAGATTTTATCCTAATCTACGTGACCATTCATGGTATCAAAATGGTGCAATGTAATTATTAAATAGATTTCCAAACTTTACTAAAAAGTTTATTTCCCTCCTTTTACCTTAATGAAAGTTCATGTATCAAAATTTGTAGCAGATTTCTTTATAAATAAAAAGAAAAGCAAGCTAGAATGTTATCTTTGTTTTATTTTTATAATTTTTTTTGCTTATTTTTTTTTTCCAGAGAAATCAAACACCCTTTTAAATTTTCTAGCCATTAAGATGAAGGTTTGGATTTGTGTTTGAATCTCAACAAGAACTAAAATATGTGATTAACTTCTTCCTCTTTCTCCACCGCCAGTTTATGGAGTGGACCTCCTACTCTAAATATAGTAAAATATGTTCATTAAATTTTCTCGTTTTATTTTTTAGAAAAAGAAAGCAAAAGTCTATCAAATTGTGATGTCAAAAATTGCAGTACATTGATTATAAATATGATACTTAATTTAATCTTTAGTAGTCTTTTATTTCTCTCTGTTATTAAATTTAATTCATTTTCTTGATTTGTGTTTTAGACTACAGGTATTGTGATAGACTGAAAGCAAAATAAAATATATTATGGTATAACCTTTCAATAATTTGGCTCTTAGTAAGATATACAAGATGCACGTTGTTTTTTCCTCTTTTCTCTTTGACATTACAAAGAAATGGACTATCTCTAACTTAAAAACGACGAAATGGCTCTTAGTCATTGTAGCTGGATATAAACCATACAATAGAATCTCATATTTCAAATGCGGAACACAAACCCCATACCAAATGCAGAAACACTTTGTACCTATTAATTACTTTTAGAATAAAAACATCAAAGTATAAATCACTTTAATTAAAAATCTTGCCGCTCCGACCCAAACAGGGTAGATAAATAAGTAAATCCGTGATATATCATGAAAAAATAGTGGAGAAGAAGTGCATGTGTGTGAGTTTTTCGAAAGAGAAAACAAAAGATAATCATGGTTTACTTGCAAAGAAGGATTATTACTTTAGATGGTGAGGGTTATACCTACGCCAGTGGCACCGGAACAAGGGACAACCTTATCGACAATGGCGACCGAAGGGTCGGAAGAAAGGAGAAAGTGGCGAGCAATGGTTAAGCCAATGACGCCAACCCCCACTATGACGACGTCGTATGTGTGAGAGGAAGAAGAACAAGAAACAGAAAATGGACTCTTACTGGACGTGGATTTGTGTTTCCAAGAAGGAACGGAAGAGAGGTTGAAGTTGTGGCTGTGAACAAAAAAAGAGGGATTTCAAAGTAAATGATAGCTTCAGAGATTTTGTCAGCGGCGCTTCATACCTGATATTTGCGAGGCAGAGGGATTTCAACGCGACGGAGTGGAGAGCTTCAGGGAGTTTTGGGTTTCAAACTGTAAATTTTTTTAACCTAATACACGTTACTACCGCGGTTCAACAGAAAACCGGGATATATCATGAAAAAATAGTGGAGAAGAAGTGCATGTGTGTGGGTTTTTCGAAAGAGAAAACAAAAGATAATCATGGTTTACCTGCAAAGAAGGATTATTACTTTAGATGGTGAGGGTTATACCTGCGCCAGTGGCACCAGAACGAGGGACAACCTTATCGACAATGGCGATCGAAGGATCGGAAGAAAGGAGAAAATGGCGAGCAATGGTTAAGCCAATGATGCCAACCCCCACTATGACGACGTCGTATGTGTGAGAGGAAGAAGAACAGGAAACAGAAAATGGACTCTTACTGGACGTGGATTTGTGTTTCCAAGAAGGAACGGAAGAGAGGTTGAAGTTGTGGCTGTGAACATAAAAAGAGGGATTTCAAAGTAAATGAGAGCTTCAGAGATTTTGTCAGCAGTGCTTCATACCTGATATTTGCGAGGAAGAGGGATTTCAACGCGGCGGAGTGGAGAGCTTCAGGGAGTTTTGGGTTTCAAACTGTAAGTTTTTTTAACCTAATACATGTTACTACCGCGGTTCAACAGAAAATCGGGGTAATAGAGGGGAATAGGCCTCGGTTTCTATAATAACCGCGACCTATCCTCATAAAAAAGAATTTAAAATTGAACTGTAATGACAATTTTGAAATTTTTTTCACACTTTATGTCTCGGTTCTCGCCCAACCGTAGCCTATTCTCATAAAAAAAATTTAAAATTCATCTGAAATAGCAATTCTGAAATTTTCTTCATACATTTATACCTCGGTTCTGGGGAGAACCGCGGTCTATTCCCAGACCTTTATTGTGTTCAGACTGTAGGAGGGAATGTCAGATTTTTGCAGGGAATATAGGTCGCGGTTCCACAGCCAACTGCGATCTATTCCCTGCCGCTCTACTGCCCATTTATTGCAGCAGTGCCATGTGGGAAAAGTCAGAGGGCTTTTATGCCGCGGTTCCCCTCAGAACCGCGACCTATTCCCTGACACATGGACAATGGGCCGCGGTTTCCCTCAAAATTGCGGCCTATAAGGTCGACATAATTTCAAAAATGCCATCGCGCAATATTATACCTCGGTTTCTGGGTAACCGATGCAAAATGTGCGCGGTAATAACTCAGTTTTTTACTAGTGAAAAAGATTTGTTTCATATATATTAAAAAAAGATTTATTAAACTAAAACAACTTATTTAAAAACATTTATTTACAATACTCTTTTCAAATTCCTTTGTTATCTTTTTAGTTATTCTTCCTTTATAGTTACTATTTTTTTTCTTGTTAATAATTCCTTGATTTAAATTTTAGTTTTAATTAATATTGTCACTTTTTATCTTCGAATATTCTCCGTTCATAATTTCAATATAATTATTTTCACCTTGTTTGAGAAGGATTGTTGCACCTTTTTCCTAATCTTAGGATGGTGATCGACTATAATTTTTAAGTATGTAACTAATGTTTTTACTAAGTTTGGTAAAATAGTATTCGAGGTTGATTAAACAGATTTTTGTCACACTTTTGTTGCATCTCTTACATTCCAGCTGAAGATTTTCTCATTTTTGTTGGGAAGTGTCTCCATGTGGGTCTTGATGGTATTGATATCTTGGGGATCAATCTGATGTATTGAAGAGGTTCACACTTGGACTTGATTGTACATAACCACCATATACTTGTGGTTGTGAGAAAATATTTTTACTCGATCCCACAGTGATGGTTGAATGTTCTTATCGAGTTTGACTAAGCAGATTTTAAGGTGAACTAATCATATTGTTCACATGTGAATTAGCTCTAACTCAAAGAGGTGAAGTCTACCTACAAAAATTATCTAACGTTCAAGTTAATAATAACTTTATGAGTAAATATTGTAAGTAAAAGTAATAATGAGATGAATTAAATATATATATATATATATATATATATATATATATATTTGTAGTCCTATTAGAGATGAATTCCTTTTTCATTAATTCACACAGATTTTTGGGGTCCTGCCCCACAATCTACACATAATGGAAAAAATGGTTTATCAATTTTGTTGATGATTGTACTCGGATAACCTAGGTATATTTGCTTAAACATAAAAGTGATGTGTGTGATGTCATTTATTCCTTCTATCATCTGATTATTACACAATTTAACACATCTATTAAGGTCATTTGATCAGACAATGGAGGGGAATATTTTAAGACTGAATTAATAGTGTTCATGAACTCTAAAGGCATCTTACATCAAACTACATGTCCTTTTCACCACAACAAAATGGAGTGGCTAAGAGGAAAAATAGACATATATTAGAAGTGACAAGATCACTTTTGATAGATGATAATGTCCCATCTCATTTATGGGGTGAGCTTGTGAGCTCTGCCATTTATTTAATTAATCGAACCCCTTCTAGTGTGCTTAACTTTCGAAGGCCTTATGATGTGTTGTCTGATGATTGTATCCTTCCTCCCATAGTTTATTTACCACCTCATATTTTTTGATGTGTTATATATGTTCACTTACACCCACATCAACGTACAAAGCTTGAAGAACGAGCGGTCAAATGTGTTTTTGTTGGGTATGAATCAAATAAAAAAGGTTATCATGCTTACCATCCACCATCAACGAAATTTTATATTTCTATGGATGTGACATTTAATGAGCATGAATTTTTTTATGTTGATTCTCCACTTCAGGGAGGCAATGAAAGTGAAGTGCATAATCATGATGTTAGTATGTTTGATATTTCAGATATAAAATTATATTGTGAAGATAAATTATCTTGCGAGGATCATTCTGGAGGAAGTGAGCCAATCCTAAATATGGACACTTCTTTTCTGGATAATATAGTGTCTTCTGATCATAACCAATTGGCTCAATCTTCTCCACAGGTTCAGCTTGACTCTTCAAAGGTACCTTCTAATCCTATCTCTGGTAATACTAATTTAGATGAAATTGATCATGAAATTGATTCTTGTCTGCGTGAGACCACCAACACACCAAACACTGAGTCTACTACTTTTCAATATATTCTTCAACCTCGTTCTAACCGTGGTCAACCTCTAACTAAATATGAACCAGACCTCCAAGCCAAAGTTAAATATCCCATTAGTAAATATGTGTCATCTCACAGGTTATCTCAGTCATATGCATCATTTGTATTTCAATTATCTTCAATTTCTATTCCTAATAATATACAGGAAGCTTTGGCAGATCCTAGATGGACTGAAGAAATTGTTGAGGAGATGACGACTTTAGAAAAAAACAACACTTGGGATCTCGTGTCCTTACCAATATAATTATTGAGAGGTATAAAGCTGATGGGACTATTGAGAGGTATAAAGCACGACTTGTGGCTAAAGGTTACACTCAGTCTTATGATGTAGATTACCAAGAGACGTTCGCAACGGTAGCCAAGCTCAATACTGTGAGAATACTTTTGTCGCTAGCTGCAAACCAAGATTGGCCTCTTCTACAATTTGATGTGAAAAATGCTTTCCTACATGGAGAAATTTCAGAAGAAATTTATATGGATTCTCCACCAGGCATGACAGATTCCAATGGAATGAAGGTTTTCAAATTAAAGAAGGCTCTATATGGATTAAAACAATCCCCAAGAGCATGGTTTGGAAGGTTTACCAAGTCTATGAAGGCTTTTGGCTATAAAGCAAGTAACTCTGATCACACCTTATTTTTTAAAAGAGGAAAAGGAAAAATTACAACTTTGATTATATATGTAGATGAATTGATTGTTACAAGAAATGACCAAGATGAGATTTCTAGTTTACAACAATACCTTGCATCTGAATTTGAGATGAAACAACTTGGAAACCTCAAATATTTTTTGGGTATTGAAGTAGCTAGATCAAAACATGGTATTTTTCTATGCCAAAGAAAATATACTATTGATTTACTATCAGAAACTGGGTTGCTTGGGTGTAAACCAGCTAATACACCAATTGAACAAAATCATAAACTCTTTCAATGCTCAAATTCAGCAAGCATAGACAAAGGAAGATACCAAAGGCTGGTAGGAAAATTAATTTATTTGTGCCATACACGTCCAGATATCACCTATGCAGTGAATGTTGTTAGTCAATTTATGCATGACCCACGAAAGTTTCATATGGATGTTGTTGAAAGGATTTTGAGATATTTGAAGTCTGCTCCTGGAAAAGGAATCTTGTTCTCAAATCATGGAAACTTAAAGGTAGAAGGGTACATTGATGCAGATTGGACAGGTTCAAAAGATGATAGAAGATATACCTCTAGATACTTTACTTTTGTAGGAGGGAATCTTATAACTTGGAGGAGTAAAAAACAACCTGTAGTAGCAAGATCTAGTGCTGAAGCAGAATTCAGAGGCATGACACTAGGTGTATGTTAACTTTTGTGGATTAAAAATGTACTATCAGATTTGGGCTTTAAATAAAATGAAGCTATGAGTTTGTACTGTGACAATACTTTGGCTATAGCAATTGCTCACAATTCTGTGCAACATGATAGAACAAAGCATGTGGAGATTGATAGACATTTCATCAAAGAGAAGCTTGAAGCTGGAATAATTTCATTTCCTTTTGTAAGATTAGAATTGCAGTTGGCTGATGTTCTCACCAAAGGAGTGTCAAGAAGATTGTTTAATGAGTTTCTATTCAAGTTGGGAATGTGTGATATTCATGCACTAACTTGAGTGGGGGTGTTGAGATATGCCAAATATTCTATTAAAGGGTATTGGGAAATCAATTATTGTGTTAGTTATAATTTAGATATTATTATAATTTGTGCAGATTTGTGCACATGTCATTCCTTTAATAGATGAAGAATTATAGGATCCTTGTGTGTGTGTGTGTGTGTGTGTGTGTGTATATATATATATATATATATATATATATGATACTCTAGTCTTTGAAATAATACCTTTTTTTAAAGGGTTCAACAAACATTAATATTTTAAGCTTTAAAATTTCAAAAAGTAACAGTGATTGACCTTATCTACCTCAAAAGATTACCCTAAGGTTAAAGAATAGACTAATATGTAAATATTCTTACAGTGTTATTATTTGTTTAAGGAAAATAAGAATAGGTGGGGTAAGGGCTTCTTTTGTATGCAAACAAAAGGTTTTGTATGAAGTTACTCCATTTTTTTAATTCATAATTGGCTTAATATCAATTTTGGTTTTTGTTAGTTGTGTTTAAAATAGTTCTTTTATTTTTAAGTTGTTTAAAGTGATCTCATGTTTTATAAAAATGGTTCATAGTCCTTTTTGTTGACAGCGTTAAAAAATTTTAACAGTGTAATGTCCACTTTAGCCAATGGTAAATGACCTATCCAAGTATTCATTACGTGACAAGCTTAGGTGAATTACCCTTTACCTTAATCAGAGTTTTAGAAACTCTTGGGTTCCCTTTTCATTACATTCTTTTTCTTGACCAAACCCAACAACGTGGTTCCTCCTCGCTTAAGGAGACATCCTCCTCCTTCCTCTCCTCTGTTTTTGGGTTGGTAACACAGGGAACCTTTGCTCTTTCCTTCTTCTTGTTCTTGTTCTCTTTGTATTAATGCTCTGAATTGGGGTTCTATTTTTGGGATTCTGATCTCGCAACGTTGGGTTTCCTTCCTTGGATTGAGTTTCTGTTTTGTTTTCTCTTCAGGTTGGTGGCGCAATGGTTGAGGTTCTTCGTGATCTTGTGATTTGGGAATTTTAGGGTTTTCTTTTGGGATTGAGAGGGTTCTGATTTTGAAATTTCTTATGTCTTTTTTCTCCTCTGCGTATTGTTAATGTGATTTAGGGGTTACGGTTTTCGAATTAGGGTTTTGTTTTTTGATTTCTCATTTTGGGATTACTTGCAATTGTATTCTGATTTAGCACTTTTGAGATTTTTGGAATTTGTGATCTTGTGTGGGGTTCTTTGGGTTTTGTTTCTGAAATAAAGTTTTGATGGTAGATTGATTCTAACCTAATTGTAATTTTCTTTAACCTTAACTTTTCTATGTAAATAACTTTAACATTTAATATTTATTTGTCAATTAACTTGAACTTGCCACATAATGAATAATTGAACTGGTCAGCAAAAAAGACCAACTTAAACCATTCTTACAAAACATTGCTCTTAGGGCTGGCAAAAATAACTATATTGTAATATAGTTAATTATATTATCGATAAACATCTACTCTTACCTCTTCTCTAGTTCATGTTCACTTGTTTCGTCTTACCAAAAAACGTTATTTAATAATAAAAATATTAATAAAAGAAACCGTTAGACATACAAAATTTAATAATGAATTTTTTAAGACAATTTTTTCATCACAAATTTTTATATTTTTTTATCAATAAACATATATTACTTTTTAAATAATATTATTTTAAGTAATAAAAGTAAAATATACTTTTTTAAATTTAATTTTATTAAATGATTAAATAATAGAAATCATAAAAGAAAAAAAGACTATATAAAAAAAATAATACTTTAAATATATTATATTCTTTAACATATTATTAAATATGTAAAAATATGTTAAAAAAAGTTTTTAATGATATTAAAATGTGTATAAGTGCACACACTAAAATAACTATTTATTTTAAAAATCAACATACTTTAAAATAAATATCAATATTACTATTTTTAAATGATATTATTTTACAGACTAAAACTAAAATATATTTTTTAACGTTAAATTTTGTTAAATGACTATATAATGAAATATCATAAAAAATAGTTATATAGCAAAAATAATTAATATTATAGAAATATCAAATCAAAAAAAATTAACAAACGTTTATTAAGACTGATTTTTCTAGTATCATCTTTTATAATATTATAATAATTAATAAATATTTGTTTAATTTTTATATAATAAAATATAAATAATAAATAATTGATTAATAAAACAATTTTATGAGGCAACCAAATAAATATAAATAAAAAATTATTTTAAAATAAAATAAGTAGATAAAAAGATAAAATAAATTATATACACATATAAAACAAAACAAATATAAATAAAAAATTAAAAAAAATAAATATAAAAGTAAAATAATATTCATGACAAAATAAATATAAATAAAAAAATAAAAAATAAATTAAATTAAATAAATAATAAAATAATTTTCATACACATATAATAATAAAAGAAATATAAATAAAAGAGAAAATAATAATATCAAATAATTAAAAAGTTAATTTGTAAGACACTTATGAATAAAATAAAATAAATATTAAAATAAATTTCAATTAAAAAGAACATGCATGGTTATACTTTTCAATTTCAATTAAAAAGTTACTTTAATAATTTATTTAATATAATTACCGTGTTGTTACAGGGTATCAGACGGCTACTATTTAAAAAATTTAAATAATTAATATTTTTGTAATAAACTTTTATAATTATAGTTGTATGTGTTTGTGGCGGTTCAGGAAAGTGGAAAAGTTTGAAGAAAAGAGCTTAATAAAAATTATGGGAGTGTTAAAATTATTACAATTGAGTTTAAAATTATAATAGTTAGTAGTTCAGTTCAGTTTATATTGTAGTTTAGTACAATTTAGCATAGTTCAGTTCAGTCTAGTTTGATAAAACAAAAAACAGTTCAGTTTAGACAAATTAGTTTTAGTTTAGTAAAGATTTTAGTAGTGCAGTGCAGTTCAATTCTATTTGCTGACACCTAATTGCTCCTAATAAACTAAAGAAAATATTAGGATAAGTTTCAATATTTTAGCAATGCTGATTTCAAATCTAGGTAAAAGTAGGGGGTTGTGTAATCTAGGTAAAAGTAGGGGGTTGGGTAATAATGTGTTTTAGGCTTTGTTCACTTGGAGGAGATGATTTATCGAAGAGTAAGTTAATGGATTTAAGGGGATTTGAGAGTAAATGTTTTGTTGTTTATTTGAGTGAATTTGGAGGTGAGTGAGAGTGGATTTGGAGGTAAAGTTTGTAAAAATTAGTGTAAGATTTGACTCATGTGACATAAAAAAATTGTTTAACTGGTTAAAATTGAATATTAATAAAACGCCCCTAGTTATTCAAGTAATATAAAATGATAATTGTTAATGATATATTTAATTGTAAAAAAATTTAAGAAAAAAATAAAATTAATTTTAAAAATTTTAAAAATAGGTCTAATCCATTATCAATAATAGGTCTGATCCATTATCAATAAAACACTTTCATTAATTGTTAATATGTTATTATTATCTTTAACCAATATGATCACTACAAGAAAAATGGTAATTATATACGGATTATTATATACGGATTTTTATCCGTATATAATGAGAATGTTAGATACGGATGTTATATACAGATCTGTTTTATACGGAAAAATCCGTATATAATGGAAAAAAAAATTACATACGGATTATCCATATATAATATCGGTGGATAATATTCGCGCGTGTTGGCGGGAACTTTGCCAGAGAAAAATCTGTATGTAAGGTCGTATGTAAGTGGAAAGAATATTTACCCACTGATATTTAATACGGATATGAGGATAATTAATAATTAAAAAATAGAACCAAATATACAATCTGATTAAACTCTTCTCACTTTTCTCCCTCCCGCCTTCTAGCCAAGTTTGTCCCCTTCTCGAGCCCTAGCTCGTCTTCCTTCTCGAGCCATAGCATCATTCCATGATTCTTCCTCACTCACTGCAACTATGATTCTCTCTCACTCACTGCAACCATGATTTTCCCTCTCTAAAATCCTATTGTCGCACACATTGTTGGTGTTGTTAACCCATTATTCTCCCTATTGTCGCTGTATCTTCTTCCGTCACACTGTCCGGGACCTCACACTCGTTCTCCTTCACGGAAACCCTCTTTTTCCTAGTTTTGAGCCACCATCCTCTGTTATTGGAACCGTAGTGTAGCATTGGAGGATCGAGGACGGTGAGTAGTCGAAGCTTTGAGGTTTTTTTTTTTTTTCGTTTTGCTCTGGTTGTGTATTACATTGACCTATTTTTGGTCGTTGTTGTTTGGAGGTTTGAAATCGCGATTTAGGAAACCCTAGGTTTGTTTCTTCGAACTGGAAGATATAAGCTGAAGCTGCCATTGTCTTCTACATCTGGTAAGTTTCAATTGCTTAGATTAGGGTTTGTCTTAAAGCTTGATTGTTATTGAAAATGGGTGTTGAGGGAGGGGATGGGATGGGATGTTGATGGAGATGAGTGTTCTGGTTATGAGTTTCAAATACTGAACCTGCTTCAAATGCTTTCAAACCCTAAACTGATTTTGAAAGATACATGGTTAATCAAATGAAACTTCACACTGCTAGGTTTGATAAATTGAAAAATCCATTGCGGAAATTCAACAAAAATTAGATAATCAAAACTTGGATAATGAATTTTATGACGAAGAAATCTTTGGAAGTGAAAGTGAAGAGGATATGGAAGAAAAAGGATGTATAAACGTTTTAGATTAGAATACTTTCAATTTGTAGATTTGCTTTTATTTTGGAAATCTTTAATATTCAAGCCATAAGGCTAAATACTCCTGAACTTTATTGTTCTGTGCTCTAGTTAATTAGGATCGTGCTTCCATTAACAATACCTTATTCTAAACAATACTTTATATTTGGTATTTTGACTATGATGTTGGTTGATTATATATCTAGTGATTGGCACTTTAAATTTTCGAAAATTGTTGTGGTTAATATTGATTGATCCTTATATTCAAATCTGAATGTATGATTGAATTGATCTATGATAGCATTGTGTTTACTTTAGAATTATTAGAAATCTGCATATGTTAGAAGAGAATGTTGGTACTTTTTAAAATTAAGTATTTTTATAATTTCCATTTTAGAAGAGAATCTTGGTATTGTTATAGTGTATTTCCATTTTATAAGAGAATCTTGGTACTTTTTAAAATTAAATTATTAAATGACATTACTTTTAGGAGGAGCTGTCTGCAAAGTTGTTGGAATTTTTGGAGTCCCCACATGCTACAATTGACATTCTACTTGCTGATATAGAGCAGGTTTGTTCTTTATACATTGTTTTAGCCAATTAACCCTTATGCAAATTATGTTTTGCATTGTTGTACTATGATTTCAGAAGCTGAACTATATTGAAACTGGAAGCATCTCTCACACAGGTTGAATGTCTTAGTTTGAAATTGTTTTCTAGTGAAGTTTCCTAAAATTAACAAAAAATAATAATTATTACTATTCTCATTACTTTCACCAGAGTCTATTGTTATTAAAGCATTGTCAAATGCATCTGAAAACGGCTTACATAAGAAATTTAGATTTATGGTGATTCGATTATTGGTTTTATGTATGAATATAGTTTTTACTTTAAATATGGAAGTTGTTGTGATGTTTAGGTGTTGGATGTGTGATTCTGACCATGAGAAAGCAATTATAGATTTGTTATACTCTGATTCAAATGTTTACCTGTATGCGTGAAATTAAGTTTGAGGCACTTCAAACCTGTTGGCATTGTGTTTACTGTTTGATAAACAATTGGTTGCTGACATTTAGATAGAAAACCACTAATTTTCATAAAAGCCTTTGTAGAGATTGTACTTTGTTTCATTGAAGCTCGTTTGAAAATCTAGTTAGTGAGATATAATATTAAAAACACTATTATCATTTTTAAAAAAATCAAAATATTAAAAAAAAGTTATTATTAAAAGTAAACTTTAAACCTAACTTATATATTATTATGATTTGGTTTTAGAGAAAAGTATTATAACCATATAAATCAGAAATTATAATATAAATTAGAAAGAGAAGTATTGTTTTTGAAGGTTTGTAAAGGAAATAGAGTAATGGGGTATGGTTTTGTTTGAGTTGTTGTCTTGTTGTTCTTAGAGTTGTTTGGTGGAATGGATTACAACAATGACAAGAGGTAGAAGAAGATGGTCCTTCATAAGATATATCACAGTGAAATGAATGAGTAGCAGTAGTAGTGGAGTCGGAGTTCGTACAATGTACTGAATTTAGATAATGCAAATATGACGTCCTCTACCGCAACACTCATCTTAACTACATACCACTCGCATTCACATTCTGCACCTGTGGAACAAAAAACACACGTGTGTATATATATATATATATATATATATATATATATATATACTTGTTTCTTATTTCAACATGTACTTTTCTCCAGTTAGGTTCCTTTCATCGTGGAAACCTTTGATAAAGAAAATTCGTTAGTACCTTAGGTTCCTCCTATATATATATATATATATATATATATATATATATATATATATATATATATATATATATTAGTTGAAGATATTAACATATGTATGTTTCATTGATGAGGATTGGGGATTTAAGCATCATCACAACATATCTACATCATGCAATTGTTATTTCCATAAGCATTGGCATTATGTATATATGGTAAAGTCGGATAACATTAAAGTTTTTGAAACTGGTCTGTGACTGTGATTTTGACAGTAACTAAGTGTTTGTGATTCACTACAAGAAAAATTAATTGGTTCGATTTAATCTGATTGTCTTTGATGGTGATTTGTGTAGTTATGTTATTGGTATTTGTTTCTAAATGAAAATAAACATGTTCCTTATTTATTTGGTGATGTTAGATCAATTTGTTTCTTTAAGAGGGACTTCAAGTAGAAAGTATCTGAGGTGTTGGTTTGATATGTTTGTTGAAGTCAAATTAGGGAGTGGAGTGAATAACACCTATTGAAAAGACAAGGGTGTTCCTTAGTTTTCATGCTTTCCCAACTAAAAACCATGTTGTGTCTAGTAAACTACGAATTACTCAGAAACAACTTCTGTTGGAAGTCAAGTTTTGGTTGAAACATCTTTACTCAGAATAGAAAAGTTAATCATTGAACCCTTGTCAAATAATCTGGTGATAACAAACAGCCACCCATCTTACCTCACTTCTTTCTATGATTTCACCAAACATGTTACCAACTAGTCAAAGCCAGTATGAATCAACATATGAAAATAAATATTTTTTACAGAACCTGTGATGAGATGTGTGTGTAAACAACATATTTGGCATCTGAATTCTGAACATTTATCATTCTAAATTGCTGACAGAGTTTATTTGAGTGATCTTAGCTTAGGGTCAGGTGAAGTTGTTTTGTAAGATATCTCCCACCAGATATTCTTCTCTCCAAATGGTGGCAAACATCATGGAGAAGTAGAAGCTAGCTTAAAATGGGACGTTTTAGAGTTCATGTGAAAGTAAAACAAGAATATTTGAATTTGAATTTGAAATTTGGAATTTGGTGTTTTCTTGCACAGAGTGGCTTATATGCGAGAAGGAAACCTGTTAACCAATTAAGTAGTGTGTCAAGTGAACCAAAATTTGTTTATCTCAAACTAGTTCAATACATTTTCTAAGTACATATTCAAATTGGTCCCTGAAATATGAGTGTGTTGGTTGATAAATCCCTGATTCGTAAAGAGTTCATTTAAATGAGTTTTTTAAAAAAATCATCTTTTGGTGGTCAAATCACTCTGATCTTGAACAGTTTGGCCTTGGCCACTAGTTCATTCATTCAATCTTCCTCCTTTCCATTTTCCTTTCCCTTTCCCATTCTAGTTCCAACTCCCTTTATTTTTTAAACTATTTTAGACTTGTAATGTTTGCTCGTGAGCCATCTCTTCTCAGCATTCCTCCTCTCATTAATCCTTTGTGCATAGGGATGAATTATGTAATTCTTCTATACTCATTGAATCAAAGCCTTTGATTCTTCATTTTCCACAACATGATCAAGTTTAAAGTTAAAGTTCTCAAGATCTTGTCAACAACCTGCTGCTGATCTGAGAGCTCCTCCTTGTAAGACTCATTCTATTCACCAGTATTTGAATTCTATTGAAAAAATCTGCAGCAAATTCTAAAAGTCATAAACTTGATTTTCTTTGTCTTGTGAGCACCACCATAGGTCTTAACCAAAATATCTCACACTTGTTTTGTTGCAGTGGCCTTGGATATTCTTCCAGAAACAGTAACATCAACACATTGATGAATCAATAATTAGGCGTTGCAATCCAATTTCTTGAAATATTTATAATTGTCATTATAATTGACAATAACATCTATTCCTAATTCATGAAATCCCACCTTCAACACTTCTACATCTTGGAAACAAAATATAACAATTATCCTCACCCTCTAATCATCAAAGTTTTTTCCTTCAAACAATGATAAATTACTAGAAACAACATTGTCCGAACTCTCCATTTCTTCCTTTTCAAAATTCAGGTTCTTCAGTCCATGAATGCACCCCACAACAAACGAATCAGCCTAGCCCTTGATACCAATTTGTTTGGGAAGAAGTCACACACACATAGGAAGACCAAGGAAATCACAGAATGATAATTTTTTGTATTATTTTCATTCAAGCATATAACATGAGCATATAACATGAATATACTTTATGAAAATGCATTCACACACACATCTGCTGTCAAAGACTTATACAAAAATAGTGCAATGTTATAGCCATGATATGAAAGTGGATTAGACTTGTTTTTCTTTCTTTAAATTTATTTTTCTGTTTTTAGAATTTCAGAATCATGTTCTGTGTGTTTTCTTTAATTTATTTATGTTTTCTTTAAATTATTTATGTTTTATTTATTCAATTTTGTTTTATGCTCAATGCATGCATGCTGCAAAAATTCTTGCACATTAGAATGAGTGCTGCAACCAGGTCCCATTGCGTGGTTTGGAATCCTTACCCATTAGTTTAAGGCAAGTTTTAACAAACATAGTTTCTTCATATTTATATACTACATGCTGGGTTTGTACAAGTAGCAATGAATGTGCATTCTACATATGTAGATGACACTTCTAAAGACATATAGGGCCTTTAATGAAAGAAAACCTTTGAAGGCTATACTAGATCATGGGCTTATTACTATATAATTGCAGAACTTTGAGGCTCTACATCTCTCAATGCCCAAACACCCCAATCATCTAAAATTGAGAAGATGGAATTCTCCTCCTTCTTAACTCTTAGACTAACACGACTATGTACTTACCTAATTAATGTTGCAATGAGTAGTGGCTAATTTTTCGTTAATTGGTCTGTATACAGAACATGGATCATCCTCCACCAAATCGTTCATGGATGTACGATAGATGCTATAGAGGAAGAGGTGCTTTGAAAGAGTCATTCGTATTGGGTGTTGAAGAGTTTATAATTAAAGCTTGTGAACAAGAACGTTATCGAAGAGATGGGGGGCTTCGATGTCCATGTTTAAAGTGCGATTGTACAAAGATTCTGAACGAAAGAGTTGTCAAGGTTCACCTCTACAAAAACGGTTTCAATCCTAATTATTTCATTTGGGAGGATCATGGGGAAACCATGCCAGAAACTGATTTAGTTAATGATGTCACTTCGAGGGGTGTGGAGACAGAAGGTGAACCACATGAACAAGTTATGACGATGGAAGACATGGTGCATGATGCTCTTATGCAAAGACAACCCTTCCAAGCCTCAAATTCTTCTAACATGGAAGAGGCTCCAAATGAAGAAACTCAAAGGTTTTATAACCTTTTGTTGGAGGCAAATATGCCTTTGTATGAAGGAGCATCGGATTCCAAATTATCAATGTGTGTGAGGCTTTTAGCTTGCAAGTCGAATTGGAATATTCCTAACCAATGCTTAGATTTCATTGCAAATATGGTTCTGGATGCAACACCCATCAAATCTTGTTTGCCGAAAACTTACTACGATGCAAAAAAGATAGTGTCGAAGCTGGGATTACAGTCGCAGAGGATTGATTGTTGCGTGGATGGTTGCATGCTATTCTATGATAATGATTATGGAAAGAATGATGAAGCGTTGGTTGAATGCAAATTTTGTGGGAAGCCAAGGTATCAACAACACAAGACAGGAGGAAGTTCTAAAATACAAGTACCTGTTAAATCCATGTTCTATTTGCCAATAATTCCAAGACTCCAAAGAATGTATGCCTCAAAAGAAACTGCAGCAGAAATGACATGGCACCATCACAACAGGTCCTCAAATGGGGTTTTGCGTCATCCATGCGATGGAGAGGCGTGGAAGCACTTTGATAGAGTACATCCTGATTTTGCCATTGAGCCACGCAATGTTCGACTTGGTTTATGCTCCGATGGTTTTAATCCATATGTGCAGTCGTCAAATATACCATATTCATGTTGGCCAGTAATTGTGACGCCGTACAGTCTTCCTCCAGATATGTGCATGTCTAAACCGTACATGTTTTTGACTTGTCTCATTCTGGGGCCATGCAATCCAAAGGTAGGCATTGATGTATACCTAGAGCCTTTGATAGATGACTTGAAAAAGATGTGGACTGGTGTCCTAACATACGATATTTCAACGCGACAAAACTTTATCATGGGGGCGATGCTAATGTGGACAATTAATGATTTTCCTGCTTATGGTATGCTGTCTGGATGGAGCACCCATGGTAAATTGGCTTGTCCACATTGCATGGAGCATTCAAAGGCTTTTAGATTATATCATGGGCGAAAAAATTCGTGGTTTGACTCCCATCGAAGGTTTTTACCAAATGAACATGCCTTTAGGAGAAATAGGAATGCTTTCAAAAAGGGGGAAGTGGACATGGAAGACGCGCCACCTTATCTGACGGGAACAGAAGTTTGGAATAGAGTTAATGGTTATCCTAAAGTAACGGATAACCATGGTGCACCAAGAATAGATGAATATGGTGAGTGGCATAATTGGACGAAAAAGAGCATCTTTTGGGATCTACCATATTGGAAGGATAATTTGTTAAGGCATAATCTTGATTTCATGCATATTGAGAAGAATTTCTTTGACAACATTTTTAATACCGTGATGAATGTCAGTGGGAAGTCAAAAGACAATGAAAAGGCCCGAATGGATTTAGGTTTGTATTGTAGACGAAAAGACTTGGAGCTCAAAACTCATACTAATGGAAAGATGTACAAGCCAAAAGCTAATTATACACTTTCAGTTGACCAATCAAAACAGGTATGTCATTGGTTGAAAGATCTTAGGATGCCTGACGGCTATTCTTCTAACTTGTCAAGGTGTGTTGATGTGAATAGGGGAAAGATCATTGGGATGAAAAGCCATGACTGCCATATCTTTATGGAATGCTTACTTCCTATAGCGTTTAGTTCTTTACCGACTCATGTTCTCAATCCCATTATAGAAGTAAGTCATTTCTTCAGAGATTTATGTTGTACAACATTGAATGAGGTCGACCTTCGAAAGATGGAAGAAAACATTCCATTCATTCTTTGCAAGATGGAGAGAATATTCCCCCCCTCATTCTTTGATTCTATGGAACATCTCCCTATACATCTTCCATATGAGGCAAGACTTGGTGGACCGGTCCAATATAGGTGGATGTACCCATTCGAAAGGTGACAACATCTTGTTGTATTGTTCAATTTAGATGCCATATTTCATGATCCTAACATACCTATTTTGAAATTGTAGGTTCATGGGATATCAAAAACGTTCAGTTAAGAATAAAGCTAGGGTTGAAGGATCTATTTGCGCATCATATTTGCATAAAGAAACAACTCATTTCTGTTCCCACTACTTCAAGAACTTTATGTTAACACCACAAAGAAATAGAAATGAAGTAGACATTGAAATTGAAAGGAAAACATTATCAGTGTTTGACCAAGGTGGTCGTCATTCCGGGAGGGAATCATCTCATTGGCTAAGTGACGAAGAATTGAGATCAGCTCATGTTCATGTCTTGATCAATTGCAATGAAGTTCAACCTTATCTTGAGTAAGGCTCCAAATACATTGCTTTTCTCAAGTTGTTGTTGTTATCTATTAAATTGACATTGACCAAATATTGTCATACCTATGAACAGCTCATTCTTACATACCTATCAAATTTCTGAGTCAAACAGTTCAGCATACATACATGCCAATTTCCCATTGTGGTTCAGGGAAAAAGTACGACTTCGAATCATTAATCCTCATTCATTTCTTCCTTAATTATGTAATCATTACATTATTCAATAGTTTCAAATACTTTATGGTTGTAGGTTCATGACGAGCCTTTAAGTGTGAGGAACCAACATCTTAAGAGATTTATCACTTGCTCCTTTAAGATGTGTAAAGGAATGGCATACCTACTTTGTGAATGGATATAAATTTCATACCCATGCATGGAGCCAGGGCAAGAGGACTATAAATAGTGGGGTTCATGTTAAAGGCCTTACAGAAGGGGGTGAAGATGATTTCTATGGTGTCATTAAGCACATATATGAGCTCGAGTACAATACCTCAACCATTGAAAAAAAGATTGTATTATTTTATTGTGATTGGTTTGATCCATCAAGAACAGGGACAAGAGTGGATTCAAAGTATGCCATTGTGGATATTCGAATGGATAAAAGATATGTCTTGTTTGATCCTTTTATAATTGCACATAATGTAGAACAAGTGTATTATGTACCATATCCTGCATCACGCACAGACAAACGGGGTTGGTGTGTTGCAATAAAGACAAAACCTAGAGGTCATATAGATTCTAATGAGGTAGAAGTCGAGGTGCCATACCAAGTGGAGGAAATGTCACATGTTAATGACATCATTGAAGTTGAAGAAGTTATCCGATTGCACGATATAGATGCCGGTCTTCAAGAAGTGGACCCCAACAATGTACCATCAGTTGAAGGGTATATGGATGTTCAAACAAGTGAATCGGAAGAAGAATGCAGTGAAGAGGGACAAAGTGAAGATGAGGACGAATATTCATTTCACACATCTAGTAGTGAATAGAGTTAGGATGTCTTGTTGTACCCATGGGTGCTCGTAAACCCATACTTTTAGAGTTTTACCAAGAAGAAGTTATGAAATCATTTATGTAATTGCACTTTGCATGTTATTTTGACACCCTTTGTGTTTGAGTACTTATTTTGCTGATTAGAATTTATTATGCAATGGTTATGTGTGGATTAATTTTGCATTCTTATTTTCTGCTTCATTGTGTAGTAATGGCAAACAAAAACGTCATCATCATCTTGTTCTCTTACTTTTCCTTTCCATTCAATTCTAAAAATATATTGACCCAATAGTTTTGTTTTTATGTTCAAGAGTATGGCAACAGGTGGTTGTGACCCTCCTATTCCACCTTTAGGAAACTCAAATAAGGAGAAGGGGAAGAAGAAATCTTATCAGATTAAGTTGATGACCCGTTTCAATAATGTAAATGGTTCAACTAGTCAGCCATCTACACCTACCTCTAACTCCACTGGTAGATCTGTTCCACCACCATTGCAAGTTCCTGGTTTGACAACTACTCCACCATTTATTCCACCTTCATTGGAAGTTCCTGCCTTCACACCTAGTCCACAACAAGTTGGTAATGATCAATGGAGATCATCACCCTCCCCCCATGTTGGTTCTAACCCAACAACTCCCACAAGTGTTGCACCAACACCTCCTACAGGGGATGGAGTTCGACATTCAAGTTCAGGGGCAAATTTTGAAGATGTTTCCAACAATCGTCCAATCATTACACCTGTTGGAGGAGGGTAACAAAAAATGAATTTAATGTTGGTAATTGTATAATGTATTATTCTAATATTTGACTTTTATTTTGGTATAGGTTTTATCCAACAAAAACAGCATCCAAAGCAATCACAACTACCATTAAAGGACAGTTTGATGAGCCATGGGTGACTTGGGGACAGATCCCTCAGAGTCGCAGAGATGTTTTCTTTGAGCGTTTTAAGGTACACTTGTGTTTAATTCAATTTTTGATTTGAAGTTCGATTGGAATGATTGATTTTAATTGGTGGAAATGTCCTCAACCTTCTATGAATTGTTATACATAGTGTTGTTTGGGTGTTTTATGTTGGTAAATATGGTTAATTGTATGATTTGGATTTAGTGTAGTAAGAACTGTTCTGCAGAAAATAATATCCCTTTTAGAGATTGAAAGGCTCCCTCAATTGTGTTGTAACAATGTTTTCTGCTTCATTGAATTGGATTTATCCTTGTGTTTTGTTCTCCACAATTGAAAGATGAATATCGTGGGCTTCACCTATTCGTAAAGAGTCCTCTAAACCTCTCTAGAAACTCTTATTTCTATATCTCCTTCAATGCTAAATGTTTACCATAACTCTACAATCTTTTCATACTTCTCTACCTAAATGACCCCTTAAATTGCATAGTCTGCTCCGTGTGACGAAAACTAAAACTAAAGAAGAAAGACTAAAACTAAATTCAGTAAGTCAAATCTATAACAACATCAAATTATAACAAGAATTGTGATAGAATCAATCCAATTAGAATACAGAAAAGGAACTAGTAGTTAAACCTGCAAAATAAGAGACTAAGTCAAAACTATTCTAAAAATCAGAAACTGGAACTACTTAGCTAATTAGTGAAAAAGTTAGTAGAATCAAACTGTTACTGAGTTTATCTTAGCAAAAACAGTTAGTAAAACTGACTAGGTTAGCAAAAACAGTTATTACAGATTAGTAGAGTTAGCAACTGAACAAGTATAGAAAAAAAATAGTAAGGTTAGTAAGTTAATAAATTGATTGAATCAGCAAACAAAGTTAGTAAAAACAAATTAGTAAAACTGAATGCATCAGCAAAATGATTAGATTAGTAAAGAATAAAGTCAAAAACAGATTAAGAAAAACTAGATAAACTACACTACTATGAGATAGAAATTTGAAGTCACTAAGCTAAGTCAGGTCAGGTATCATACTACTATTAAACTACCTCTGAATCTAATTCTACTAAATCAACTGTATATTAATTGTATGCTTTGCTTTGACTGAATTAAATCAATTACATGTTTAATTGAATATTTAAATCAATTACATCCTCTATCAACAACCATATCAACAATATGGCTAGTACATGCAGTTGGCATAGGGGCAACAAGAAGTGAATTTCTTACACCCGTCTTAGATATCATAAGGACCCTCATTTGCAGACAATTGATAAGAAGTGCATGATAGTATATTGTCTCAAATATATCCTATAGCGTTTAACTGTTGAGCCTGCATCACATAACCATGTAGCCTATCGAATTGAAGACGATCTAGCTTAAGCTGTAAACGAATGTGCAGTCCGACTAATTGAAGTCCGACCACATGATGCTGGAATTCTAACCATTTAACATTCATGTTTTTCGTCAACAGAGAAAGGTATCATGGAGGATTGAGGATGAAGAAAAGATAAAAAAGAATTTCCATACCAAAGCATCTCATAGATTATCTGAAATGTTTAAAAAAGGTCGAACAGTAGGGAAAAAACCTAATTGGATGGGAGAGGAGGTTTGGAATAATCTTTTGGAGAAGTGGAACATGCCACTTTATAGACAAAAGTGTGAAACCGCCAAGAAGAACAGGACATCTGACAAGGGTGGTTGTTTGCACACTAGAGGATCCATTAGCATGCATGAGCATGCTATTCGTCTGGTATGATGACATATCAATTTTATTTTAAATTTCTACTCATTAATTTTACAAATATTTGTTGCTAACAACTTACATCTTCTTTGGTTACAGTCACAGGAGCTTGGTCGGACAGTGCATGTCGATGAAATATTTCAGCAAACACATATTCGAGCATCAACAGGACAATTTGTCGATGAAAGGTCTAGGAGGACACATGTTAGTTTCTACTAACTCTATTATATTCTTTATTAGGTTTTAATTCTTATTTGGTCTATCTATTTAACGATAATCATATATATTCATTTAACAGGAAGAGTTTCAAGCAAGATTTTCTCAAATAAGATCTGAGACTGGATCTGTTGGTGCTTCAGCTACTGCTCCCCTAGACCCTGCAGATGAGGAAAGATTGAGGAACCAATGCTGGTTGGAGGTTGCTGGTGGAAGGTACAAGGGACGGGTATATGGCATTGGAAATGTCAGTGGTAGAGATGACTGTGTCGATAGTTACATACAACAGACACAGGAGTCTTCTTCTCAACAACCAATTGTGCAAGACATTTCTAACCTTCAAAATATAGTATCAACCGATGATGAGCAACTTCAACAACTTCGGTAGATGAATTCTAAATTTGAAGGTTTTATTGGCGCCATATTGCATTACCTTCCGCCTCCTGCAGCAGCAGCTGCACAAGAATTTCTTCAATCCCAAATTCTTTCACAAACTAATGTTCAACAACCACAACAACCACAGGAGGATCAACCACAGGAGGATCAATCACAGGAGGATCAACCACAGCAGGATCAACCACAGCAGGATCAACCACAAATGGATCAACCACAACATGATCGTTATCAAAAAAAATTACTAGTTATGTTTTAAGAGTAGGGCATCTATGATTCAAACTTATTCTCTGGAGAACTTATTTCAACTTTTATTTGTTCTAATTGACAATTTTGTAAACTTTTTTATTATGAATTAATGTTAAATGTTTGTCTCTAAGTTAAGACTTAACATGTCAAATGAATGAATGGATATAATAATGGGCAGGTGTTATGATTTGTGTTTGGAAATGCGTAAGTTTGATATTCATTTGACTGTAGAAAACTGAATATAATTTATATACGGATTATCCGTATATAAATTATATATAAGTTACATACGGATTATCCGTATATAAATTACATACGGAAAATCCGTATATAAATTATATA
Source organism: Vigna reflexopilosa (assembly GCA_027742785.1). NCBI lineage: Eukaryota > Viridiplantae > Streptophyta > Magnoliopsida > Fabales > Fabaceae > Vigna > Vigna reflexopilosa. The sequence goes on along the minus strand of CM050925.1, from coordinate 13,460,664 downwards.
CGGATACTCCGTATATCAATTATATACGGATAATCCGTATATACATTATATACGGAATATCCGTATGTAAGTTATATACGGATTATCCGTATGTAACTTATATACGGATTATCCATATGTAACTTATATACGGATTATCCGTATGTAACTTATATACGGATTATCCGTATGTAACTTATATACGGATTATCCGTAGGTAATTTATATACGGATTATCCGTATGTAACACTACCTACAACAGTATTATATACGGATTTTTGTCCGTATGTAATCCGTATATAACCAAATGTTATATACGGATTTTGGGCCTTATATACGGATTTTGGCTGTAGATAATGACGGTTTTTCTTGTAGTGGATTCTGTTATTAAGTTGTCAACTGCATGCTTGCCCAATCTATTGACCTAATAGCACAACTGTTGACATTCCTAGTTTATTAGCCCAATAACACTATTGTTGGCATTCCCAATTTATTGGCCCAATAGCACTACTGTTGGCGTTGGCCTAATTACAGCCCAACTCCCACAAGGCCACTTCACCTTTCAAACTTTATAGTTTAAGGAATAAACCAAACACATGCCCCCCAAGTCCAAGCCAAGCGTGGTTGGCGATAGGACTTATAATTGTAATACGCATTGACCTTGGCTGGATGTTCAACCTCGTAACTAGGGTGGGCATAGTTCATATAAAATCTGAAATTATAGTTTATCTACACTTTTTTAAACTTAAAAAAACTGAAACTAATTTTACTAAAAACTAAATAAACTTATTAATAGTTCAATTTAAAATACTAAACTTATTTTATTTTGAGTACAGTTAACTATAGTTAATTGTGGGTTCACTTTTTCCAATTCATTTCTCACACAATTAGGTTTTCGCGATTCCTTTCTCCATCGTAATTTTCTTCAGACCGTTCGTCTCGTTAGCCGTCGTTGAAGGCTGCCACGTTGAAGGTTCCCGTCGAAGGTTCGCCGTCGTCGAAGACTTGTCATCGTCGAAGACTTGCCGTCGTCGAAGGATCCTGTAGAAAGCTTTGCCACACTCTGCCACACTCTGCTGTCGTCGATCGTCGAAGGTTCTGAGAACACTTCTTGCTGGAAAGAGAAGCAAATCTGCAACCCAAAGGTACGAATGTTCTTTCCTTTCCCTTTCAAAAGAGATAAATAAAATGGAGTCTTAGAATAAGGTCGTACCAATTTATTCTTGGCATATTTGTGTCTTGTTTAGCTTTTGACAGATGGAATCCATGCTCTCCCAGTATTTTTTTCTTGTGTTGATTCTTACCATTTGATTATTGATATTGACTTCTAAAGTCCTTTCGTGTTGAAATGATTTGCGAAATAACTTCATTTTACAAAGAATGCAGGGTTCTTCACAAACATCTTCGTGGTGAGGTAGTGGAATACAGCTATAAAGTTTGTCATAGAGAATACTAACATGGCAGATGAGATGGGTCTTTGAACTCAGGCCGAGACCCAACCTCAAGGTTTGTGAGCATGTGGGGTAACACACGTTAGGGTTCATCTTCACTCATTTGGTTTTTGCAACTTATGCAATCAAACACATAAAATAAAACAACCCTCTATGTTTCTCTATGTTTTAATTTAAATAATAGGTCATTTTGGTGAATGATGGGTGGCTAATATTGAAAAGGGAATAAACATAGCTGTCTTTTCAGAGAGGAGTGAGTTGGTGACAGTTCATACAGACACTCTAAGTTGTTGTTGTGTTTTACTAGATGAAAGGTTTATTGGAGTAAGAAAGGTGTGCCAGATATTCATTGGAAAACTTAAATCTAGGTTGGAATCAAATCAATGGTATATTGCCTGACCTCTCAATTTTCTCGTTTTTAAAAGGTCTATCTCTTGCTGCAAACAAGTTGAATGGGGAGCTTCCTAATGATATTCAATTTCCACATCAATTGGAAGAACTGTATATGCAATCAAACTCCTTAAAGGGTGTGCTAATTGATTACCAATTTGCCAATTTTTCAAAGTTGTATTCATTACACTTATCTGGAAACTCTTTCTTATCCTTGACATTTACTCAAAATTGGGTCCCGCCTTTTTAATTCCGTATTTTCCAACAAAGAATCCTTATTCTTCTCTAATTCTTGGATCAAATCAATTTGAAGGCCGTATTCCCCCATTTCTTAGAAGTTCCATATTGCTTGATTTATCCAAGAATAAGTTTTCAGGCTCTCTTTCATTTTTATGTGTGGGTGATCCAATTGGAATATTATATCAGTTAGACCTTTCAAATAATAACTTGTCTGGACAAATTCCAGATTGTTGGAGTCATTTCAAGTCATTAACATTTTTGGATTTAAGTCAAAATCAATTGTCAGGAAAGATTCCTACTTCAATAGGATCCCTCCATGATCTTCAAGCATTGTTTTTGAGAAAAAATAATTTAATAGGTGACATTCCTTTCTCCTTAAGGCATTGTACAAATCTTGTGATGATAGATATTGCAGAAAACAATTTATCAAGATCTATCCTTGGTTGGATTGGGAGCAAATTAGGAAACTTGCAATATTTAAGTTTAAGAAGGAATCATTTCCGAGGAAACTTTAAAGAAAGAAAGATAAATATTGATGAAAGGTTTTACTAAAATTTAATTCCATCTACAACCATTATAGCTCACGCTTTCCTTTTGGCCTGTTAACTCACAAGGTAGTTAGTTTCACTTATTTATTAACATACACCCAAATCTTACTAATATTTAATTATGGTAAAATGTCAATGTTAAATGTTTGTAGATTGTGGTAGAATAGTTTGTAGATTGCGAAATAAAATGAGGGATAATCTGAATTAGTTTTTGTCCTCCGTTCTGTGTCTTGAAATTGAATTTAGTTTCTGAATTTGTATTCTGAATCTGGATTTCTTTTTATCTGTCTTTGCTTTGTTTACAGGGAGAGAAACTTTTGGAAAGCATTGGTGGCATATTCTCTAGAATTTGAAAACCAATAATAATAGTGCAATAACTTGCCTTGTTGTTTCTGAAGGTTAGTATATTCTCTCCATTCTCACCATTTTAATTTTGATTAATTTGGGTTGTATGACACAATTGTCTATTTTTCATCAAATTTGTATTGTTGCATATTCTTTTATGTATAATTGTTTTATCCAATGTGGCTTTAGTAATACCTCATTGTCTATTTGTCATCAAATTTGTATTGTTGTATTAATTTAATGTAATATGAGTGAATGCCTTCCCTCTATTGCTTATTTCTTTCTTCATGCGATTGGATAAAGCTTGACAAAATGATATCTTTCGTTTAGAAGTTAAATTGGTAGTTTTTGTTTTAATTTTTGGTTCTTTATTAGATTGAAAATTGGAGATTTTATAGAGCTTTTTTATGTCAAACGATACTAATTTTCTTTAGAGAAGAAGTATGTGAACCAACTTTGAATTTGAACGAAGACAATATATGTCAAACTCTGAATTTGTTTTCAGACCCTATATCATCATTTAGATAAATTTGCCTTTTGTTTGATTGAACTCTAAATTAATGTAGTGACGTAAATGTTAGAAATTGTAGAAACCCTCACACCAAATACTTCTAGAATGGATCATTTACCTCCTTGTATCAATTCATCATCAACTGAGAATAGTAAAGGTCGATCAAATGTTTGGGGACATTTTACTAAACAAAAACCTTATTCTGAAAAGAAGGCTAAATGCAATTATTGTGGTGATTTGATTAAATATTTGGCTGGAACAAGTGGGATGAGGAATCATTTGGCGAGATGCAAAGAAAATCCTAATAGAGAAGCATTCAAAAGGCAAAAGCTTTTATCATCATCTACAGAAGTTAGTGTTAGCCCTTCACCAACTATTTCTAAAATTGACCAAAATGCATCTCGAATGAAGTTGGTGAAGATGTTTGTGAAGTCTGAGCTTCCTTTTCGATTTGTAGAAAATGAGGACTTCCATGACCTTTTATGGTCCTTGCAACCACGATTTGAAGTTCCATCCCACACTACATTGAGGCGTGAAATATGGGAACTCTATGAAGAGGAAAAAGTAAAGTTGAAAATGTTTCTATCAAAGCACTGTGAGAGGGTTTGTTTGACTACAGACACATGGACTTCAATCCAAAACCTAAATTACATGAGTTTAACTGCTCACTTTATTGATAATGATTGGAAACTTCAAAAGAAAATTTTGAATTTTTCTCAAACAATGGGACATTCAGGGGAGCTCATTGCTAAACATGTTGAGGCTTGTTTGAATAATTGGGAGTTGAAGCGATTCCTTAGTATCACCGTGGATAATGCTACAGCAAATGATGTTGGGGTGTAATACCTCAAAAAAAGGATGTTATCCTAGAATTGTCTGGTCTTAAAGGGAGAATATGTTCATATGCGTTGTTGTGCGCATATATTGAGTTTGATTGTGAAGGATGGCCTAAAAGAGATCAAAGATTCAATTTCAAAAATCCGGAGTACAGTTAAATATGTGAAATCTTCGCCTGCTAGATTTGCTAGATTCAAGGCATGTGTTGAGCAAGAGGGAATTTCTTATAAAGGCATTGTTTGTCTTGATGTTGAAACCAGGTGGAATTCAACTTACTTAATGTTAGAGACAAGCTTGAAGTACAAAGATGCCTTTGTTTTGCTAGATATGCAAGATAAGAAATTTGGTGATGAAATGGCCAAAAGTAATGGTGATGTGCCATTAGAAGAGGATTGGGAATATGCGAGGTCTATTCTACCATTTTTAAAGATGTTTTATGACTCTACCCTACGCATTTCTGGTTCTTCTTATGTCATCAGTCATATGTATATGAAGGAAGTGTTTGAAATTGGTAAAAGGATTCGACAATATTCTAAGAGTAATGATATGAGCATAAAATTGATGGCAATGAGGATGAAGGGCAAGTATGAAAAATAATTGGGAAATCCTAATGGAATTAATATTTTATTATTGATTGCTGTTGTGCTTGACCCTAGGAGTAAGTTGGATTTTGTTAATTACTTCATTGACTACCTATTTGAATCTAGCATGGCTAGGGAATTGAAATCAAAATTATTGTCATCCTTAAAAACACTTTATGAACAATATCAAGGTATTGAGGAGGGTTCTCAAAGTAGCCAACAAGAATCTCAACTAGATGATGATGATGATGATCCTCATGGCATGCGTTTCTACCTAAGAGCTACAGGACGTAGATTTGATTATATATCAGAGCTTGATAAATATTTGAGAGAGGATCCTGAACCTTATACGTCAGTTGAGTTTGATATTTTACATTGGTGGAAAGTCAACTCGACCAGATTTTCTATCCTTGCGAATATGGCTCGAGAGGTGTTAGCCATTCATATCTCTACCGTAGCATCAGAGTGTGCATTCAGTACAGGAAGAAGAGTGGTTAGTCCTTATCGTAGTTGTCTAACGCCTAAAATAGTGGAAGTACTTGTTTGCACACAAGATTGGCTAAAAGGAACACCTTTCTCTATACTTTTTGATGAAGATCCTAAAGAACTTGATAAATTTGAGCAAGGTGAGATTATATGACAAATTTATATGTTTTTTAATTTATATTTTAAGTGTTCAAAAATTATGAAATATTTAATTTATTTTTGTAGAAATAACATCTCAAGATGAAGTAGGACCTTCAAGTGCTGCTATTAATTTGGATGATTGAAAATCAAGAAAGAAGCACTGATGTAAGTCCATCTTTGCAGAATTCTTTTCTGCTGTTGTTAGCTGTATAGGTTAACTTTTGCTACCTCCTTTTACTCGATTAATGTTATTATTGTTATGTTGAGTGTAGAAACTTTATGGAGTACTATTTTTTTAAAGATGTTGATGATAAGCCAGAGTGGGTTAAAGATCTTGATGAATTAGATGGGGCTGATGAAGGAATTGAGAGTCCATTCTCCTTGCTCAAGAGCACTTCTATGGATAGAATCCCTAACTCACAACTACTTCTTAATATGTTTCTTCCTATTATACACATTACATCCTATCAGAGCTAGTATTCTTTTTTGATTAAGGTGAGATATAATGATTTGTAATGGAATTTGTGGATTGTAAATTGATTAATTTTTCAATAATGGTTCCTCTTATTTCTGCTTCAGTTGGATGTTGTTGTTGACTTGTCTATGCTTAACAGGCACATGTTTTAGTGGACTATTGAGTCACTTTACCTTCATTGCATATTTTTGGTTTGCTTTGATCATTCAAATTTTGTTTTGGCTGACTATCCTTTCAGTTTCTAGCTATGGCTTAATGTTGAGGAGTTGCAATTTTGTGAGCTTGAAATTTAAGTTTTTTTCTTTATTAGTTAGCTTTGCAATGAAATGATGTTATTATGTGTGGTTATTCAAAACTTGCATTATGATTTTATGTCGTTGCATTGTCTCTGATGTTTGTTGTCATACTTTCTCAGCAGAATGAAATAAATAATGCATCATCTGGATCTAAGCACCCTCATAATCTACCTAGCAGTAATTTATTTGATGATATTGCTGAAAAATCTGAAACCCATGCTGCTTATGTGCATCAAGAACTAGCAAAGGAGAAGAATTAATGTGATATTGTGTTAGAGTTCTTAGTGCAGTTTAGTTAGTCTGAACTAAAAAATAGTTCAATACAGTTACTGTGAACTACTTTTTAGTTCATTATAGTTTTCTTGAAATAGTTTATAGTTAACTATAAACTTTTATAGTGTAGTACACTATAGGGCAGTTTGCCCACCCCTACCTGTAACTGTCACTACAGTTATTATGTTAAAACGATACTTGTTCTCGTGTCCAACAATTAAGAGAATTTTGCACTGTTGGATCTAGGTTTTACATCCTTAGATGAACATTTCAATTTCCCGTGCTATTAGAAGTTGTAGCGTTTGCCAACCAAATCTGCTAGATCCATCCTCATCCTACGACCCTTGTTGCTTCTCAGCCTGTTATTCACTGCCTATAAATATGGTAGGTCCACTACAATATTTCACTTTTATAGTGATAATTTCAGAGCAGAACGTTCGGTTTACTCACAACATAAGGTAAGAATGAAAAATGTAAACTTATCATCATCAAAGGAGTCAATGGGAAGGGGAAGGTAGGGCAACAATGGTGGTGCATCTCTTGAGGCGGCGTTCCAGTCGTCACCTTCCAGTAGGCCAAAAGACAATAAAGAAATAATGCTCAGTGGTGAAAGGGCTTTCATCTATGGCAGCGTCATGGTTGAAGGTAGAGCTGTCAAAATGGGTCACAACCTACGAGCCAACCCAGCCCGTCACGGGTTCGGGCCAGGTTGGGTTTGAAAAAATTGTATTTTTTTTATGCGGGTCAGATTTCAACCCGGCTCATTTAAACCCGGCTCATGCGGATTGAACCCGTGATGGGCCGGGTTGGCCCACCAACCCGCTTACCTAATTTTATTTTATTAAAATTTAATTTTAATTTTATAAAAAATATTTATTATTTTTTTTGTTTGAAAAAATTATTTAAGTTCCATATTTTCAAAATTAATTAAACATTCATGTTGGGAATGAAATTTAGGAGTGAAATTTGTTTAGATTTTAATTATAGAAAGTTTGTAATTTTTTTATTTAAAAAAAATTGTAATTAAGTAGACCAGTGAACCAACCGGTTTACCCACCGACCCGTGATGAGTCGAGGCGGGTTCGAATTTTTATGGCTCACTAAGAAATGAGCCGGATTGGATTGGCTCACTAAGTGACTAACCCGTGGTGAGCCGGACCGGGTCGAGCCAGATTACCCGTTTTGACAGCTCTAGTTGAAGATCCTGAAGAAGATTCCCAGGAAAACCTTCCTAGTATTTCTGGTTACGAATGGACGTCTCACGACGTGAGTGAATTTGCTACTTCCTTTACTATTAAAGTAAATTTAGGAGATTGGATTGAGCGAAATTATATAGTAAAAACCCTAGAATTTGGTCCATTGATTAAATTATCGGCCTATAAAAGAAACCAGCGAGTATTTCATAAAAAAGGTATACATAAAAATAACTTCTTTTTTGTCTATGCTTACCTCTTTCATGAAATGTTTGTGCGATTGCCGTTTAGCACCTTTCAAATGGGTGTGTTGAGAGCTCTGAATATAGCACTATCACAATTGCATCCAATGGCTGGGCACATATACAAGCATTTGCCATAATATGCCAAGTATTAGACTTGACACCCACTCCTGCTACCTTTTTACATTATTTTTTCACTCGTCCTGTTGCGAAACGTGGGTGGGTGTCACTAATTTCCGAACAAGGGAAGGCCTGTTTGAGATTTTTTCACTGTCGTTCAAAGGTTTTAAAGATAAGTTCTTCTAGATAGAAGTTACTGACTTGGGCCACCCTTATTTCTTTGCTGAAGACGGCCAGCCTAAATTCCCACTTTATTGGACCCAAGATCCCATTAGGATAACTTCGTGGGCTAGATCAGAAATGTCACCTGCGGAGCTAAAGACGTTCAACACCCTTGACAACTTGCCTCGCCAACTCCCTTCCCGAAGACTGATAAATTGCCTTGGATGGGATGACCTCAATGTTGAGGTGTTCAGCATGATCTATCTTTTTGGTACTTTACTTTTAACACGTTCATGACTGGGCTAAATTTCATGTTACCTTTCAGAAGTGATGGCAGCTCAAAAGCCAAAGAAGGATTGGTTCAAATATGTAGCAGATAAATTTGGATCAGGGGAGTCATCCAAACAGCAACCGAGTTCCTCTGGCACTACTGGAACCCTAATCCGATCGGCAACACCCCAACGAAATCCTGAAGTGACTACCAGGGCTACAACAACCCATGAACCTTCCTGAGCCGATGATGACAACCCATCAACCCACCCCTAAACCAACTCTAACGTCTCGTCAACCTACCCCCGAACCAATTGGTACTGCAGCTGGGCCAGTGAATACCATTCCTGCTGCCACCCAGACCGAGAGGAAAAGGAAAGGTGGTCGAGACATTGAAAAGGCTTCTCATAAGAAAGGGAAGAAGGCCATCACCTCTCTGCATCCCCTTCCTAACGGGATTTGGAGTTCAGCCTTTCTAGGTCACAAGATAAAATTTAATTTGGCGAATGATGAACAAGGTATTGTGGAAAACATGTCCAAACAACAACTGGTCGACTCAGCCCTTGAATTATCTTGCAGAGCAGCTCTTGCTAATTGGCATTTGGCTTATGCCTCTAATAGGGGTAGATTAAGGACTCAGTTAACCAAGTGTTAGGGTGAGAACATAACTTTAAAGCGGAGACTCGAAGAAGCAATTGTTGCTCATTCAAAGTGTGAGGAGAATCAGGCTAAGTCCTCCAAACTATTGGCTGATGCTGAACGCATAATGGGAGATGCTCAAAAAACTGCTCGTGAACTTAAAAGACAAAATGATGAGCTAGAAGGAGAAGCTGAAGGCCTTAAACAGCGAAACCGGGATCTGGAAGGGACGACTATAAAGCTGAATGAGCAAATGAACGAGTTACTTGTTTTCAATCGGAACCTTAGTAAAGCTGGTCATGATGTCAGAAAGGAAATGGATGTCCTTGTTACCAAATTGCAAACCCAAGACGTACAAATTGACGAAATGCAAAGGGCTATCTACGATGAGCATACTCGAGGTTTTGAAAAGGCACTGAGGCAAATCCCCTATCTTCTCAATGTGCCCATTAAAGGAGCTGGTTTTGATGTCATGAAGGACATGTACAAAGGAGAGTTGATTCCTCTAAAGGACATCCCAGATGAAGAACAAGAAGCAGAAATTACAGTGGAACCAACTAAAGAAGTGGCTGCTGAAGAAGGCAATGAAGGACTGGATGTAATAGTTGACCAAGAAGTAATGAATCCATCAGCAAATGAGTTTGTTTTAGGGAATGGATTTGAGAGAGGAAAAATGATGGAAATGAGGGAAAAGAGAATGGAAAGGAAGGTTATTTGACTCAAAGGAAAGGATAAAAAGTAAAAATGAAGAAAAAAATTGTAAAACGACATTTCATGGATAGATAAAAAAATGTTTTAATTAATAAAATTGTAAGATTACATGATGTTAAAATTAATTTAAAATAAAATCATAGGCATTTTTTATAATACACTCTTACTTGTGTATCTTTATGTGTTTCTTTTCACACATGCGAGGGACCACAAGCACCCTTTACCTGCAAATCCTCACTCCAAATCCCACTTCGCCAAACAACACTCATCCTAAAACAAACATAATGGAAAGGTAAGCAAGCAAATGAAAACTTAAATATAGTCGACGCATGAATAATAAGTAACAAAAACATGTCTTTCTTTATAATAACTTACGTGAAATCAATTACTAAATGCCCCAAAGATTGTGTATTGTTATAAAAACTGATCCAGCATCCAGTTTTCATGAAAAACTAGCTAAATTCAATGAATGAACATGTCAATCAAGTTTAAGACCTCTAACTAAGAAGGAAGAATAAAAAACTACTCACAACTTATTAAAAACAACTTTTTATTCAGTGAAAACCTTCAAAACAGCAAAGCTATCACATCAAAACAGTTCAGGAAAAAAATAAATAAAAAAAAACAGCAAATGGAACTGGATTAAAAAAGCAAATCGAATGTTTAAACTAAACAAAACAGCAAAAACAAATAAAACAGCAATGAAATAAAATTTGAACAGCGGCTTCTGGAATATAAAACAGAACAGTAAATAGCTATCTAAACTAAAAACTTCAAACAGAAAACATCAACAGCAATGCTAAACCCGGATAGCATCTAGACTGAAAACAGCAAATAGGTAAACTAAAACAGTAAAAGCAACAAACTAAAACAGCATGCTAAAAACAGCAGAACACTCTCCTCACATTTGAACTAAACATTGTCCTCAATGTAAGTGAGAGTCGAAAACAAAGCAAAACAGAAAAATCAGAAAAAAAGAAGAACGGCATCGAAACTGAAATGAAACTTGAATCCTAACGTCTACAAAGTAGTACTAAGTATGAAACATATAAAAACCAGCTAAAACAAACTATAGAAAACTAGGCTGAGCTAAACTAAAAGGCAGGAAGCTAGACTAATCTATAAAACAATGCCTAACTCAAATTGGCATAAATCAAAATGTATTTTCTTTAATCAAAATGTATTTTCTTTATTTTTATGTAATACAATTTATTTTCTATCATCCTATTCACCGTATCATATTTACTACCTATACTCTCTACAGAAAATATCAAATTTCTACTTATTGCAAACAAAAAATTGAAATTGACTCTCTAGCTTTGCTTCCTTATGCTCAACAAATCTGTGGAATTTATCCTTTTCCGCAATGACTTTCTCTCCAATTCTGTTGCAGCAGCAACACCTCATCTAGTGAAGGTTTCTGAATGTGTTGAATGAGAGGTGTATGAATATCAGCATCAACAATTGCAAAATCAGCACTTGAAAAATCAGCAATAACAGCTGCCACATTATTGAGTTCAGAATGAACATTAAAAATCAGAACCAGAAGCATTAAAATCATAATTATCAGTGGCAGTAATAAAATCAACAACATCAAGATCTGAAACTGAAGCATGAAATTCACCAGCTACTGCAACGTTGTTATCAATTAAAACTGTGTAAATATCAGATCAATCAGCAACATCAACATTTGGATCAAAAACAGCAGCAGGTATATCAATATGATCAATAGCATAAACTAAATCAAGAGCATTGGAAGTGAAATCAATAATAGCAGTGTCAGCAATAGGCTTAATAAGATCAATATCTATATGATAAAAAAGTATCAAAATCAGCAACAGCATTATCAAAATCTTGAACTGCAAAAGTTTCATAAACTGCCTTAATAGGTGTATCAATATGACCATCAACAGCTATAAAATCAGTGTGAACTGCAGTTATTTCATTGAAATCAATGTGATTCTCAACCACTGGTTCAACCATACTTTTAGAACAATAAGAAGTATTATTATGAAAATCAACAGCTATAAAATTAATGTAAAAAGCAGGTACATCACTGAAACCATATTGAACTGCAGGCATAAAGTCAGAATCAGCATTATCAAAATTGGAAGCAGAAATAACATTCAAATCATCATAAACAACATCATTAAAAGAAGCATCAGCTAAAATCTTAGAATCATGAACAATAATAGCTGGGATGCTATCCTGTTTTTCACACCAATCTGCAGGTTCGAGAGGATTCTTCTGCTTGCCTCAACCAAACTTCTTAGAAACACGATTATAATGAATGAATCGTTATGTGATGACTGAGATGATTTGACAGCAAACAGCCACATGTAATATCCAAATTCCAGAGGAAACAATATGAACGCTAAAGGAACATATGAATCTCATAGCTAACTACCTGATACGATGAGTTAGAATTTTGACTTCTAAAGAGGAAGAAACAAGCTTGGATACCAGCATGCACAAAAAGGGTTTTCTAAAATAAACAAAATCAAAAGATTGAACAACCAAACAGCAAAATATGTTCAGTGCATTCCTGTCAAAAGGTTAATGACGTTTGCTGTACAAAAGTCAATTTGCAAGTTATTGCCTCCTGTAGCCTTCAAGAAAGCTACGCCATATACTGGCATTTGGTGGGAAAGGCATGCTTGCAATGATTTTCTCAGCTTCCCTAATTTGTCCATTTTTTGCGAGTAAGTCAACCATAATATGGTAATGATCATGTTCTAGTGGCATCCCATTAGTGGCTCTAATCTGCCTGAAAATTTCCATGGCTTCTTCCACTAATCCACCATATCTGCATGAAGAAAGCACTGCTCTGAGAGCTAATGCATCAGGCTTCAACCCCATCATTTCCATGTTTCGGAATATCATTACTGACTCATAAGCATAACCATTCAACCCAAGTGCAGTGATTAAAGTTGTCCATGTAATAATATTTTTGTGCATAATTTCTTCAAAAACTTTCACTGCGCTATCAATGGTTCCACACTTCCCATACATGTCAATTAGTACGTTACCAAAAAATGTGTCAAAATTACCAAGATTAGTCTTTATAGCAAGTCCATGTAGAGAACTACCCAAATCCAGACGACAAAGTTTGGTACACCCAGATAATACACTCATAAATGTGTAACTATCTGGAAGGATGCATGCTGAATGCATATTCTTGAAAAGTGAAAAAACCTTGTCATAATCATTGCTCCGAGCCCAAGCTGAAATGACAATGTTCCAGGACACAACATTCGGTTCTTCTAGCAAAGAAAGTAGCTTTATTGCTTCGTAGTACTGGCAGGTTCTATTATAGATTCCAGCAATGATATTAGATGAGACTACAGGAAGTGGGTTCTCAAATTCTTCGACAAAAGAAAGTGCTTCATTTATGAGACCATTTCTGGTGTAAGACATAACAAGAGAGCTTAATACGTATTCATTACTCGCGTACCCTGCTCTTATAATCAAACCGTGGAGCTGATGAAGGCTAGACGCTGAAGATGACTTGGTAACAGCAGAAAAAGAAAACTCATTTGGGGAATAACCCAATTGGAGCATTTCTTTTAACAATAGAATTGCTATGGAAGAGCAAATGTTTGAGTAACCCACTATCAAAGCATTCCAAGAAACCAAATTTTTCTCTTCTATCTGATCAAAACATTTATGAGCTGAAATAAGCTTTTCACATTTGGCATAGAAGTCTATCAATGCAGTACCCACAATAACATCAGTCTCAAAGCCACTCCTGATTACCTTAGCATGGACAGATTCTCCAAATACCAGAATTCTCAAGCAACTACAGGACTCAATAACAGCAACAAACGTGACCTGAGTTGGCATCAATCCTCTGCTTAATATATTCAGAAACAACTCCAGTGCCGTCATAGGTCTCTCACCTTTAACCAATGCATCCATAACTATGTTCCAGGAAACAACATTCTGAACAGGAACCTGCTCAAACAATCTTTCCACTGCGAACATAGCTTTGCACCTGACATACGCACTGATAAGAGAATTAAGTGCAGTGATTTCACAACTAAACCCACATTTGACCATTAACCCATGTATCTGTTCACCATATTCCAAATCTTCCTCAGAATAAACAAGTCCAGACAACACAGCAACGAAAGAACCTTCCGACAAAGACATCCCCGTCCTCACAAGATCATGAAAAAAAAATTTACACTCTTCAACAAACCCATTACGCCCCAGCAAGGAAATCATGGAGTTCCATGTCACCAAGCTCTTCTGGGGCATACATTCAAAGGCAGAAAAAACTTCCTCCCAACATCCATGCCTCCCAAACAAGCCCAATAAAGCAGTACCTACGAAAGAATCAGCATCAAAGAGTCCATTCCTGATGCTCAAAGCCTGCAACTGAGCACCCAGCGAAAGATTCAAGAACTCACACGACAACAGCCCCGTGAGAGTGTACTGGGTAGGCGCAAAACCACTCCTCCTCATGTGGGAGAGAAGGTCCAATGCATCATCCACATCCCCAAGTCGACAATATGCAGTGATGAGAGTGTTGTAAGAGACAATTGTTCTTAGGGGCATACCGTTGAACATCTTGCGTGCGTGGAGCACTTCACCAAGGGAAATATATGAGGAGAGGATGTTGTTGTGAACGAAAATGGATTGCTTTGGAATGCGACCAATTGTGACGGAGAGTGCATGGAGACATTTAACGGTCTTAGAAGACAGAATGGTTGAACACTTTTCGAGTAAATGGAGTAGGAGCCGGCCATGTCGGAAACCCCGTCTATGAGAACTCATGCAGCTAAAACTTTACAACATTGCCAAGACTGAAAACCAGAAAAGGGGAGAAATTTTGTGTTGAAGATGTAAAATATGAATGATGATTATGCCATCAATGATCGCAAAGCTACCATCACAGAAGGGACAACCATATTCAACATTACTTGATAGCTTGGATCGAAACTATGATTCATGTTCAAACGATGAACTCATAAAAAGAAGATTCCATTATATGAAATCCGTAAATAAGATAATTGACCTATTATGAATTTCCGTATATAATTTGGTTTATATACAAATTTTACATAGCGATTTTATTTGTATTGCATATTTCTCAACAGTTTCAAATTTTTTTCTCATGTATACCCATACGATTCACTGATTTTCTTTTAATTATCATATTAGAATAGAAGTTGCTTTCAATTGTAAAGATAAATAGACAATTAATCTTTAAAAAGATACATTTCTCAGTGAGCTTATGAGAATATGACACAACTATTATCCTTCATCGTTAGACTCCAAATGCTTCGAACAATTTATTTACACCTAAACGAACGATTGAATATGGTTCCTTCTTGGCGCTGAAACCACATTAAAAAAAATGCCGCCAACACACTAGAATAGCCAAAAGAAATGGCAACTATATAGTGATTAATTATGTTACTGGATTTTATATATCTGCATGTAAGAAATTATTGTAATTGCTAAAATAAATTACAGAAAATTGGGTTTAGTTTACATGCATATAGGAAAAATACTTACAATTTCCACCCTCAAGCATCCAAAGACAGGATAACAATGCTCCCAAATCCTCAATATTCTTACTAAATTCAACTTCTTTAGGATGAATATTATAGAAAAAAAAAATAATATGTAGGATTAGGTTTTGTGATCTTGTGATACTAGTATTATTCACTATATGTAGATTTTTAAACAAAAACAAATTAATGGTTGTTTTAAGCGTTATAAGTTAAGCGATGATAAATCTTAAATTATAGGTGTTGATTATGATGAGACGTTCAGTACTATGGTGAAACCACTACCATTCATGTGATTCTTACTATTATTCTCTTAAAGTTATGGCTCATTCATCAATTGGATGTTCATAATGCATTTCTAACATGGTAATCTCTATAAAATTGTATACATATACTAGTGATTAGGTTTATGTAATCTCCTTCACCTTGATCATGTTTGTCAAGCAAGAAAGTTTTTTTATGGTCTAAAGCAAGTGTCTCGTGCAAACATTGTTCTCAAGCATTTCAAGTGTTTTGGGTTCTGTCATCTCCAAATTAAAAATTCTCCAATAGAAGGTTACCACATGTCACGAAATGTAATTGAAAAGGTGTTTTTGAAAAAACCATAAGGAGTAATCATAACTTAAAAACTCCTCATTAATGAAGAGAGAGGTAATTATGTGGAAAAACTCTAGTTATGTGATTAAATATAAAGTTATGAGTTGATTGGTCAATCATGTCTGCAATAGACATGTCCAGCTAATGCTCAAACAACAATCAATTATGGGCCAGGTTGACCCTATGCCAAAAATTGAAATATGGCCAATCATATGCCTAAAATTTTGAAATATGATACAAACAAATGTGGTGTTTGAAAAATTTCTGGTAACATGTCAAAATTTAGGTCGACCTTGTGCCTTGAGAATCGAGTACAACTTGGCTATGTTTTAAAAAGAAACTTATAAACTTGTGTATTTAATAACTTCGTTCACCTACAAAAATTATTAACTTTCCAGCTTATAGGACTTATATATGTACCTACACATTACTATAACATAATGATATAATATATTGAGGCCCAAAAGGGGTCAAACTAGTAAGAATCTAATATTAAAATTCATGTGATATTTTAGTTATCTTTTAACATATTTTATGAGATATATGATAATGTTTGTGATATAAACATAAATCATTCATTAATAATAAAATTCATTTATCATAGTTGTTATTATACTCTATATATCAAGCCTAAAGAGTCTATAAATATATCTTATCACAACGAGTACAGAAATCTCATATCACTTTATTTCTTTCTTAGCTCAATCCCGGGCTTTGATGTTTTACCTTTTTTTGTATGAAAGGTTTTGTCCTTTGACTTAGTTCTGATTTGTTATGCTTCGCTAGTAATGCAAATTATGTTTTTTCATTTTCTTTTCTGCTATTCAACTTCATTTTTGTTATTTCTTCTTCTTTTTATTACAAAATAGCAAGATAACATTAAATTTCATATAACTCAATTCTTGATATCTCATTCTACATTTTAAGCTAAAAAATTGTTTTCTTATTAAATGCAATCAAATTAAATATATATAATAGACATTCTATATTCCACGTTATATACTACACATTTATCATGTGCCTATAATTACATATTTACATTTCTAAAATCTTAATGATTTTTTTTATTTAGAGGAACAAAATCTTTGAAGATATAATTATTTATTGTTAATTTTGAAATATTTATATGATTTAAATGTTTTGAAGTAGAAATAGGTTTCAGATGTTTGATTCATGGTTAGATATTTACTTTATATTTTTGTTATTATTTAAAATGTAATTGGTACTTTATATTTTAATATTTATATTTGATTATTATTTATTCTTATTGATATTTATTTTAATACATTTTAAAATAATTTATCTATTTATTAGGAAATGGAAAATATATGACAAATGTGTATCAACATAATTTTTAGTTGGAATGATAAAATATTTTTTATAAGAAATAATTAATGGTTATCCTAAAATAAATTGACCCTTATATGAAATTACTATTAACATCTGTTTTAGCACCACAAAGATTAATTTTAGTGATATTTTAAAATATTTCTAATAATGACAACTGATTACTATTATTATAATATATAAAATACTAGTGAGTTACATATTACAAATAGTTATTGAATTTACATCTTAAACTATATTTTTTGTAAGTAACTTAAGTTACAATACTATTAAAGTTAATGTTTTAAATTATTTTAATTATAAATTAAAAAAAACAAGGTTAGTGGGCAACCCGTCCTATTTGACAATTCTCAAGCTAAAATAAGTTGGTGAGTTGAAACCTCACTCGCTTGTTTTGGGTTGGTTGGTAGGGTTATCACCCACTTTGTCATTCATATGTAATATGTAATGTTAAGTATGTTTTTACTTTCTAAATTATAATGCAAAATTGGATTTTGTCTATATCCAAACTTTGGTTCAATTTGATTCTTAAACTTTAAAAATGTATGAATTTAATCATCGTCATCGAATAACAATAAGACTTTATTGATGTGATAAATAACATTGTCAGGTGTGTGTCCATGTGTTGACATGTGTGTACGTCCATGTCACCATATATGGATACATAAGTGACAATGTCATTTCTCACAAAATTTGAGATAAAGATGAATAAAATAAATAGAATGAAATAATATATACATGTTTTTTGCTAATTAATTACAAAATAATTTTTTACATTAATATTGTTCTTTAGTTCAAAGTGTAATATGTTATAATATATTATTATTATTATTGCAAAATTGAAAACTTGATTTGGAACGTTGACATATTATTAATTGGCAAACGGTAAAAAAGATTTAAGAAGCAACGTTCATTTTTTTTAAAGCTGCAAACGTTCAAATTTTTTTCATTGCTACAACGTTAAAAATCTTTATGATTTTTAATTTCTTTTATTTAATTGATTCCTCCCTAGCTCTATAAATAGAGAGATCTTCCTCCATTCCAAGACACACCAAAAACCAGTCTTTCTCATTCTTTTCTCTGTGTCATCTTCTTTTTCTCTTCTAAAATTATTCTGGGATATTCTTATACTTTGTTTAGAGATCCTTGCTAGTTCTGAGATCCTCAGAAATTCTAAGAAGTTCCTGTTGTATCCTGGGGGACTTGCGCAATACACCACGGATAAGTCCCTAGCAAGAACGTGTCTCCACCCTTTTACATATGTATGGAGTTATTGCTACTCTTTCATTACCGAAGCCCGACTCCACTGTTCTTTCAAACTCAAAACTAGTTGAAGAGTGGACTTACGCGAACAAGGTATGCCGACACACTCTGCTTAGTGCACTTTCTAATGATTTGTTTGATGTGTACTGTTCCTACAAGGAAGCAAAGGACATTTGGGACTCGTTGATTCTCAAATACACTGTCGAAGATGTCGTCAGACAAAGGTTTGTCATAGGAAACTACTACCGTTGGGAGATTACTGAAGACAAGGACATTAAAACTCAAATTAATGAATACCACAAGCTGCTTAAAGACATCAAAGCAGAGAACATTCTTCTACCGCATGAATTTTTTTCAGAACTTTTGATCGAGAAATTGTCGGCATCCTGGACAGATTACATACAACAGTTGAAACACAGGCACAAACAGATGTCTCTACCAAAACTCATTACGCACATAATAATTTAAGATACCAACAGAAAGGAGTCTGCTACTGCAAGGGCCAAAGCTTTGACTGCAAAAGCAAATATGGTAGAAGTAAAACCTCCTGCTCCTAAAAGGTACGAACACAAACCTGATCACAAAAGGAAAAATAATTTTCTTAAATATCGTCCCAATGAATCTAAACCCACCTTTAAAAAGAAAGGAAATTGTTTCGTATGTGGGAAGTCGGGCCATCATGCACCACAGTGCAAGCGCAGAGCGAGAAACGACAATCCTTCTAGGGCCAATATAGCCAAAGGAGATGACATTATTGCTGCAGCTGTTTCTCAAGAAAATCTGATTACTAATGTGAGCAAATGGGTGGTAGACTCTAGTGCTACCAGGCATATCTGTGCAAACAGAAGTGCCTTTACCTCTTACACTACTGTAGGGGATGGAGAAGATCATGTCTACCTTGGTGATTCCAGCACTACTCTTGTTCTAGGAAAAGGAAAAGTTCTGCTCAAACTCACATCTGGAAAGACTCTGGCCTTGAGTGATGTGCTACATGTGCCATCAATTAGAGTTAATTTAATTTCTGTAGCACTATTGGAAAAGGTGGGGGTTAAAGTGTCATTTGAGCCTGACAAGATCATTATGACAAAAAATAATGTTTTCATGGGGAAGGGATATTGTGATCAAGGACTCTTCATTCTAAATGTTTCTAAAAATATTAATGAATCAAGTTCTTTTGCTTGTATTGTTGACTCGTATGATATATGGCATGCTAGATTAGGATATGTGAATTCATCATATGTTTTGAAATTACAACGACTAGGATTAATTAATATGCATGATAAACAGAGTAGTAAATGTGATATATGTGTAGAATCTAAATTAACAAAGAAAACATGTTTTTCTGTAAAACGCCAAACTGAATTATTAGGGTTAATTCATACTGATCTAGCTGATTTAAAACAAACCATGTCTAGAGGAGGTAAAAATTATTTTGTCACCTTTACAGACGATTATTCTAGATACACCAAAGTTTACTTAATCAAACATAAAGATGAAGCCTTTAATGTGTTTTTAACCTATAAAGCAGAAGTAGAAAATCAGTTGAATAAGAAAATTAAGAGGATTAGATCAGATAGAGGTGGTGAGTATGTATTATTTAATGAATTTTGTACTAAAGAAGTAATTATTCATGAAGTGACCCCATCATATTCACCCGAGTCTAATGGAGTAGCTGAGAGAAAAAATAGAACCCTTAAGGAAATGATGAATGTTATGTTTGTTAGTTCTAGTGCACCTGATAACCTTTGGGGAGAAGCTTTGCTTACTGCATGTTTTTTACAAAATAGAATACCCCATAAGAAAACTAGTAAAACTCCTTATAAGTTGTGGAAAGGTTACCAACCTAACCTTAAATATCTAAGAGTGTGGGGGTGCATAGCTAAGGTGATGTTACCCGATCCTAAGAAAAGGAAAATAGGCTATAAAACTGTTGATTGCATGTTCTTAGGTTATGTTGAACATAGTGCTGCCTATAGGTTTCTAGTTGTTAAAAGTAACATACTTGATAGAAATTTTATAATAGAGACGAAAAATGTTGAGTTTTTCGAACATGTGTTTCCCTTAAAGGTTAGTGAGATGTCTCAACCTATTGATGATAATAATAATAGTGATACCATAAATGAGGATTTGAGAAGAAGTAAAAGACAGAGGAAAGAAACTTCCTTTGGAGATGACTTTTATACTTATCTTGATGATAGTGATCCAACAAGCTTTGTAGAAGCTACTAGTGCTCCTGATGCAAAACAGTGGGATAAGACCATTAGGACTGAAATTGAATCAATTCAGAAAAATAATACTTGAAGTTTAATAGATTTGCCTAAAGGAACAAAACCATTGGTTGTAAATGGATCTTTAAGAAGAAATATCATCCTGATGGATCCATAGAGAAATAAAAGGCGAGATTAGTAGCAAAAGAATTTACTCAAAAACCCAACATAGATTACTTTGATACTTTTGCTCCTGTGACTAGGATTTCCTCTATTCGAGTGTTGTTAGCTCTAGCAGCTATCCATAAACTAGTGATACATCAGATGGATGTCAAAACAACTTTTTTGAATGGTGATTTAGAGGAGGAAATTTATATGACTCAACCTGAAGGGTGTGTTGTACATGGTCAAGAGGATAAAGTATATAAACTCTTAAAATCCTTGTATGGGTTGAACAAAGCACCAAAACAATGGCATGAAAAACTTGATAATGTGTTGCTTTGTGATGGTTTTTCACCTAATGATGTTGATAAATGTGTGTACTCTAAATCTAAAAATGATGATAATGTCATTATATGTTTGTATGTGGATGACATGTTAATCTTTGGTACATGCAATGAGATTGTCGCTAGAACTAAATTGTTTCTAGGATCAAAATTTGAAATGAAAGACATGGGTGAAGCCAATGTGATTTTAGGGATTAGAATCATAAGGAAGGGAGATAGTATATTACTATCTCAAGAACAATACATTGAGAAACTTCTTAAGAAGTTTGGATTTTATGACCTAAAACTAGTGAGTACCCCTTATGATGTTAATTCTAAATTAATGAAAAATAGAGGAGAATCGTTATGTCAGTCTTAGTATGCCCAGATAATTAGGAGCTTACTGCACTTAATGAGTTTTTCTAGACCTGATATTGCTTATGTAGTAGGTAGACTGAGTAAATACACTCAATGTCAAAATCAGGAACATTGGGATGCACTTGTTAGGCTTATGAGATACTTAATAGGTTCAATGGATTATGCCATTGAATATAGTGGATTTCCCAGTGTACTAGAAGGGTACAATGATGCTAACTGGATCTCTGATTCAGATGAGACAAAATACACTAGTGGTTATGTATTCGCACTTAAGGGTGATGCGATTACATGGAGATCAGCCAGACAAACAATTTTTGCGAGATCAACAATGGAATCTGAGTTTGTTGCTCTTGAGATGGCTGGTAATGAGGTTGAGTGGTTGAAAAACTCCTTAGCGAACATTCCACTAGGAATGAAACAAACCCCATCGGTATCAATACACTGTGATTGTCAATCGGCAATAACCATAGCTAAAAACAAGAATTACAATGGAAAGAATAAAGATATACAATTGAGACACAATTTGGTGAAGAAGCTGCTAAAGAGTGGAACTATTTCCATTGATTATGTGAAGTCATAACAGAATCTAGCAAATCCTTTGACAAAACCCCTAGGAAGACAAATGATATTAAAAATATCAAGGGGAATGAGACTTAAGCCACTTGCAAACAAACAAGTGATGGTAATCCAACCTTTGTGATTGGAGATCCCATGAATAAGGTTCATATGGGTAAAAACAAGTCACTTGTTAGTTCTGATAACACTAAATTGAGTTTAATCAATTATGTCTGTTCCTATGGTGTGGTGTGAAAGTGCTAAAGACTGCATTATTGAAACTTTGTTATTAAAATTCTATGTGATGAAAGAATTTTAGCTTAAACAAAGTTTTAATGATTTTCATATCCCTTATAGGTGGTGTATGATTTGAAGCATACACTTGATGAAATCACCTATATGAGTGTCGAGTGGGGCCGCTTGCATGAGATCTTGGCATGATCTCTAGAGCACTCATGAATACCAGACACGCGCATGGCCTAGTAAGCGCAACACAGCGATAACAGTAAGGATATTTGGGGTGTATTGTGATTGATAAACCTCTAACATGCGTCAAGTGTCTTTGGTTCATACAATTTGCTATACCAACTACAATGTGTGTTAAGTTTCTAAATCTAAGACTGGTTCATATAGCTTGCTATACCAGCTCTGATTCATTACATCCTATGAGACCCAGAATAAAAGTTTCCTTTCTTTTCTTTTAACTCTCTTTTGCAATAAGTAGGAGATTCTTATAATATATTATTATTGCAAAAGTGAAAACTTGATTTGGAACGTTGACATATTATTAATTGGCAAACGGTAAAAAAAATTTAAGAAGAACCGTTCATTTTCTTTAAAAGCTGCAAATGTTCAAATTATTTTCATTGCTGCAACGTTAAAAATCTTTATGATTTTTAATTTCTTTTATTTAATTGATTCCTCCCTACCTCTATAAATAGAAAGCTCGTCCTCCATTCCAAGACACACCAAAAACCAGTCTTTCTCATTCTTTTCTCTTTTTAGTTTCATCTTCTTTTTCTCTTCTAAAATTATTCTGGGTTATTCTTATACTCTGTTTAGAGATCCTTGCTAGTTCTGAGATCCTCAGAAATTCTGAGAAGTTCCTGTTGTATCTTGGGGACTTGCGCAATACACCGCGGATAAGTCCTTAAGAAGTGACTCTACACACCTCAGGAAATTTTGTTAGTGATTCTGTCAACTCTTTACAACATAATATCCCTTTGATTTCTTTTTCTTTTAAATAGAGACATATCATTAAAATAATGTCAAAATAATAGACCAATAATTCCTGCTCCATTATAACTATATAATGTGGCTTTAAAAACCTACGAAGGTAAGGTGTTCCATATTTTTATAAATCTTTATTCTTTAAATGGTAAAAATTGTGAAATATCAATAATAAAATTATAAAAAAATAATATGATTTTTTTATTCACCCCATTATTTATTTATTTATCTCTTTCTTTATATTTTTATCCTCTATCAAAATACGTGTAACTTCACATGTTGGAATGACACGTACACATCAACAATATTTGTCACATAAGTTTGTCGATGACGACTATATTCATTTAATTTTAAAATTTAGAAATCAATGAACATTATAATTAAAAACAAAAACAAAATCTAATTTTACAGTATTGAAAAGATATTTAATCGTGTATCATTGATAGTACTGTTGTAAAGGCCTGCAAATTATTTTAAAGCCATTGGGCCTTAACATTTGGGGCAGTCAGGCCCATAAGGCTAAGGACAATCTGACCTTAGAGAGAAATTTTTCAGAAATCAGAATTCATTTGTTAGCTTCCCACCCTCTCTCTCTCTCTAAAAGTTGGGTTCTTTAGAAGCTTTACCTTCTCTCTAGACCTTGCTCCATCTTCTCTCTACCTTTTCTCAAATTTCTACCGTTGCTTTTTCAAATAGGTAGTGCCCCTACGTTCCCGGAGTCGAGGGCTTCCAATCCATCCAATTAGTTTCGCGTCTCTCCGCTAATAAGGTAAATTTTCCATTCTCCACACCCTAGGGTTTTACTCATGCAAAGGTTCTACCTTGCAAGTAGCGTTCTTTTTATTTTTCCTTATCCTATCAAGCTCTAAAGACCGTGCTCTACACTAATTTGGTGGCTTGTAGGTACTGTCGAAATTACCTCTGTGCGGAGGTACTGTTAGAGCGTTTTCTAGGAATTGTGTTGTGAGAACCAAAAGGTAAGGGGAGCTAGATTTTTCTTATTTAAAATTTGGAGAATGATGATGAATAAATGACTGCTAACTTGGAGTATTTATTTTGATTACTGTGTTAGAGCTGCATAGTCACAGTTTGTTGGTTATGAATGTTGGTTTTCTTGTATGCTTGTTTTGGGATATATTTAAAATCATAGGATAGCATAAAATCCTTAAAGGGGGAATACGGGTCAGGTGGTCAGGTAGTTTCGTATCATTCGGATGGTTGTATAGGGGTACATGTTTTTGGGTTGGCGTTTATGGGTCTCTGTTAGTGTAGGTTCCTTGATTGAAATCTTTGAGCGTGAGTGTTTTATGTAAGGAAATCCGTGGATGGGTATAGGGGTTGCGGTTTAACAGGGACCTATTAAATTATTAAGTGTTTGTGGTAGTACGATGTTGTTAAAAGAGAAGGATAAATATGTTACTAAAGAATGGGTTCAACTAGAATAATATGAAAGGAAAGGAGAGATACCCCTGGGTGTAGACCAATGGGAAATTACATTTTGGTATGTGATAGAACTCGGTGGCAAAGTTACGTGAAAGAATGGTGGTGCATGATTTTGGATTTGTTTGGATTACCTTTAGAGTGGGTCCCACGAAAATTAAGGGTTATAATGATATTTATTGATATTTTGTCATTCTTTTGTAAGCTTTTTGGTGATTTATGTGGAAGTATAGCAAAGAGTTATGCATGGTGTGGCTTTGTGTGAAAGGGTGGGGCAGCAACATTTAATGCTAAGGAGAGAACTTCATTTGGTTAGGTGGGCCTTTCTTCGTTTTAGAAAGTAAAAAGAGTAGCTTTCTTTGTGGTGGAAAATGTAAGATTACGTAAGGTAGTAAAAGTGTAGGAAATTTGGTGGACCATGTGGGGCATTAATTTAATATTTTAGATATAAAGTGGGGTCCACTTGGGTAGGTGAAAGAGTTTTGATTAGACTTAGAAAAATAGGAGTGTGTGTTTAGTAAATAATTGACTATTTTATTTTGGATTGACTTGTCATTATTTTGTGGTTGTGTAATGATTGTTTTGAGAATGTTTATTATTTAGATTATGTATATGTTCCTTTTGGAAAAAGTATATGATTATAAAGTGATGAAAGTACGATCCAAGTGGTAAACCAAGTTCCATCTGTGTAGAATCTCTTGGTGAGATTGTTAGTGTTCTAGAATGAAAGTAGGAGCTCAGTCTTGGGGGTCTTCCTGACGCTCCAATGGCCTTTCTTCTCACATAGAGAGGATTCGACCATGTGGTGAGGAGTAGCAGGAGGTCTTAGTCTCAGAGGCTTCCAGTATGCTCCAAGGCGCGGAACGAACTAACCTCGTGAGTGTGGCAGGGTGGGGAACCCAAGTTTCATAAGCCACCACGGGTGCATAACCCGCCATAGCTCGACTATCATTCTAAAGTCCGGACAAGTCAAGTCTAGAAGATAACATGCTAGGATCTGTGTTGTATATATTTGCCTTGCTTGTATATACTTTACTTGGATTGAATCCAGTATGTTCATGTTGGTATAATTGCATGCTTTTTATATAATTAGCTCACCCTTGCTTGCTTGTGTTTGTGCCATGTTTGTGTCTGTTTCCTTTTGCGATGATCATCCACTTGGATGGGAGTAGATGGCGAGAAAGTTATTTTGGAGACAGCCTTGGATGGGGATGACAAAGTTGCAGCCTAGTCTTCTTAGGATTTTTTTCTGCTCTATGTCATTTTGAAGAACCTTGTGATATTTAAAGTTTTAAATTTCTAGCCTCTTCAGGAGGACTCTTCTACTCTAGTTCTAAATTCTTGTACTGTTAAGGATGACTGTAATTACCTCTATTATTCTCTAACTGCTTTCTAGTATGATATGTGATGGTGTCTTTATATTATATATCCTTGTCATATAATTGGGATGTCACATTTATGGTATCAGAGCAGTTTGTTCCTAGGATAACCTACGGGTTGCAGGTTTGTCGTGACTTTCCTGTGAAAAGTTGAGTCTAAAATGTATGTTCTACCATTTTCTTCAAGTTTAGATGGTGAAATTAGGTATTTAACTTGAAGTTTTGAGAACAGAAAATGTCTCGATAGAAGGAATGAGGGTGCACACTCATGACTTTTACCAGAGTTGATTTTCCTTTCTTAATTATGAAGGTTTGGGGTAAGAAAGAGTTGAGGTCCCAGTGTTATTTCCGATATAAATTCCTGTCTTGTTCTTGCCTTTGTGGTAGTGTATTATGCTCTATAGTGGTAGAGGAATGCAGATTCAAGGACAACTTGACCTGCATACTTTCATTAGAATTGGTTAGAGCCTTTGAGACAAATTCTTGCCTTAAAGATAAGGAGTTAGAAGACCAGAGTTTAGATTCTAAGGGATGAGTGAAAATGTTGGATGTTTATAAGTAATGCTTTTGGGATGAAGAAGTTTTCAAGAAGGAAGTCAAGAGGTCAGATATCGTACGTTTCATAAGAAGAGTTGAGTTCCAAGGGCTAGAATAAGTGGAGCTTCGGGTAAGAATTGGCGTAGCAAAGGTTTGAGGAATTAGCTTGGTTTTGTGTATCAGTAATGTCGTAGGTCAGAAGAAAGGAAAGTATTGGTGAACAACGGAGTGGCATTGGATGAGATTTGTAATTTGGATCGGTGTATCAGTGATGTTTTAGATTTGAGGGGAATAAGTGGTGAAAGGTTTGAAGCTTATGTTAAGGAAGAAAGAGAAGTTTGTAGTGGACCAGAGGTACTTATTATTTAGAAAGGAATTAGAAGAAGAAGAGTTTGAGCAGTTGTTATGTAAGACATAGAGCAGATTTAAGGACTGTGTATTAGAAGTCAGAATTTTCAGAGTTGAGAGAACGTGAAGTCTTTGAAGATAATTGAAGTATCGTAAAGGTTTTGAGTTAAGCGATAATTAGAAGGAGATGGGTAGGTCTTATTAGCAAGTGGATTTGGTATATCCAAGTTTAGAAGGATGCTTCAAGATCAGTGGTTTGTTTAGAAGAAAGGTTTAATCATTGGCTGAGATCAGAGATCTCAAACATTGAAGGAAGGAGAATATCAGGGTGTCAGTTTGGTAAGAAAAGGTGAGGAATAGAGAATTAAGAGCACGGTGGATGAGGAACAAAGAAGAAAGGCCTTAGAACAAATGACAAAGGATGGTTACAATATGAGTTGTTGGAGAGGGTATCGGGAATGATCAGATAATCCGGGTTGATTGAGACTATCAGATTTTCGAAGCGGCATGTTGTGATACAGTCAGTTTTCATCAGGTGAGGCTTTATGGTGATGTTCAGTGTTCAGTTGAGTTTAATCAAGAGAGAAGTGGATGTTGAATGATGGATTGTAGAAGGCAGTGGGTTGGTAAGTTCAGATAAGGTCAGAGGATTGATGTTGCTGGTTAAGGGTATCTTGAGGTTCAGAGGATTACAGATAGAGTTAGTATTTCTAAAGATTCTTAGTTGAAGAGGGCAAGTCTTGAAGAAGAAGGTTTTAAGTTAATTTGGCCAAATAAGTGCATGAAGAATTCTAAGTGATGTGACGTTTGTGGAGTTAATCTAAGGGCTCAGATTTGGAGCTTCTATGGAGTGGTTTCTTGGCAGGGAAGGAAAGCGAAGGTGGCACATCAAGTGTAGTTGAGCGAAAGATAGAAGTAAGTGTTATGGAAATTCAAGATGTTTGTTAAGTGCGAGTGAAGAAGAGATGATGTTATTCTTTCGTAAGTTTGAGGTGTAATTCAAGGGAGGTTGTTGTTTCAAAATAGTTCTCTAGCGCTTTATGGTCTTCAAGAGAAGCTTTGTGTTTCAAGAAGAAAAGTCAGTGGTTATACTTCAATTGTGGATCAAGTTGAAATGTGAAGACAAATGGTTGTGTAAGTCAGAATAGTTTAGCTAGGTTAAGAAAAGAAGAAAAGATGGATCTTTTTAACATAAGGGTTTTGGTTTGTGTTCTGCAACAAGTATGAGAATTTTATACCTTGGAGAAGTGGTGCTCATTTTGGAATGGTGTCTAAGAAGAACCGGTGTTGGTAATGTCTTTATGGATGGTTCCTGTTGAAGTTGTGTAATACAAGAAGAAGGTGGAAGTTGGGTTAGGGCAACAGTGTTTGGACTCAGTGTAATCATAGGGAGAACTACAAGGTTGAAGAATCTCAGAAGAGAATTAGAGGATAGGTTGGAACAGTCTAGTATAAGTCGTGGCAATCAGAAGTGATTTCGAGCATGGTCGTTATGTGGAGTAGAAAATCAGTGTTAAGGAAAATGGAATGACAAGGTTATCATGGAAGAAAAGAGTTACCGGGGTTTTGCAAAGTCATGGAAGTTTTGAAGAAGGTTCTTCAAGGGTGATCATCTTCCGGTTGTAAATTGTCATGAAGGAAGTGTTCTTTCAGTAAACTAGTGAACAAGGGAGTTTGAGGATCAGAGTAACGCAGTGGATGTTAATGGGCTTGTTCTTATCAGTACCAAGTGTATGTGAAGCGTTTTCAAGTTCAGGTATGGGCGGTTATGTGAGATGAGCTTCTTTAAAACAACCGGGACGTCATTATCTGGGGTGTCAATTGGGAGTGTTTGGTGATCTTCAAGAGTCAGAAGTGAGTTTAGGTATGGTGGAGAT
Source organism: Vigna reflexopilosa (assembly GCA_027742785.1). NCBI lineage: Eukaryota > Viridiplantae > Streptophyta > Magnoliopsida > Fabales > Fabaceae > Vigna > Vigna reflexopilosa. Next base: position 13,431,612 of record CM050925.1, on the reverse strand, counting down.
AAGTATGAAGCAAATAAGACAAGTGAGACTTCAGTTTCAAGATGCAGTGTCGACCTGGAAGTGGGAGAATAAATGGACGTTGAGCATAGGAAGAGGGTCAGTGGATGAAGGAAATGAACCGAGATGAGTTTCAAGTTGTAAGGTCAATTTTGAGGTGAGCAAGCGTTAGTTGTGCATGGAAATTGAAAGAAGATTCAAGTTGTTAGCTTAGTAAGAATTGATTAAGAGTTGGTTGAAGAGTTTGAAGACTGGAGTCTGAAGTGAAGAGGTAAAGATATTTCATTAGTATAGTTGAAATACTATAACTAGTGGGTTTCTCAAAATGGTTGAGACAGCGCACTTTGGACATTCCTAGCTAGAAAGGTATCATAAGTTGTCATGGTATGGATTAGGCTAGTGATCTCAAGTCGAGGAAGCTACATAACTAAGTATGATTACAAGCTAGTAGATTAAGAAGTGCATATGGTTCAGGTCAGTGAGATAACGAAGTGAAGCTAGATTGCTCAAATTGGTTTCGACGTTGTAAAGGAGAAGAGTTTTACATGGTAATGAGATGGTATAGTAGGAAACTATGTTACTCAGTAGTGAAGATCAGAAAAGCAATGTGAAGCTCTCAGAATGGATGTGGATAAAGGTGATCCAAATATAGCAGTTGGTGGTTAACTCAGAAATTGTGGTGATCAAGTCAGAGGTATGGTGGTTCTTGAAAGGAACAAGAGGAAGTAAATGAGTATCGGTCAAGGGTTAATTTGAAGTCAAGATTAGTGGAAGTCTTAGAAGAGATTTACAAGAAGTAGCGGAAGGTGGATGAGTGGATATCCGTGTGGCAGACACAATGGGGTTGGTTGTGCGAAAGAAAGTTTCTTACTAGCTGAAGTTTAGGAGTTCATATTTGTCTTGAGAGAAATGGCTAAACCAATCTACACTATTGAACACTAGAGCATTTTAACACATAGGCATAGTTTTTCATGTTAGTAAGGTCGTTGGGGAGTAGTATCTTAGTTAAAATAGGTGAGTATACTAGAGGATGCGATGAAAGTAGGTTGTTCCTTCTCTCTGGTAAGTTTAATTTTCGAGGACGAAAATTTTATTTGTTAGGGAGAATGTAAAGGCCTGCAAATTATTTTAAAGCCATTGGGCCTTAACATTTGGGGCAGTCAGGCCCATAAGGCTAAGAACAACCTGACCTTAGAGAGAAATTTTTCAGAAATCAGAATTCATTTGTTAGCTTCCCACCCTCTCTCTCTCTAAAAGTTGGGTTCTTTAGAAGCTTTACCTTCTCTCCAGACCTTGCTCCATCTTCTCTCTACCTTTTCTCAAATTTCTACCGTTGCTTTTTCAAATAGGTAGTGCCCCTACGTTCCCGGAGTCGAGGGCATCCAATCCATCCGATTAGTTTCGCGTCTCTCCGCTAATAAGGTAAATTTTCGTTTCTCCGCACCCTAGGGTTTTACTCATGCAAAGGTTCTACCTTGCAAGTAGCGTTCTTTTTATTTTTTCCTTATCCTATCAAGCTCTAAAGATCGTGCACTACACTAATTTGGTGGCTTGTAGGTACTGTCGAAATTACCTCTGTGCGGAGGTACTGTTAGAGCGTTTTCTAGGAATTGTGTTGTGAGAACCAAAAGGTAAGGGGAGCTAGATTTTTCTTATTTAAAATTTGGAGAATGATGATGATGAATAGATGACTGCTAACTTGGAGTATTTATTTTGATTACTGTGTTAGAGCTGCATAGTCACAGTTTGTTGGTTATGAATGTTGGTTTTCTTGTATGCTTGTTTTGGGCTATATTTAAAATCATAGGATAACATAAAATCCTTAAAGGGGGAGTACGGGTCAGGTAGTCAGGTAGTGTCGTATCATTCGGATGGTTGTATAGGGGTACATGTTTCTGGGTTGGCGTTTATGGGTCTTTGTTAGTGTAGGTTCCTTGATTGAAATCTTTGAGCGTGAGTGTTTTATGTAAGGAAATCCGTGGATGGGTATAGGGGTTGCGGTTTAACAGGGACCTATTAAATTATTAAGTGTTTGTGGTAGTACGGTGTTGTTAAAAGAGAAGGATAAATATGTTACTAAAGAATGGGTTCAACTAGAATAATATGAAAGGAAAGGAGAGATACCCCTGGGTGTAGACCAATTGGAAATTACATTTTGGTATGTGATAGAACTTGGTGGCAAAGTTACGTGAAAGAATGGTGGTGCATGATCTTGGATTTGTTTGGATTACCTTTAGAGTGGGTCCCACGAAAATTAAGGGTTATAATGATATTTATTGATATTTTGTCATTCTTTTGTAAGCTTTTTGGTGATTTATGTGGAAGTATAGCAAAGAGTTATGCATGCTGTGGCTTTGTGTGAAAGGGTGGGGCCGCAACATTTAATGCTAAGGAGAGAACTTCATTTGGTTAGGTGGGCCTTTCTTCGTTTTAGAAAGTAAAAAGAGTAGCTTTCTTTGGGGTGGAAAATGTAAGATTACGTAAGGTAGTAAAAGTGTAGGAAATTTGGTGGACCATGTGAGGCATTAATTTAATATTTTAGATATAAAGTGGGGTCCACTTGGGTAGGTGAAAGAGTTTTGATTAGACTTAGAAAAATAGGAGTGTGTGTTTAGTAAATAATTGACTATTTTATTTTGGATTGACTTGTCATTATTTTGTGGTTGTGTAATTATTGTTTTGAGAATGTTTATTATTTAGATTATGTATATGTTCTTTTTGGAAAAAGTATATGATTATAAAGTGATGAAAGTACGATCCAAGTGGTAAACCAAGTTCCATCTGTGTAGAATCTCTTGGTGAGATTCTTAGTGTTCTAGAATGAAAGTAGGAGCTCAGTCTTGGGGGTCTTCCTGACGCTCTAATGGTCTTTCTTCTCACATAGAGAGGATTGGACCATGTGGTGAGAAGTAGCAGGAGGTCTTAGTCTCAGAGGCTTCCAGTATACTCCAAGGTGCGGAACGGACTAACCTCGTGAGTGTGGCAGGGTGGGGAACCCAAGTTTCATAAGCCACCACGGGTGCTTGACCCGCCATAGCTCGACTATCATTCTAAAGTCCGGACAAGTCAAGTCTAGAAGATAACATGCTAGGATCTGTGTTGTATATATTTGCCTTGCTTGTATATACTTTACTTGGATTGAATCCAGTATGTTCATGTTGGTATAATTGCATGCTTTTTATATAATTAGCTCACCCTTGCTTGCTTGTGTTTGTGCCATGTTTGTGTCTGTTTCCTTTTGCGATGATCATCCACTTGGATGGGAGTAGATGGCGAGGAAGTTATTTTGGAGACAGCCTTGGATGGGGATGACAAAGTTGCAGCCTAGTCTTCTTAGGATTTTCTTTTGCTCTATGTCATTTTGAAGAACCTTGTGATATTTAAAGTTTTAAATTTCTAGCTTCTTCAGGAGGACTCTACTACTCCAGTTCTAAATTCTTGTATGGTTAAAAATGACTGTAATTACCTCTATTATTCTCTAACTGCTTTCTAGTATGATATGTGATGACGTCTTTATATTATATATCCTTATCATATAATTGAGATGTCACAACTGTAATACAAAATTATTAAGGACAATTATTTTCATCAGAATAATATTTAATATTAGTGACACTTAAAAATATTATCACAAAGAACAATGAGAGGAGTAGTTGCAATTTATTCATTAATAACATTTTTTTATAGGTTGTGATATATACCAACCAGTATAACTAGTTTTTCTTTAATATAGCTACTTTCGCTTTTGTTCTAACATGTTTAAATGAATAAAATTTATAAACATTCTTATAATGAAAAGAGAAAAAAATTACATAAAAAAATAACATGATAAATATAGTGAAAAGACTTAAAGAAAACAGAAAATATTGTTGTGTGAATTATGATTGAATCTGTCGCACAAATATTACAACTCTTTCAAAGCTCGCAATGGAAAAAAAATACTTGAACAATCAAATTCTATGATTGCAAATGGTGTGATATGAAGAAGGAAAGAAATACAAATTGAATAATGCATTTTTTTTTTCTGATATGATTTCTATCTGAATCCCATCCTCAATGTGTTCCCAGGAAGAGCAGAAACCCTAGTTTTAGCAGAATTGTTGAAGAGATTAGTGATATCAGTAAGAGGCAACCTTTTAGGGTTTGCGTTGTTCTTGTTCTTGACCATGTTGCTGTTGCATGCTGGAGGAACATTCTCTTTGTTATTCTGCTTCAATATGATATCAATCTTGTCTTCTTCATCAATCTCCATTGCCAACAAATTTTCAGACTGAAAAAAATCTCTTTTTTCTTCTGCAAAGAGTGAAAAAACTGTGGTTGGAGTTGCAACTTTTAAGAGTTGTAATGTTGATGGCGGGTGAAACTTTTTGGATAATTCAAATTTTAAATTAAGATTTTGTGAAGTGCCAAAATCCCAAAACTAAAATCATGTTTTCAGAGTGATTTACTTGTTATTAGAAGAAATATTCAGTTTTTTACTTTTTATTCGATTGATGACATGTTTTTTTTTTCTTTTTAAGAAATTTTGCTTTTCAATGAATATATATATATATATATATATATATATATATATATATATATAAATTAAGATATTAATTTCGGTTCTATCATATACATCTATTTTTGCTATCTTATAATTATATTAAATTTAGTTTTAATATATTACATTTAATTTTTTGTAATATATATTAAATTATTGTTTCTCTTGATGTTAGAAAATAATAAAGTCGTTCTTAATTAGTTGCTGTAAATTAGGTGTTATATATGTCCCCTTTATTTTAACTATTTATTATTTTCTAAATTAAATTAGGTCTTTTATATTTGCATCAATTTATCGTCCAAATGTTTGTTTTATTGAAATATACAAAATAACTTAATATTTTCTTAATATTGCATCAAAATATTTTCAAAAGTTGGAGAGGAAGAGTCTTGATTTTTTTTTTTAATCAATCGCATATGAAGTTTAATTCATAAGGTGGAAAAGGCCAATAACACTAATGAGAAACATGTGAGTTATGAAATAATACTTATTTTCTTTATTGAATCTTAAAATTTCTTATTAATTAAAATCTAAATAATAAATTATTTAAAAAATATAAGACACTAAATAGTTTTTATAAAAAAGTAATGATTCAGTTGTTAGGCATTAAAAATGTTAAGTTTTTAATTTACCTTATAAAGATATTAAAATTTATATCTATGAGAAAAAATTGTTTTAATAAAAAAATAAGTATGAAATATATAATTTGTTATTATTATATATTGTTGTCATTTAAGAAAGCTTGGGAGATAGGAGAGTAATTTTTCTGTAACTAAATTATCGATTTTTTTTTCAATTTTGTTATCTGTTATATTTTAGAAACATAACTTTTACTTTTTATGACTTATTAATATAAGTTGTAGAGAATTTTTTATTTTTAAGTGAAACTAGAAAAATAAATACACACTATTGAATGAAAAATAAGTGAAACCAGTGTCATCTATTAAAAAAAATTTAAAAAGAGGATTGCTCCTTCCACTTCACTAAATGCTCTCTGCACCTTCCCATACTCAATTTGTCCTTGTTATAAAACGGATTTTAACATTCATTTCACTTTCAACGGATGTTGACATCCGTTTACATATTTTAACTTTTATTTTATATTTTAATTTATTGTTTTTATTTTAGATTTTATTTTAATAATATTTTTTATTTACGTAATATATTATAAAAAGTTAAATACTTTATAAATTAATTTAAAATATAAAAAAGTTTAAATAATATTTATATATTAATTTAAAATACAATAAACTAAAAAATTAAAAACTAAATAAAAAGAAAAAAACTTAACGGATGTGACACATCCGTTTAAATAATTATATAAAAAATTATATAATTAATTAAATAATAATACATAAATTAAATTACTAATAATTATTTTATTAAATAAAATAAAATTAATTTATATAATTACGTAATAGATTAATTTATTTTATTTTATTAAATGATTATTATTAATTTAATTTAATTATAAAAATTTTAATTAATTATAATCATGGCCATATTGATGTGGCTACATCCGTTTATGTGTTTTTTTTTATAAGTTTTAATTTATTTAGATATTATATTTTATTTAATTTATAAATTATTTAATTCATTTATAATATATTACGAAAATCAATTATATTTTATTTAATTAAATAATTATTATTAATACAATAAATTAATAAATTAAAAACTAAAAAAAAACACAAATTTATATAAATGTGGGCATACCTGTTAACGGATGTGGGCACATCCATTAAAAATTAATTTATTTAATAGATGTCGACATCTGTTGAAGAAAAGAAGTGGAGGTGTAGAATTTTTTAAAATATAAAGGTTAGTTTTGGAATTTTGAAAAAAATGTGGGAGTGCAAGGAACAATCGGGATGGTGTAGGGAGTAACCCATTCAAAAAAACTGTGAATGTCTAAAATGGATATTGGTCCACAACATTTTTGTTTTAAATAAGGCTTTTTCTTCCTACACTTCTATAATTTCTAACTACACCTCCATAACCTTCTAAATAATTATTTTACCCTTTATAAATGTTCCTTTTGAATTATTTATTTTGCAAAATTTCTAAAACAAGATTTTCAGAATTTTTGGAAAGCAAGCAATAGATTGAAGAATAAAATTTCCAAAACATAACTTTTAGAGCAAGCTTTTTGGAACACATGTATTATATAAAAAGTTTCAAATAAATGAAAATCAAAGAGACATGGATTGAGACAATAGAAAACAGGTTGGGCTGATGGGCTAACATACAAAACAACGGGTGTCCATTTCAGGAAAATTTCTTCCTGCACCTCCATACCATGAACTTGTCTAATAATTTATTTGTTTTTTTTTTCTTGTTAGTCTCATTCTTCATCCTCCAAGCCGAACCCTCTCCCCCATGTCCTCTTTCATGCTTTTCATCTTTTTATTGAAAATTATATAATTTAAAATATATTTTTTAATTTTTACTTTGAAATGTAAAATAAAATATGTATTCCAAATACTACATCTAGAATATAATAGTTCACAATACGCAATCTAAAAGACAATATTTCAAATTGTACCTTCTGAAATATTTTTGAATTATATATTTTAAAACCTAAATTAAAGAGGAAAATTGGAATTTTCAAGTGTATGGAAGTGTGGAATGAAATTATGGAAGTGGGGAAGAAGCTATCTCTTTTCAGCTGTCAGAGCCTCGTTTGCAACTTTAACTTTTCAGGCCCAAGAGTGGCATGCATGTATAGGATAATGATACTTAGACAATATTTTTTTAAAAATATTTGAACATCATCTACGTGTCATTTTGTTATTGGTCCAAAATTACTACACAATCAATAATAATAATCATAAACACTATCATGGACCAATCACAGAATAACACGTAGATGATGTTCAAATGTTGTCAAAAAAATATTGTCTAAGTATCATTATCCATGTATATATCCATGGTGTCATTGTGATCTTCTCCAGGCTTGGACATTTCACCAACCAAACATGGAACAAGTTATGATATTGAGCAAGATCTCTTATATTTATTTCCTGGAATAAAATGTTAAAATTTCTTTGAATTAAATAAAAATTTATTTCTTAATGTTGTATGAAGTTTATCATAAGGAGTATTACTATTTGTTGGATGTATCTCATATCATATATTTTTAAATAATTTATTAATATCTAATTTTATATTCTGAGATATATATTTTGGATACATGTTACAGATCTTACATAAATTAAGTATAAGACAAAAATCACATACGAATCTTATTTGATTAAACTTGAAATGTACTTCATACAATCAATTCTACTATTAAAATTGAAACTAATTTTCCTATGAAGAAAATCAAAAATTGAAGCCTAATCTCATCCTTGATGTGCATGAGTAAAGGTAGCAGAAATATTGAAGAGATTGGTGAGTTCAGTGAGAGGCAGTCTGTCATACATTTTGCATACTGGGTTTCTTGCACTTACCTATGTTGGGTATGCATGTTGGAGGGACATTTTCCTTGTTAATGTGGTTGGAAATGACAAGGTTAGCGTCCATTTGAGTAACACAAAGGTTAGATAGAGATACAAAAGAGGTGGGGTTATGGATTTGTAGATGATGGTATATATTCATCTTTAGAATGAACAAGAAACAAGAAAGTGGGAAGAGTTTGAAAATTTTGGTTTTTGGGTATGAACCTGAATTAATTCTTGTTAATGGCAGTTTTGGTTAATGTGAATCAATAGAGAAAGAGGAAAAACAAACAAACATTCAGAGAATTGTGAATTCAGATTAAGAAATAAACCAACTTTTTTTTACCCTAATCAGTTCTTAACCTATTAGCAGTTGAATTTTTTGAATTCGGACAAAAAGAATTAGTTAACAAACAACAACTGTTTCAAAATATATTAAACTTACAAACTTGTAATAACTAATTAATATTTTAAATAAATTTTTGATTTATAATTTAAATAAATAATTTTTATTTTCTATTTAGCTTGTTAGTATTTTTGATGAAAACTCTAATTCTCATAATCGATAAATGTTATGTATATTTTCGATACTAATCATGTTTTCAATGGTTATATCTATCCTTTATATGTAAATGGATCATTGATAAGTGCACTTTTTTTAAACACTCAATTTATTTTTTTTGAATTATAATTAAATTTAAATATATTATTTTAACTGAAATCTGTTTATGTAGGATTAATTGAACAATTATGCACTAGAATAAGCTTTTCAAATCTACTTAGACGATAGTAAATTATGCAGGATATGTGAGAAAAAAATTAATGACAACAATAATATAATAAAATTCACTATATGACTTTTGGATAATTTTTTAGTCTTTTTTAATTATTTAATAATTTCATAATAACAAAATATTGCAGAGATTATATCTAAATTGAATTGCAAAAGTTACTAATTTAAATTTTATATTGAATTATAACCAAATAAAATCGTATTCAATTTATGTTTGGTTAATATTTTAATAAAATAATAAATCAAATCATGAACATGTTTAGTTATGATAGAAATATTATTAAACATATTTATATAACTAAATTATATTAATATAATTTTTACCACTAATCCTTTATAATATCTTTCTATTGAAATCATATTGAGCCAAAAAACAAACCTAAAAAGGGTTTATCAATTTTGTGTTTAAAAGGAATCAAATGAGTGTTGGAAAAGTATATAGTTGTACCCTAACTAACAAATAAAGTGCTTAACCACCAAAAGAAACTAACTATGTTAAAGAAAGTGTAAAGACACCATAATCCTCACATCACTACATTGAGTAAAAACTTTCAAAAGAATAAAATAACAATCAAGTAACTAGACCTACAACACAACTTTAGCTAGCTTGATCACCTCAACTAAATTATCATTATTAGTTCAATTATAGATCAGACAAAAATCCTAAATATCTCATATCAACTACTAAATTCTTAAACAAATTCTTCCTTTCAAGAATAATTTAATGTAGGAAGAATAATGAATATAAGAGGATGACCAAAACAAATAAAAATCACAAGAGAAAGAAGTGTAGATATAATAAGAAAAGGAAGAAAAGAAAAACAAACATATAGATATATAATTAATTTTTAGTTAAAAATGATTGTTTTAATGTTTTAGATTATAAATGATGTGAATGATTTGTGATGAGTTGATAGGAAGATGTGTGTGTTAAGAAGAGAAATAGAGCAAAAGGGTGATGAAAGAATGATGTAGGGTTGATTTGATATAGAAATGTAAAGAATGAATTGAGAGACAAAAGGCAGTTTTGGTTGTGATAATTGTTTTAACGACATTGTCACCCATGAAAGTGGGACATCAATTGATTGGTGTGTGAACCATGCGCAATCAATTTATTACCAGATAGGTTGCAACACATGATGTTGAATCCTTGATGGTTACCACACACGTGCTCTATTTCAACAATCCTTTCTTCTTTCAAATTCTGTCCCACTCACACTCACCATGGATAACATCTTACTCTGGTTAAGCTTTTCCTGGTTTAGTTTCACTCCTTCCACTCATATATCTACTCAACACACATAATTTCTCTAATCAATTAATGCATCTTAGTAATTTCTTTTATAAACTAAAATTATAACTTTTCAAGGAAACCGATCATAAAATATATATGTTTATTTTCCATGTTAAAATATATAGAAAGTTCAGTTCGAGTCTTTCTATAATTTATATTTATTTTCAATCTTTGAATTTCATAAAATGTATTATTCCTTTTCTTCTTAGTATTTAAACAATTTTTTTATGGAGAAGATGGTTGTTTACACCACCAATGTGTTTCTAATTAGAGGAGAAAAATGATTAGTCAATTTTACATATTTTAAAAATATTAAAAAGTAATTGTTTTGTCCAAAAACTAACTTAACTTTAAAAATAAATCGTTTTTGAACAATCTACTTCAACAAATATGTTTAGTGATATAGTCTAATAAAACTTATTTAGTTTTACTTTTCTAAATTATTAAAAACTATTTTAAAATATATTTGTTATAGTGTAAATATTTATAATATATATATATATATATATATATATATATATATATATATATAAAATTAAATCTTAATAGTTTAATTATGTTGTAATATTCTTTAATATCATATTATTTACACAATATTTATATATTAAATAAGATATTACATTATAATGATTTTTTCGCTAATTATTATATATATATAATTATTTATTTGATAGTATTTATTTTTATTACACTAATCATAATATTCATAAATCCTACAAATACAATTATTATTTATTTCTAAAAAATATTTTCATACTCCTTTTCTTTTACTTCTCTTTTACTAAAAGATCTAACTTTTATTGATTTTCTGAGTTTTTATAAATAAAATTTTCAATTCACTAAAATTATACCAGGTGTTCAAAATTCACACTCTATATTTGGATCAGTACAGTTTTATTTGCTTGTTTTCCACGTCAATCAAACCTAATCCAAAATCCAACTTATATTCAAATTTTGAGCCCTGATCGACAAGAGATAGTAAAAGAAGATATATATCCTTCATTATAAGTTATTGGAATGATAGATTTTTACGATGAGGAGAGAGATTGATTAGATGAGAAGTGTAGGACCATTATTAAAAGTTGTGATATTTTGAATGAATTATGCTCAACAGTAAGATGATGAGATCTGAAACTGGGCAACAATTTTAGTTGGGGTTGAAGTAAAAAACAAAAACTGTAGGTTTGATATATGATAGGTTTATCGTAAAATGTATGAGGCTATAGATAGATATAATTTATGAGTGTGCAGTGATCTGAGTGGGAGAAACGCATGCAGAGGGTGTACTTGATGATGCAGAGTAGAATCCATTGGATCACGAGCCTCTGTTTGGTGGCTTTCATGGTCTTGTGAACATGGCCATCGCTGAGCTTCTGCTCAGGCTTATCTCTTTCTCTGACATCCTTTTTCTAGGAGTTCTCTACTATTGTATGGTACTTTTGTCTCTATTGCATGGAGATGAATGAATGCATGCATGCACCTCTCAGCCTCAATCCCTATGTTCAGCTTTTCTCTATTCATGTCTGTCTGTCATGTTGTTTTCACTCCTCTCATCAAATCAAACGCCTTCCTCCTACTTCAGCAACCTGTTTCAACATTTTCTCATTTTCTAAAAACCAGTAAAATCTCACATGCATTTTTTAGGGTTATTTCTCACCAACATAACTGAAAAATCTATGCAGAATAGTTTATATGCACAAACTGACTGCTAAATCCTTATCCTTATAAGGAAGAAGATACTTCATACTTCTTCTGTCTAGCTTTTACTCCTTCTTCTCATGTTATATATTTAATATTTAATATTTCAGTCTATATTATATATAATAATTATACTAACAGTAAAATAAATAAATAAATAATACAATCTTTTGAATTAAATAACTCAAAAATTAATTTTATTCAACTTTTCTTTTAACACAATGTTAGAGGAAATCTTTTGGTGGATAATTCCCCGCTCTACTCATAGAGAGAGATTTTTTTTGTCCACATTTATTTTTTACTTTTATTCTTTAAATGTATGTTTTTTAATTAAAATAATTATTTTATTAATTTTACTTTTTAATTAATTATTTCTTTAAACCTAACTGTTTTTTATTTGATAGTTTTTAGATTTAACAAATTTTTTAAATATAAAATCATTAATAAAATAAATAAAAATTATTTACAATAAAATTAAAAGTTATTATATTTTCATAATTATAACAATAACAATAATAATTAAATATGGTAATAATAATAATTATTATAAAAAGATGCGAACATGTTATTTTACTACTAGAAAAGATAAGATGTAGTATGTGAGATAAAAAAAAATTAGAAAATAACTAAGTCCGTGAAATTGACTTTTAATAACAATATTATTATGGTATCGATATAACAATGTTTTATTATGGAGTAAAAGATATTTACAGGAAATGTGTTGTAACAATTTAAAGTAAAATATAACATTATAAAAGAAAAGGTTAAATTTAATTTTAATCTTTCAAGTAAAAATTAGAATTAGTTTTTTTTTAAATTTTGAATTAATTTAATTTTTTAATTTTAGAAATATGTAAATTTAGTTATTTTAACTAAAATTTATTAAGTTTATTTGATATTTAAGATGTTTTCATTATTTTTGACACAATTTTTTTTTCGATATTAGTTAAAAAATATATTTAAAATCTTAAATAAACTTAATAAAATTTGATTAAAAAAATTAAATTTAATCAATTCTAAAAATGGAGATTAAATTAGTCTAAAATTTTAAAAATTCAACTAATTTTAATTTTTACTGAAAATAAAGACAAAAACATATTTAATAGTTAAAACGCAACTAACTATAGGAATATAACAAGAGGACATTTCTTAGTTTTCCAACATTCCCTTACACCCACCAATTCGATAAGACTAATTTTAAAAAAATTGTTTCTAGTTTTTATAAAATTAGTGTTTTTTTAGTCATTTTATTTTTTTATTTCATTTTTCAAAAAATTAATTAAAATTATTTATTAAATGAATAAACTTTAACTCTAGTCTTGTAAATATTTTTTAGTCCTTCCAAAATTTTCTCTAATAGTTCTAAAAGCTCTTGAATAAATAGCATTTACTTTAAATAAAATATATTAATACTTTTGAATTAACATAAAAATTTATAGATTTAGTTATACGATAAGAAATTTCAATATCTATGGGAACGTAAGTTGGCTTCCCCTATATTAATTATTAAAAAAAATTACAAACTTTAATACATAAAAATATATACTTCAAATTTTCATATTATTATGCATTAAATTAATTTATGTAATATAATTCGAAATAATAAGATTATATATATGCATATATATATATATGGTAAAATAAATTTCCGATGTAATCTGTCCAAATAAAAAGAGAAGTTCTAAGTCATTTACTATTAAGTCGATTTGCATTTGTTAGTTGGTGTCCATGTATAAGTTTCACACCTGTTCATAAACGTATAGATCAAAATAATGGAATGTTTACAATTAATTTTAGCTTTTGGTTTAAGTAAAGTGAGAATTTATAATCAATCATAAATTTACAAAAGAGTTATAAATTTATATTGAGAGTTTTCTTCCATAATTAAAAACATAAATAGACTGTTTTTAATTATTCATATAATACTTTTAAAATATGTTTTATCTACATATGTTCATCATTAATTTCTTATTGATACAATTCATTCATTTATTGTATGTAAACCTAATTCATTGTCACATATTAAACTCTAGTTAATTAGAATGAGCTGTTTATTTAATGACATTAGAATCAAAACCTATAGCCGAGCTACATTTTCTAAATGTCAAAATGGCCTCTCTAGTATTAATGGACATTATTAATTAACAAATATTAAAAATTAATAATGATCAAGGTGTAGGTTAGGATTAGTTATAGAGTGAAAGAAAATACATGTTAAATTTAGCTTAGACGTTTTAAAATTAGCGACAGATTAGTGTAACAAAAAAAACTAATTTTTATTCTTTAAACTTGAAAAATACATACAAATTAATTTTAACACATTGATTTTCTGAACTATTATGACTTCCTTTGTGTATAAATATATAAAAAAAGATTATTAAATAACAACTATTTTAGAAACCAAAATAATTAATTATTATATTTACTAAGATAGATATTTTTTATAAACTAAAAAATATTGATATCTAAATTAATTTTTATCATAAATAAAAAAAATACAATTTATATATTAAAATTTAAATTAATTTTTAATATTAATTATTAAGATTTTAACTATTTATTATTATTGATTGTAAATTGGTTTTTAATTTTAAATTAAAGATTAATTTAGATAATAATTATTGACTATATACTTTTAACACATATTTTATTTTTTCAAAACCTACTTTCTATTATAAATTTTTAGCATTGATGATTTTTAAATTAATTAGAAGCGTGCTAGGAAATAAAGAGAAACAATAATTAAAGTAAAAAATAAAAGTAACCAAATTGAAAAAGGACAAGAGAAGAAAAGTGTATGTGTATGTTGGTTTGGCATGTTGTGTACCATGTGTCTTATCCAACTTTTTATCTCTTCTTCATCATGCTCATCATTCTAGTCATATCATGTGAATTGACTTAGTTCTAAAGGAACCTGCATTTAACTTTTTCTATGTAATTTTCTAATTATTAACATTCACATTAAAATTATCAATGAAAAAAGGTTATAAAAAAGTGTAAAGGACAACAAAATCATTATGAAATGGAAAAGCCATAAAAATAAGTTATCAATTTTCGTTTTTAATTTAATGGTAAAAAACTAATTAGTATTAATGTAATATATGTAATTTTGTTTGAGTTTTAGTTATGTCAACTATATATTTCCTTAAACATTATCACGTAGAGAAAATAAATGATATGTGTTACCACATATACAACTACAACTAAAAAAGTAATTTATTATTATTTTTTAAATAAATAAAATTTTCAAATAAAAAATTATTATCATATTCAAATAACTTTTATAAAAAATTTTCTTAAAATTTAATGGCTTTTAAGATTTTTGTTAGGTTGGGTATGTACATAAGCCCTGTTTGTTTAGTGTTTGAGGGATGTTGTTACGATTGTAACTGGTCATTTAGCTGAGTCATAGTTAACTTTAAGGTTTGCAGATGGATTGGTCGTTTGGTAAGGCTGTAAGTGGTCATCTTTGATCATGTGAGCTTAATTTAATCACCTTTGATCACAGGTGTTGGTTTGAGTAGACCATATTGTACAAGTATTGTCGACTTAGGAAGACTTTACTTTGTGTTATCAACTTAGGTAGACCTTACTTTGTGTTATCAACTTATGTAGACCTTACTTTGTGTTGTTGACTTAGGTAGGTTTTACTTTATGTTGTCGGCTTAATCAAGCTCTAGTGCTTGTCTTGTCGAGTTGATATTAGTTTTATTGTAATTATAGAGCATTGATGATGGATTTTTATAAAACATTGTCATGATTACTTTGGAATGCAAACCGTTGCCTAACATTAAATGACTTTAATTAAAGCTGACGAGGCTACATCTTAGCAATTGAACCTAAGATATGAAATGCCAACAGTTTCGTGCAACTTGGAGGGAAATGACACTTGATAAGTCGTTGTTTCATTTTGAATTCTTCACTTTTTTGCCCTTCCTTTTCGCATTTCTTCCTTACACTCAACATTTCCTCCTTTGTGTGTTGTTAATATACTTTGTCTATGTCTTTGCATTATGTGAGTCGTCCCTTTCGAGCCTTCTCCTCCATTACTATGTTTGCTTAAATACCATAGGTATATATTCTACTTCCTCCTTTGATATTGGCCATGGTTATCGTCGTTCCATATTGGAGAGGGAGATTGAGTGAGGGTTCTTCCCTTGTGTCTCCTTATTCTTCTGACGAGGGGTTTCCTTACTGAAGCCCCTCATTGGCCCTCCTTTCGTAGTGGTTTATTCTAGGATCACTATTATGGCTCCTAAGAAAAAAAATGAAGAAGGTGCCAAGGGTAAGAAGGTTGCACTACCTACGATGCGGGTTGAGCAACTTGCATCGATGACCAAAAGGCATGACTGATTTCCCCTATTAGGGACTTTAGGTATACCTGGATTCAGGACGAGGTATTTTTCCATGCCTCTGAGTTTATGATTGAACCAAGAGTATCCAAGCTTATGGCTATATTCAAATTTTGTTCTAATGGGCGTACTGCCTTTCCTTGTTCTTTTAGTGAAAGAGTGTTCTCTCGACCTAGTGAGAACGAGGAGAATTTTGTCTATGTCTATGAGTCTTTTAGAAATTTTGATGTTTCTTTTCCTTTTTCCAACTTAGAGAGTGATATTCTATTCATGCTTTGTGTGGCTCCAAGATCCACCCCAATAGTTGGGGTTTTATAAAATCTTTCGAGATTGTTTGTGACTAACTCGGTCTAACTCTTACCCCCTCACATCTTCATGTTCTTCTATCTAATGAAGCATAGGGCCAAGGTAGGTTAGATATCTCTGAATGGTAACCAATACGACTATTTGTTCATTGTTTGCACCCAATCTTTAAAAAACCTTAAAACCAAATTCTTTAAACTCAAGGCCTTTTTTTCCAAGGCCAAGCTCAAATACTTTCTTCTCCCTGATACTCGGGAGCCAAGGCTTCCCTTGTACAAGTCCTTCCTTGAGAAGTTTGCCTTGGTGGTCAATCTATTGGGTAGCTTCCTCGTCCATCAACTATTGAGAAGTGCTTCATGTCCCTAATGCGGAGGATATTGTCTCGCTCTCTTCGAGGGTAAGGCTGATGATTATTCTATTACTGCCTTACTGATATAGTTTCTAACCTCTTTGATTTTTATTTTTCAAAGATCATGTCAACGAAGGACTTTGACTATAAGGTGTGGCAGGTCATCCACAAGAAGAAATAAAAGGATAAACCCGCCAGGACAACTCCCATAGTGGCTTCTCTTACGAAGAAGCAAAAGATCAACACGACTTCTCCTATCAAGAAGCATAAGGTTATGGTGATGGTGGCTCCCAACATTGACGCTCCTCCTACTCGCAAGGACCTTGTTGAGAAGAGTGTGCCTCTAAAGGTGTTGAAGTTGACTACTTGTGAGGTCTCTAAGAAGCCCATAGGGAGGTACCTAATGTCCTCGTGTTGAATAGGCCTTTCAATAGCGAATGAATAAAATCCTTTTTGGTGGTGTGTCTTCCAACGGTGCTCTTCCATCCCCACCTTTGAAGCTTGTGGATCTTCTTAGTCTATTTTATTGAGGTTTAGGATCTTTCTTCAAAGTGGAGCATGCCTCGACCACTATGCCTGATGTCCCTTCCTTATGGCATTTGGAGATGCGTGGGGAGTATATGAAGAATGTCTCCTTTTCAACTCCTTACAACTTGAAGCTGTTGAAGGCCAACCTTGAGAGATTTATTGATTTGGACAAGGTCATGATCACTTGGTGTATGACCATCATGCGCTACTACAAGAGTTGCATGGCTAAAAGAAGCCAATGGAAGGCCAAGCTCATAGAGGTTGAGAAGGAAAGGCCTAAATTCCTTGCTTACTTATATGAAGGTAAAATGAAGCCTTGAAAATGTGGAGGCAACAAGATATAGTCTGGGAAGGAAAATGTGGCAAAGACTTGGAGCTAGGGCAAAGCTCTAGTTATATTACTTTGTTGTCCTCCGAACACGATCAATTGAAGGACGAGAAGGAAAACTTGCCAGCCAAAGTGAAAGAGGTTGAGACGAGCATCGAGACTCTCTAAGAACAAGTGACTCAACTGAATGAGAACATTATCGGTCTTGAAGCTAAGGTTGCTCGTTTGAAAGAGTAAAATTCCAACTTTATTGATGTCGATTTGACCGCTTATGTTGTAGGGTTTGAGAAAGCCAATAAGCAGGCCATTTACTTTAGTATCGGCTTGGAGTTGAGAAAATTTGATGTAGATAAGGATGTGGTTGATAATTTTCTTGTTGCTAACGTAGAGGATATCCTCGAGGTTAAGGTTGTTATTGAAGTCGACAAACAAGTTGATGCTTGGGCCGAAGTGGAGATTATTGAGTACGTTTCGCAGTACCTCAAATAGACAATCTGGATTACTTAATGATTTTCTTTCTTGTGTCGTGTTTGCTTTGCTTGTGTTACTATCTAAGTAACCAACGCCTCCTTTGAGAGCTTCTCTTTTCATGTTACTGTCTAGATAACTCGATGCCTTCTTTAAAGGCTTTTTTATGTTACCATTTAGATGACTCAACATCATGCTTATAGTGTTTTAACTAATATTACTGTCTAAATAACTCGGTGCCTCGTCTAGAGGGCTTTAGTTAATGTTACTGTCTAAGTAACTCGGTTACTCGTCTAGAGGGCTTTAGTTAATATTATTGTCTAATTAACTCAATGTTTCGTCTATAGGGCTTTAGTTAATGTTACTGTCTAAGTAACTTGGTACCTTACTTAGAGAGATTTAGTTAATGTTATTGACTAAGTAACTCGGTGCCTCGTCTAGGGGGCTTTAGTTAATGGTATTGCCTAAGTAACTTAGTGCCTCTCTTACAAGGCTTTTGTTAATGTTACTACTTAAGTAACTTGGTGCCTCGTCTAGAGGGCTTTAGTTAATGTTATTATCTAAGTAACTCGGTGCTTCGATTGAAGGGTTTTGGTTAATGTTATTGTCTAAGTAACTCGATGCCTCGTCTAGATACCTTTAGTTAATGTTACTGTCTAAGTAACTTGGTGCCTCGCTAAGAGGGCTTTTATTACTATCTAAGTAACTTGACGCCTCACTAAGAGGGTTTTCTATGAATATAAGATGCGAATATGAAAATAAAAGGAGGATTTTTATTAGAAAAGTAAAGTATGCCTCGTTAAAACGTTGCTTGACAAAACCCAATTTCAGGCAAAGGAAAAAGATTACACACATCCTAAAATGTTTAACTATAATACATCTTTAGATGCGTGGCATTCCACGTTATCGGGACGAGTTTTTCTTCAAGCTCCTCTAGTTTGTAGGTGCCATTTAGAGAGAGTCGACTATACTGTAAGGCCCATCTCAATTAGGGGCAAGCTTACCTTTTGCCTAGCCTTCAAGCACTATGAGTATTCTCCAAACTAAATCTTCCTTTTGGAAGAATCTTTCTTGAACTCAGATGTTGTAGCACCAAATGACTCTTTCTTCTTCCTTAACTCAGTTAGAATAACTTTGTTGGCAGCTTTGGCCTCCTATTTGCTTAAGCATGTTCTACTGGTGAAAGCCTATGCTTTATGTCGAGCGGCCTTAAGAACTGCTCGAAACCACCATTGATGAATTATTTGAAGTTGCCAGTGACTATAAAGTGTGACAACCGATGTTGGCATATGATGTTCTTCCAGCAAAAATTTTGAACTTGTTGGGTTGAGATGGTGGCCAATGGTTCTGTTTTTATCCATTTAGTGAAATACTATGGCCATAATGAGAAACTTAACATGTCCCTTTGCTAGTGGAAACTGTTGAGTATGTCCATTCCCCATGTAATGAATGGCCAGGAAGCAGTGATAGTGTGCAACTTTACAAGAGGTACCTGATGCAATGGGCTGAATTGTTGGCACTCTTAGCACTTCATGATGTACTTGTGGCATCTTTTCTCAATGTAGGCCAATAGTACCCAGCTCTGAGTACCCACTCAACCATGCACTTGGCTACAAAGTACATGTTGCATATGCCACGATGCATCTCAAGAAACATGTATTGGTTTTATTCTTGATCTAGGAACTTAAAGGGGAGTGCAAAAAACCCCTTCCTGAAGAGTTCCCCGTTATGCAGTGTATAATGTCATTTGACTTCGTATTGACCTTGCTTTTGTTGGATCGACGGGCAATACGTCTGTAGTTAGATAACTCAAGATTAAAGTCATCCAACTCGGTGAGGTTGAGGAGATCTTAAGTATGTCTTCTCGGTCCTAACTTGGTGTCGAAAGGGTCTGTTGGATGAGAGTACTATGCTGGTCGGGTTTCTTCATGCTAGCTAGTTTGGATAAATCGTCGACCTTGTCATCTTCTACTCTTGGCACATGGTTGATCTCAAACTCATCAAATCGTTTTGAAAGGTTCTTTACCATATGGAGGTACTTTTGTAAGAGGATGGATATTTAGTTTGATAACTTCCTTTTACCTGGTCTACGATGAGTTGAGAGTCATTGTAGCAACATAACTTCTTTACTTTAAGCTCATGAGCTAGTTGTAGTTTGTCGATCAAGGTCTCATCCTCTGTTTGATTGTTTGACACACTGAAATTGAAGCAGATGGCTTGTTAAGGATGGGGTCGTCTGATTCTTCTAATATAATTGTTGGAGGACCCGTCATTGCTCAAACAGCACCGTGCAATTTGTTACCTTTTGGTTAGGAGCTCTGGTCGTGAGTTTGAGCCCCACGGTAGGTGCTAATGTTTTAATCCCAAGAAAGTCGACTATCATCGTTAGGGTTAATCACTATGCATCCAAGGTATTGTCCACATTGGAGCCTGGAGCTTTGTCACAGTTTTTTCCTTAAAAGATGCCTAAAAATGTGGAAGGAGGATGGAGTATTTATATTGTCTTTGGCCTCAACTCCTATGCAATGTGAGACTATTGGACTTATCAGCCCCTTAGTTGAGGTCTAAAGGGAATAAAGATTCATCCCCAATACAGAGCTTAAGAGAATCAATGATTCGTCTTTAGAACCTCATTTTTGGCTCCACGGTGAACGCCAAATGTTCTTATCAAGATCTAGAATGTGACCTTTAGACATGTAGCAAGATTTAAGTGGATTGAGGAATCCCGAAAAGAGACTAAGAGTGAGTATGAGAGAGTGTGAATTTTCTGGTGAAATACGATATGTATTTATATAGTTTCTGAACCCTATGACTCGTGATAAAACTGATAATACCAATATGATATAGAAAAACATCAATAAAATAACAACTTATTACACATATGATAATTAGTAGAATAATCATGATAATTGTCACTTTACCTGATATACCAAATATTCATCAAATATTCTGTAAATATATAGTATTAAGAATATCATGACATAATTAAACTACTGAGATTTTATCACACATATTATTAATATATGAATATTTACACTAAATATATATTAGAATATTTCTTTAACCACTTTAAGTCACTAAAATTGAATGAACCTTGTTAAGCTCCAACAATAAATATTAGTTAGAAAGAGCATAATTTTTATGATATTTCATTAACCTAATAAAAAAACAAAAAATTTCAAACTAGAAACAATGAAGTATTTTAGAAAAAAAAAATTGTAATAATAAGAAATATACAAGGTGATTGCTGAAAATCAATTTAAAATTGATATTCACCTTTCCCACACCTAATTATTTGTTGGTAATTTAAGTAGTATGAGTCTAAGTTTAAATCTAAAAAGGTGATCACTTTAGAAAAAAAAAAGAATAAAGAAATTTTAAGATTTTGAATTTAAAATTATGTCATAGAGAATAAAGTTTCATTAATATTATCTTAGTAATAATCATTTCTCAACTAGACTCGCTTTTAAAATAATCTTTAACCTAGGCCAAACTCGTTTTTAAAATAATCTTTGCTAACATATTTTTGGTTCCAAATCAAGATTTTCAAAGTCATCCTAACCTATCACAATGGTAACCTTATATATTAATTATCTTCATTGATATTTATTGAGATAGAAAATCATAACAAAATCACAGTCACATATGGTAGATACAATGCACACATTGTAGATACAATGCATATGTAGAAGAATAGGTACATTGAATAATGGTTTATCTACAACAACTAAACTTGACTTATTTATCTAAATTTTGCTCTACTTTTAAACCTAATTAAAATTCTGTTCAAAAACAGGTTAGAGAATGATATTTTCAATAAAGTAAAAAAAATACATTAATCCTTATTAATTATCATTCTCTTACAAATAAAGAAAATTATGAAACATCAATATGAAAAAAATATTAAAAACACATTTCTGGTTTCTTTTTTTTAATATACTCTCTTTATTGATTAAAATTTATTTATAATGATAAAATTTATTAAATTTCACGTTATATTTAATGAATTTTTGTCCTAATTTTGTGATTTGTATTAAAATGATTTAATAAAAAATGTTATGTTAAATAATGTGTTGTTAGTATTAGTTGGTGACTAGTATAGCTCTTTTTTTCTTCACTTAGTCATTATTACTACTCAAAAACACTTTAAATACTTTCCTTATCATTCCTAATACTAATAATAAAATTTATGCATCGTCTATATATAGACAACTCGACTAAACTTATGTGATTTGACAATTTCCTAATTTTACCAAATCTATTTATAGATAAAAATATATAATCTATAAGCTCCTAAATTTTACTAATACAAGAAAACCTTTCAAATTTTACTTTCGCAAACATGTAAATGCAAAATTCAATTATGTC
This sequence comes from Vigna reflexopilosa, assembly GCA_027742785.1. NCBI lineage: Eukaryota > Viridiplantae > Streptophyta > Magnoliopsida > Fabales > Fabaceae > Vigna > Vigna reflexopilosa. The sequence goes on along the minus strand of CM050925.1, from coordinate 13,409,154 downwards.
CAATATCTCTATCATTTTTTCTTTACACAAAAGTAAAATTAAGTTACTAATTTATTTGAAAATAATATTTTCAATCATTCATTACAATATGTTAGAAACATTTTCAATGGTAAATATCTTATATTGCTAAATTAAAACTAAATAAATGCTAGCAAGTGACCTTATTATTTAAGAACAAGTAATATAAAGTTTGTTGAAAATTATTTATTATAGTGAAAATACAAAAATAATTTAACATTTATTTTTTTATAAAAACATTTTAATATCGTGTTTATGAGGACGTAGAAAATGATATTTTAGAATTGATAGTGGTTTAAAAATAATGAGACTCAATTATTTTAATTTTAAAAAGGATTTATATAAATAAGAAGTTTTATAAACGAGTTTCACTATTTTAAAATACATCATCTCTAAAAATCACATTTATAGAGTTTTTAGACTTCTCTTTAAGAGTTCTCACTCTCCATTCGTTGATTGAAGATTCAAGATTGTAGGAGTGATCTTTGTTCTGAGTTCTTCAGTTTGGACTGATCGGTTTCTTTGATCGTGTAAGTCGAGCTTAATGTTTTTCTCTACTATCCAATCTGTTTTGTCTTGCATGTGGGCCTTTCATGCTTGCCCGTGCTCTTCAAATCGTCAATATGAGTTTCTGCTGACCAATAGTCATAACCATATCTCCTAGTTGTTCTTGTGGTGTTTTTATGTGTAGATAGAATATCTTGTAGGACTAAAGGTGTTTTGAGAATCTAGAGTTGTTTGATGTGCTTTCACAAGTGAGGGAAGCTAATTTCAATGATTTTAAATGTGGCTAATTATTTACAATTTTGGATTGCGAATTAATTTTATGTGATGTTGAATGATTAATATGTTGCTTGAAATGTATTGATGAACTATATAAGTAAAGCAATTAAGTTTGACATTTCGAATGTGTTTTTGTATGATTGAATGGAGAAGTTGTACTTCAGTAATTGTTCAAATTGGTACATCTCAATGTAGGATTTCACAATTATTTGGGTTAAGAAAATGGAAAGAACTAATTTGAGTGTTGTGCAAGTTAAACTTTGTAAATTCAGAAAATCGTTGTCATGGCGCTGAGCGGTAGTATAGGGGCACTGAGCGCCAACTTTCAAACTTCAAAATAGTGGCATTTTCGTGATAGGGCGTTGATCGACGATTTTCACCAGCTAGTGCCACTTTTGTTGAGAGCTTCTACGTTGTGCTAATTTTGTCGAAAGGTTCACCATTGAGTGTCACCCTTTTAGTGCTTAACACCTGTCTGCTTTGTGTTATGTTTTGCTATTTTTCACATTTTATGGTTTTGTTTTTGTTATTATTGTTGTTTATGGAATGTTTGATGGATTTATGGATGAATAAACATATGTATACTGATGTATGAAACTGTGATAATGATGAACTTGTTAATAAATATGAGCATGTATGAAAATATATGTTGGTTGTAATTGATCATGAACATGATATCAATTAGTATGGATGAATACAAATATGACTGATTGTTTGGTATTAGGAACTTGATGTGGAATCATGTTATGGATGAATTATGTGTTTAGCGTAATTCTAGAACTCTTGTAAGGAGATTTTATGGTGGCATTGATGTATGTATTGATGTAATGATTTAAGTAAGGAGATATCTTGACACTCTAACAACTATTTAAACTCATGTAGATTAGAAATAGTTATGTGGTGAAAGTAGTAGGAGATTCTAGTTTGAAGACATGATAATGGCCTTATACGTGAAGGAGATTAATATTGTGAGCGGTAGGATGAAACTCATTGGTAATGACTGTACTAGTAGAGGTTACCACAAATGCACGTCTCTAGTGATTTTGACATTAAACGCATGTATCTGGATAATTAAATATAAAAAGTTTATAATTGTATGTTTGATTATTATATGGATGTTTGAAACATGTTATTTTATGATGAAATCAATTTCACTCTTACAAGCTTGTTTCTTTTATAATTTAGCACCCTTTCTTGTGCTTATGTCTTGTGTTTTTTGTTTTTCTTTTGTGATGATCATCTTTATCGATATGAGTATATAAGAAATCAAGTAGTGATGTACCTTAGGTAAAAATGTTTGTACATCTGTATAGATATAAGATTCTGAGAATTAGGTTTAGCTTCTATCTTTCGATAGCTTTGTAATTTTGTAGTCAACTTTTAATTTCTTAAAATACTTTATGTATAACATGTTATATGCTAATATAGTTATTTTGAATAAATATAATAATATAATTAGTATCCATCCATCTCTATACATTATATATATATATATATATATAATATTATATTATTCATTCTTAATTTCTATTAATCAAAATGTTTTAATTTTAAATTTATTAAAATAATATCATTAAAGTTAATGATTACATTTAAATTTATAATTTCATATTTTTTTATAATTTTATCTAATATATTTCAAATGTGATATTTGATAGACTTTATGTAAAAGTAGTAATAACAATGATGATTAAAATAAAATAATTAAAATGTAACTAAATAATTAACTATTAAATTCTTTCACACATAAAATTAACAAATTATAGAGACCAGGATTGATCACAGGCTAGCTTTACCATTACTCACCCTAGCTTGCACTGTACATGGTTAGGTTACAACCATTTACCTCTACTCTTTTTTCATATATAGGCAATCATGTGAGTTCTATTATGAATAACAAACTCTTCTTTTGATTATTTAGCAAAGGTGTTTATATATATATATATATTATTATGATTCAAAGTCAAAGTCATTAAGTCTAAATCTGTAGTACAATATTTGTGATTGCATGTAATGAAATTTTGTTAAAAGGTTGAGTTCCAAAATTAGAAGTAACCCTAATCTCCTCTTGCTATATAAATATATAACTAAAAAACATAAATAATATAAAAATTAATAGGCATAACAAAATTTGAAAGGCATGCATGAATATCCAAAAGAAAACTGAAAATCAATAGGTTTTACTGGTCAACATCTTCCTTCTTAGATTCCACTTGTCACCATCCATCTACACTGTAACTTCTTTCACCATTGATATATCCCCACCCTTTGCTCCTCTCTAAAGAAATAATCATTGTACACTATTAATATATATATATATATATATATATATAGCAGAATATGTAAATAATATTTTAATATATTAAGCTAAATTATTAATTTATGTTATATAAGAATATAATGTCTGAAAAACCAATGATGTTTGACATTTTGGTTATGATGTTTGTCCTCATTTGTTTTGTTCATGTCTTAGAAGTTAACTAAATAAGAAACTTGTGGGGTCTTAAAAGCCTAACTACAAACTTCAAACATTAAAGAGACTAAAACACAGACAGAAATAAGTACTTAAGAAATATATACGACTTTTATTAATTTTAATGAAAGATAAATAAAAATATATATTGTATAAATGAAAATAATTTCAACTGTATATTTCTTTCAACTCAACTTTTAATTAATTGGTTTTTAACTAGTTTTACAATCAAATAAATGCAGTCTTGATATCCATTACTTTAGGAATCCAAAGTAAAATATAAATAAATAAAGAAATATTGATAACTGAAACATTATTTTGCGTGACTAACCCAATACATTTTATTGTAACTTTCAATAAAAGTATATTTATTGTTTTCGTAAGAAGGGTAAAAGTATTAAAATGCTATAATATTTTCAACATTATTAAAATGGGACAAATTTTAAAAAAAAATTATGAAAATAAGTAAGTCGTATTAATTTAGTATAATTTTATTATAATCATATCAATATAATTGTAATATTAATTGAGTCAAAAGTTATGCTAAGTTAATATGATTCCTTTATGATAAAATCATGTCAAATTAACATAATTTATCCCTTTTTGTAATTCTTCTTAAATATGTTCCATTTTGATAATTAAAGAAAAACTACATTGTTTTTGTACTTTTGCCAAATATCAATATTGATTGTTTTGGAAGAATGTGAGAAGAATATCACTTAAATCTAAGTTTTCACATATGTCATCCCATGTGGCTTTTGGGGTGTCGTTTACAGTTTGGAATAGAATAAATTTAGATGATTGTTTTAAGTATTTACACTATATTGGTTTAAAATAATAATAAAAAAAGAGATAAAATATCTAGAGTAAAATTTAATCTTTTCTAAGAAGGTGAGTTCAATTTTCATTTCACTTTACTAAAATTAACTTGTTAAAAATCCTTTTATAGATCAATCTTTAGGCTCGTATGTAAAAAAAAACATGAAATATATAATGTTTTAGTTTTGAATGGTAAATACTTTTAAAAATAAAATAATACGTATTTTATATTTATATTTTCTTGAAACAAAATTTTACAAACATCAAGAATTTTACCATTCCTTAATCAAAGTTTAAGAAAATCAGATATTTACTTTTGGCTTATAAGAAGGCTATTAAATGGTAATAAAGTTCAACCTTCAATATTATTTAATATATAATTTGGATTCTTTACTACATTTTTTTTGTTATTTATTTTGATATTTTAAAATATGTTAAAAACATTTTTAATATATTAATACCGGTATATTTTGAAAGGTTGAATACCAAAAAAACATAATAAAGAATCTGGTAACGGAGATATGGAAGTAAATAAGTGGCAGAAAAAATTTTTGCATTGATTTAAGCAGTGAATATATATGGAGAAAATTTTCATAATTTGTTACTATGTACTCTCGGAACATATTTAATGACATTTTCATAACTTTGTTTAATTTTTAACTTGAATTTTTTTTTTAAATTTGAAATTGTTCATTTAATATATGAAAATTAATTAAAATTATGATGAATTTTCTCGGAAAAAAGGTTATGAAATCCGTCTCCATGTTCTCTCTCTTGCTGTTTCTCACCTTTTGTTGCTTTCCCTGCAGCCAAAAAAGGATCCATCAGGCTGGTTAAATGCATGCGGCCTGTTTGACAATGGGTTTGAATGAGGTATTGTAAGAAAAAATTTCTTCTCTTGTAGGAAGCATTAATTGAGTTGGTAGAAAATTTGAAGAAGAACTTGATGATGAAAATGAGAGTGCATGATAGGGGAGAAGAGGGTGCATGCAGTTGTTTTAGAGGAAGCACTAATTGCTTAACATATAGGAAAAGGAAGCAACAAAATGTAACATGTCATGATCAAAGCCTTGAAAAAGCGTGGGTGGAAGAGATGGCCATTGATGTTACATGTGTATCATTCATGAACTTGATAATCATAGCTCATCACTAGCAACGTGGGGTTATTACAGTTACCATATAGGTTAAAGGGTACGTGCAGTAGAAGAGGAAAGTTGAGGTATCATTATCGTCTGGAATGATTGATGGATAACCGCACCCTTAAAGTATGTGTAGTGTAGTGTATATTATGTGTATGAAATAATGCATGTTGAGAAGTGTAGTTTTGCTACATTAATCTGTTTAGTTTTTGACTGTTGAAAATACCCGATTGACTGAAAAAGAGAAGGTTGAGATCCAAAGAGATATACATATAACTGCAAGAGAGCATAGTGACATGGTTTCTTAACATTTGCGTTTGTGGGGCTACCAACTACCAAAAGATCTTTAATTTCTTCTCTGACCTCAACCTGCCACGCTTTGCAGAAGCATCCGCAAGCTTTTTCAATAGGCCAAGGTACCTTTTCCCTTCTCACTCTCTGTCCATCAATTCTTTGCTGCAAACCTTTTGAGCCATGTGATATACCCTCACCTCAAATTTCAATAAATCAATAGTTGAATGTTCTAGTAGTTTGTGCTTTTACCCTCCTAGTACAACAGGTTCAAGTTGAAAAAAAAATAAAAAAAATAACTGCTGCATGTTAATTCTTCTCCAAGATTTGAGTTCCAATGTAGATGTCATCAGTTAACTTATCAACAATCTACTGATTTACCCTGTCCTTTTACTCTCTGTAGAAGAAGAGAAGATAGATAAGATTACCGTAGGTCACATGAAGAAGCATGAGTATTTTTGTTTGTATATATTCATTCATTTGGTTTTGTGAGTGGGTAAAAGGAATCTGAAAGATTGCAATTGCAGGTGTGACCTTTTGGGACCAGCACAGTGGCAGAATTGTCACAATTCAAAGCCTGTGGGCAGCCGCAGCAGATGAAGGACTACGGGCAACTATAGTTAAGAGCAACAGCAAGCAAAGCAAAGTGTGTCTGCCTAAGGAAAACCTATGAGAAAACAAACCCTTAGAAGAAAAAAATAATAGAGCCGCATATAGAAGAGAAAAGGGAGAGATATTGAAAAGCAAAAAAACTGGATTTCAGTGGGAATCAGTATCATCCACCAAGTCCTATACAAAGTCCACATGACTCACAACAACAAAACTTGATCAGCACACACACAGCTCATTATCAGGTATCTCAAAACCAACCTCCATATGTTGAAGGTATAGGAAGAAGTTCCCACGGAATAGAACCATCCACTTTGGACCAAGCCATAAAACACAGGAAGCATAATAGAGAAGGAACATTCACAAGGGTCATGAGGAGCAGTGTAGGAGATATTGTTCAAGTGGAAGGAGGACACATTGTTAGGTCCACGGGTAGAAAAGATCGCCACAGCAAGGTCTATACTTCCAAAGGGCCTCGTGATCGCCGGGTTAGACTCTCAGCACACACAGCCATTGAGTTCTATGACGTTCAAGACAGACTTGGCTATGACAGACCAAGCAAGGCTGTGGACTGGCTCATCAAGAAGGCAAAGTCTTCCATTGACAAGCTGGCTGAGCTTCCTCCATGGCATCCACCTACTCATGAGGAAAAGCAGAATGATGCTGCAGGATCAAGTGGAATCATGGCAGTTGAACAACAAGAAGAACCTCATCAACAACAGTCAGAGTCTTGTGGCTACAACTTTCAGCTCCACAGGCAACTGGGGGCCTTTATTTCTACCCATGTCGACACTGACCCCATCAATTTTCAAACCAACAACAACTCAGAAGATCTTGGCCTATCTCTCCACTGTTTCCAAGACCACCCTGGCCTTATTAATTGGCCATCACAACAAGGTGCAAATCAAGCACCTCCTTCAAATGAGCACCAAATTCAAACCCTTTTTTCTGGCTCAACCCCAGTTTCGTTTGAGAACCATTATCAAAGGACTGTGACTTGGAACAATGAAGCAACAACCGGGGATCATGTGAGCAGAATGGGATTCTTTCTCAACTCACAGCCATTTATAGGCCAAGGTTCTGCTTCGGCTTATGCTCAAAGTGAGACCCTTCAGTCCAGTTTTACATTTCCAATGACATCCTCTGAGCATCAGAGGCCCCAGCCAGTTCACCAACCTTCCCTCTTTGGCACCAGGTTTGCTGTCTCTGATGGATTAGCCGGGTTCTGTATTCCAGATAGAATTCAAGGTGTGGAAGAGAACCATGGAGTTGCTTCCAATAGGCCATCTTCTTCTCCTAGTTCTATCAACTGACCGACCCCACAACAAGAACTGAACAATGCTGTAGTCTTCATATCAGGTATTCTACTCATAATAGAGTAGTGTTATGTCATCTTACAATCTACTACTTTATAAAGAAAATACTAAATGAAAACACATTTAATATTTACTATGCAAATGAAGTAGAAGGATTATTAGGAATATTTTGAAAGAATATTTAGAATTGTTCCTGATAATATTAGCACAGTTGTCATAATCTGCCTTTTATGGAACAAATATAATAAACTAGGCGAAGCAATATCCCATGCAAAGCTTCAATCCAAGCAACAAAGCTATTTATCCCCCTCTTCAATTAACCACCCCTTGTTAAATTTCTATCATGCATTTTTTTTATTGAGTGCGAACATTTTTTTGAGTTTTCTCTCATGCATCTCATTACATGCAGGAGTGTTCTCTACCAGATTTTGGAGCCGAGTGAAGATTATTTAGGCACATTGTTATGATCTACAAAGATTTCCTTTCAATTTGACTTTCCTTTTTGGTTTTAAATTTAATGCGAGTTCCCTTCATTTTACCCTGCAATCTATATGTATAATTTACATTGATGAAATTGTCATTGAGTTGAGTTTGGTGGTTATAGTCCTTAGTGTATTTTGAATCTTGAGAAAAACGTATTTCATCTGATATCTAATGAAAATCATAAGTTCCATGTCCATTCTTGGCAAAACCACATCTAAAGAAACAGAATCTGATTTGGACTTATTCTTCCCTGTAATAGGAAGAGATGGCTTCCCTTTTCCTTGCCCCTCAAGTACGACCCTTAAAGGAACATTTTGGAGGTCAAACATTTCCTTAAACCATATGTTCAGTAACAGTGTATTTGTTTGTCAGCTTCAACTTCACTCAATAGTACTGTCATTGAAAACTAGAAATTCCAAAATGTATGCACATTATTTGTTTTTGTTTCTGACGTAAAGGGCTGACACCCCTTTGCATTTAATGAGATATGTGGAATAGTTCCAGCATTCTCATGAAACTCATCTATTTTCTTTTGCTCTTTATGTGGTACATTCATGCACGTGGTTGTTGAAACAGCAGAAATAATGGTCAATATCCCTCATGATGAGTATCCCCTAAACATAACTGTAGGCTTCAACAATATTACAATCAAACTATGTGACATCAAGTTTAGAAGAAAAGTTAAAGAACAATAAATTTAGAAGAAAACTGTGTTGCAGGCTATTAGTAACTAACTACCTATACATTGTTTAGTGTGTTAGTGTTAATATCACTTTTTACAAAAGAAAGTCAAAGTTGCCATGTTGAGTATCCTAGAATATGAATGCTCATCCTACCTTTCTAAGACTTTTACTGTGCATACTTGAATTATATCAAAACTTTAATGGATTATGAATTCAATAATGATGCTAGATCTATGAAACAACTTAATCTTGTTCATCAGTATATATTTTGCAGCATGTTTGGATTGCTGTTAAGATCCTTCAAAAAGCACTTTCAGACCAAAAAATACAAAGAATATCCTTCTGTAGAAGTATGTTTGACACTAAAGTACTTTTCAGACGAATATCCAAACATAGTAGGCTAAGGTTAGAAAATGGAAAATGTGATTCTTCAAGTCTGGTGGCCTTTAATAATTCACAGACTTGTCAACGTGATTAGCAATAAAACTTCCTTTTCTCCTTAAATCACTTCCTAATAAAAGTTATAATTGTAGCTTATTCACAAAGTGAAAATGGATGATGATGATCACATAATAGTCCAAAATTAGTTTCTACATACGGAGAAACAAAAGGTGCACTGATATTTTTAGCATGAGAGATTGGTGTAATCACTGTATCCAAATTAGTTTGCAAAACACCACATCACGCCTCTATACTTTTTATGAAAATGAAAAAAAAGAAGTAATGGTACTTTGATAAGTGTGAAAAAGAGTTATTTTTACATTTATAAATGATCTCAATTTTGTAATTATTCATGTTATTACTCTGTGAAAAGTTGTAATAGGAAGTAGATTGTTATGTAAATTATTGTACAGGAAAAAGATGTATAAATTGAAATATGTCAGTCAATTCTCGCAGAGCGCAAGGCAAAATTCGCAGAGCCAAAAAAAAAAAGAAATTCGTACAGCGCACCAGGGCTTGTGCGCTAAGCGAATAGCACCAATTAAAGAAGACAACATTTTGAAAATTCGCAAAGTGCACATGCACCTGTGAGCTGAGCGAATTAAAATGGTTAAGTGAGTTAAAAAGACGTGACAGAGAGGTAGAAACCATCTCCTGACACGAAAAAGAGAAAAACGCTCTGGAGAACTGGAGAAGACCATCAGGAGATCCTTCAAGACATCAAGACTTCACTTTCTGCAAGGAATTGTTGTAAAGAGTACATTTTAGATGTCTAGGAGAGGCTAAATTTTTTGTTCATTGGGATTGGTTGTATGACGATACATTAATGTAACTTTTCTGTGCAATATATGTCTATGTTCTTGTTCTTTTCTTGACTTGTGATTATACGGAAGTATAATTCTTTTTAAAGGTTCTTTTGTACTGGGAAGTATTTTTAGAATCAGACGTAAGAAAAGAAACTAAAAGTGACTACGCTAGGGATAACTTCTGTACTTTTGGTCATTCTAAACATCTGAACTTAATGCAAAATTATTGTTAAATTAATTAAGGAATTAATAATTTAATAGATAATTTTAGAACTTGTTTTAAGGAATTAAAACAACATATGCTTATGTGAATGCTTGAACAGAGAAGGTATTTTATCCAGGATGTTACTGTAATGTTAGTCAAAGACCAATTCCTAACATACCACCAAAAATAGTTTCTTGAATTATTTTGTGTATTTTGATGTCTAATTGAGTTATAAAAAGAAGAATTGTCATGTGTAATAAAATAAAAATATGAAATGTGTCTATGGGAAAATCTTCTTTGTATATAGTACTGTTTTAATATATAATTAAATATAAAATATAATTATGAAATATATGCATTAAAATGAGAAATCTCGTTATATATTGTGGAAAGTATCATTTCTAACAAGTGATTGGATACATATTACTTAGTTGATTAACATTGGTTTGATGCAATGTGATAAAATGGATATTTGTGCAGAAATAAATCACCTGTTTTTTCATAATTATCCATAAAGTGTGAGATATATTAAAATTAAAATGGTAAATTAGGTTTAGATTGGTAAACTCAATTCATTTATAAATAATTAAGTATTTTAATTCGTTAGCTCATCATAATCCATTTCGTCTTGGTCCTTAATCAACCGATTGGCAAATCCTTTTAAAAGAACAAAAAATAAAAATAAAAACATTCAAAATTTAAGTTCAAGCTTTTGTCATGTACTTTTTTTTAAAAGAAATTATTTATCTTGAAAAATTAAAATATATCTTGGTTGTTATTGTCGATTTATTTTATAGGTTTAATTTAATGCTAAATAAATTAATATTCAAATAAAATGTAAACTAAATTATAGATATATCTTACATTTGAAGTAAATTTGTTTATTTAAATTAAATTTATTAAATAAATAGTTTCAATTATTTTCTGTTGTGCGTAGATCCATTAACCCATTTTTTTATAGGACATCAAAAGATTTTAACTCACTTTAAATTTATGTTACAGTCCAATTCATTTTTTATGGGTTGGACAAAAAAGGAGGGGGATTCTTTCTGCACCCCAACTTTTTATTGTCAGACCGTTTTTATCCTATACATTATATATATATATATATATATATATATATATATATATATATATATATATATATATATATATATATATGAAATGTGCAAATAAGATTATATTGATAACTTTACAATTAATTAGATTTTTCTTACACGTGAAGAGTTAATTCAATGAGTTTGAGGGATTTCTTTTCATCTTAGCTTAGTTGTTCTAATTATAAGACGTGATAAAGTTAATGGTCAACCTAGGAAAAAAACATATGTATTGTTAGGATGTGAAAGTAGTGGAAAGTACAGGAAATACAAATCTAATGTTCAACCTACTATATCAAGCACAAGAAAATGTGATTGTCCTTTTAAATTGATAGGCAAACCAATTGGTAATAGAGATGAGTGGGTATTGAAGTAATATGTGGATATCATAACCATGATATGTTAAAGACTTTAGTTTATCACCCTTATGTTGGTAGATTAAAACCCAATGAACATTCATTACTTATTGATATGACTAAGAGTTAAGTGAGATATGCAAACATTCTTTTTAATGTGACAATAATCTAGCAATTATATAATGCAACATGCACTTACAAATGATCATTGAGGTTCCAAAATTGAATTATAGCAACTAATTATGTTGGTACTTTAAAACCCAATGAACATTCATTGTTTATTGACATGACTAAGAGTCAAGTGATGTCTGCAAACATTCTATTTACTCAAAAAGAAAATAAGGAGTTTAATGTGACATCAATCAAACAATTATATAATGTAAAATACACTTACAAACGATCATTGAAAGGTTCCAAAACTGAATTATAACAACTAATGATGTTTGAAATAAAATCCAAACTCCAGAAAAGGAGAGGGGTTGAACAGAGTTTGAAAAACTTTTTGCAATTGTGCTAAACGCTTTTTATAGGGGTTAGACGGTCTGCAGATAGTGTTTAATACTTAAAGATTTTTTGAAAGCGTTAAGAAACACAATAAAAGGATAGCAGAGATGAAAGCTAGTTTTATACTGGTTCAATCCAATTGAGCTATGTTCAGTTCTCCTTTAAGCACTCTTAAAGGGTTTCAATAAATTTGTATTATTCGTACATAACATTTAAAACGTTAGATGTTTATCATAGTGTTTAACGTAGTCCAGTTTAATGCACTGTTTATGCTAGTTTGTTCTCTTTTAGAATTTAGAATAGGTATTACGTTTAAGATATTGTTTAAACATATATTGTGTTTGGTGCGTTATCCTAGACAATATATTTGATAGACACTATTTTGTTATTTACTTTTGTTAAATTTCAAAATAAAGGATTCCTCGATGATCTTGTCTTAACAATCTCGTTTTTTTTTATGTTTAACAAATACCTATGCAAACACGGAATAGGCATAAGAGAAAGATTGATAAGAGAAATTCTATCATTCTAGTCATTTATCAAACATTTATACATTTGGTATATTAGAACATATGACAGATATTTAATTTTGATTAGATAAATTTTTGTCATAATAGTCGTTTATGCATATGATATATTAGAGTATATAACATATATTCAATGTAAGTATGTATGAATGATGAATGACTTCCATAAGTCATAAATCATTGTTTAGAGCAAATGTTGATAAAAATGCACAATAAATGTATCAAAGTAAAAGAGCTGGTATAACTTATCAGAGCACAAAAACAATATAATAGCAAGCAAAAGATTTTATGCTTTGGTTCTTTTATGGTGCTTATAATAGATGAGATAGCCAAAAGATGTTATGCTTCAGGAATCAGGGCAGCGAGGTTGTAAGGCTATTATAGAGATATTGTTGTTGTTTTCAGAGGAACTTTGGCAGGAAGCATTTAAAGAATTCTTATACCAAAAGCCTTTGTGTCTATGACAAAGGTGACGTTAAAATCATCAAAGAGATGGATTAGACATGGTTCCAAAACACTTGAACTTGGCGAAAGTTCTCCATCTCCAAACTCGTTTATAGAATGCTTATTGGCACTTGCATGGACATGAATGTGTCTTTGTGATTGAAAATGCTTTGTTTCCAATACAGAAACTCATTGAACTCAGAATATGTCGTTGCGAGTCCAACAGTTTGAGTTTTGATTGGGTTGGCCAGCTTTGGATGTGTAGGTGTTGGACGAGTGCCTTTGATAATTTCAATCATATGCTTCTTCATTGGCCTTACATCTATAGGATGTAGAAGTGGTGCAATCTAGTTAGGCACAATGAGTACATCCATTATCCGTATAGAATCATAACGAACTTGATGAAGTAGCATTAGTGACAAGTTCTTGTAGAACTCCAAGGGCACAAAAAGCTTAGGATGTTTTACAGAAACTTGCAACATTATGGACATTGGGGGAGGGGGGGGGGGGTTAAAAGGAAACGTCACTAGGTTGGAAGCAACCAATGGTTGGCATACATTGAAGGTCTTCCAATGACTGCTGAAGAACAACATTGAGCTCCTTAAAGTCAGTATCCATGAATTTTGGTGGTAACGAGGAGGAGGAGGCAAGGATAGACTCATTGATGAACTAGTCTATCAAAGCATTCATCACCCCACTGAAGAGCTTGTCGTTGGTTGGATGATCACCATAAAGCCAAGGGGTTGTGTGTATTTGGGCATTTTGGTAAGTTTGTGGTAAACTTCTATTTTCCAAGTGGGTGGAGGTAGATATACTAGACCGTCTACCAACCCAAGTTTTGAAGTTTAACAATAAGTACTAAACGAAATATCTTTTCTAAAAGAGAAGTGCCTACTCAGCCAGAAGCATTTAAGTGTTGAAAACCTAATGTTTCATACGAGAAGCTAAGCAAATCGTCCAAATTAGGCAAATGTAGAAACATCGATGCATCACTCAGTCTGACAATCATCTCACCAACAAGAATATGAAATTTTTTTGTCTCTCTATTCCACTTTTGAGCAAAGGCCAATATTAACCCATTATCGGTGTAATCGTAAGAAATATAACACAAAGGCATTATACCAAAGTTGATAAAAAAAATTCTCAACATTCACATTACATGATCCAAATTTATTTAACTTTTTCCATGAAAGACTAACTTTACCTCTCATCAGTCCTAAACAATACAGTTGCATATAAAATTTAAACACATCATCAATCATCAAAAGCAAAAAATAAAAATAAAAAATATTCATCTACTTTACTGACCTAGACTTCCCACAACATAAATGCTACGTGATGGCATAATTGGTCAACAAAGAAAAGCTTAACTTTAGAAGAAAAGCTTAATTGTTAAACGCTACCTCAAGGTAGGAAATCAAAAAACACTTTGTTTCTAAGCAAGCATTAAATGATATTAAATGTTCAACGTTAAAAAACAAGAAAAGTGATAAGAGAAAATACATATATGATGCATACACAATCTACTTTATTCTTTGTAGATGAGCTACTCTACATGGATCTGCACGCTTCAAATTAAAATAACAGAAGTGGACGTTAGAGACAAAAGAGATATTCATATAATGTTCTTCACTTGAAGTGGTGTCTAGAAGAAAGTCCAACCTACTTCAAGCAAAGTACTGAGAAAGCACATCTGCTCTGACAAGTTGACTTTAACCAACGACTATTGTACACGAAGAAAGAGAAGACACGAGAATCAAGGCCAAGAGCTTAGTCTAACAGACATTTATCGAAAAGCCTTTAAATAGAAGATCATTCAAATTAAGAATCAAGAGGATAACATACAACGAAATATTCATCCTTTGAGAAGTGTTCAAAAGAGAAGTATAGAAAGAGCTCAAGAAAAAGAAAATATATGAGTAGAAAAAGAGAAGAAGAGAAAAGAAGAAAGGCAATACTCTTAAGCTTCATTGTAATCAATGAACAAAACTCCTCGCACAAAGAAATAATCTAAAAGAGGAAGTAACTACATCTAGAGATAATGTGAAGGCACTACAACAAAAGGTTAGTAATCTTAGGATAGAGTTTAGTGTCTCAAAACAGGATAAAGAAGAAACTAGGCTACAAAATAAGAATCTTGTAGAAGATAAACAGTAGCCAAGAGCGTAACACACACAGAATCCCTTAGGATTGATAATGATACCCTCACCAAAATACTAAGTAGAACACTTGAGGGGAATGCTAGGTTAGATCGTTTGTTAAGAGAAAGTAGGCATAACAAATAAGGTCTAGGTTATAAAAAACCAAACACAAAACACAATAATAAAACTAACCATAGTAGATTTACTAGGTCAAATAATAATACATTGACTTCTAAGAAGAAGAAAATGTATGTGTCCAACAAACCATGACCCAACTTGTTATGGATACCTAAGAGTCAAATAATTGCCCTTGTAGATATGTTTGATGACCAAAAGAAAAGCCATGTCATGGTACCTAGACAGTGGCTGCTCACGTCACATGACGAGAGAAAAGTGTATATTCCTAAGCCTGAGTCTATGAGTGGTAAACATTATGGGTTAATAGTAGTAGATGATTATTCTAGATGGACTTGGCTTCTATTTATAGCTCATAAGGATGAGGCTTTTAATGTTTTTTGCAAACTTTGTAAAAAGATAAAGACTGAAAAGAATTTGAAAATTATATCTATCCGAAGTGACCATGGAGGAGAATTTGAAAATGAACTTTTCGAAAACTTTTGCAGAAACTCTTGCATCGGGCATAAATTTTCAACTCCAAGAACTCCACAGCAAAATCGAGTCGTTGAGAGGAAAAATAGATCTCTACAAGAGATGACTAGAACTATGTTAAACATTTTTAATTCTCCTAAACACTTTTGAGAAGAAGTAGTTAACATTGTCTGCTACATTCAAAACATAGTTTACATTAGGCCAATCCTTAACAAAACGTCTTATGAATTATAGAAGTACAAAAGACCAAATATTTCTTATTTTTCATCCTTTTGGCTGTCAATGCTTTATACTAAATACTAAAGATAATTTAGGGAAGTTTAACTCTAAAAGTGATGAAGGGATCATGCTTAGCTACCCAGAAGCATCAAGAGCGTTTAAAGTCTACAACTCTAGAACCTTGAAAGTTGAGGGAGCCATTCATGTGAAATTTAACCATGAACCTGACCAAAATAAGTCAGATTTAGACGACTCCTTCTCTAAAATGCAAGTAAATGACAATATATCCAAGGAGGAAAAGGCGTCAGAAGTATCCAACGGTCAAGTTGAGAATCAACATGAAGAATCACTCAACAATACTAGTGGAGAAAGAAGGGAACCAAACAGCCTACATTGTCTAATCATCAAGCATCTTTCTTTAGAAAAGATCATTGGAAATCTGGAAAGCATGTGAGAACAAGATCGTATCACTAACCTCTTACCACAACTCTTATCTCTCAAATTGAACCGCTAAACATCAATCAGGCTCTAGAAGACAACTCTTGGGTTGAAATAATGAAAGAAGAACTTGATCAATTCAAGAAGAATGGGGTATGGGAACTCGTTGAGTTATCCCATGGAAAGCATGTAGTCGGAGCTAAATGGGTCTATCGCAACAAGTTAGATGAAGATAGGAACGTCATCAGAAACAAAGCAAGACTTGTGAAAGGCTACTCTTAACAAGAAGGAATCGACTACACAGAAACCTATGCTCCAATAACAAGGTTGGAAGCCATTCACATTCTTCTATCATTCGCAACGTTCAATGAAATTTGTAACATCTCATTCTAGAATGTCACGAGTCAAAAAAAAAAGTTTTCCTTTTAAGCAAAAACAAAATAAAACATTCATATAAATCTTAGATTGAGGAAATAAACAATAGTCCATTAAAATCCAAATAAAATAACATTTATTACAAACTTGTAACTTCTAGGTCAATTTCTAAAAACAAATAAATCCCATTAACTAAAAATGTTCTAAAGTAAAGCAAAAGAAATCTTTCCCAGTTTCTCCCCAACTTCTTGCCGCTCTAATCATCAACTGGAACATCTGTATTAATATTTGCTCCCGTATAACAACACGAGTTATACGATCATCACATTCACACACAAAAAATAAGGGTAAACTACCATATTCATCATCTAATAAAACATCAACGCATCAATTGTTAATTAACAAAGTAATAGGGTTAACATGGCATATTCAATCAGTACACTTCAACCAAATAAATCTAAGAAGACACATGTTTTCCTTTTGCACTCTATCATATGAAACCTGTTCACCAAAACAAAACATGTGTTCACTAAAACAGGACAGTTCGAGTCATCCTCCACCGTAGGTTCAGATCTATCTCTCTTGCTCCTCAAGACTTATGAGTAAAAACTTTGATACTTTCACAACGGGCACTATACTCAGCTCGATTGGAAAACCTACAGACGAGACATCCTACCCTTTCTACCCTCTCGAAAGAGGAAAGTGTGACACTCAAATGTCTCTTCTACCGCCTCTTATAGACGAAGAGACTTACTTTTCTACCCTCTCGCAAGAAAAATGTATTACCTCAATTTTTACACCAACATGATGAGAGTACATATAACTATATCAATACGCTTGGTATTACTAGTGTATTATTATTATCACACATTCTTAATCACCCTAACTTACATTTCTATCAAACCCATAGTATTCTATAGACAAAGTCATATCAAAAATTTCAAAACGAATGAACAATGCGTCGCTGTTGAATTAGAACCAGACGAACTCATACTGATGCACCCACAACATCCGTAGCCATTTCTGAATTGGCATATTTTATTCACCCTTGTATACAACCTTTTCAAAATTTAATGCATGTATAAATTACCATTGATGCCCTGACATCATAAAACTCAAAAGAAAACACGTGAACCGACTTCAAAGAATTAAATATTACGTAAAAGAAATTTTATCACCTGCACAACCTAATACAATATTATTTATATAACAACCTAATAAAATCATTCACTAACATACTATAATATAATTATAAACTAAGGTAATATAATAAAATATCAACGAACATATTATAATATAATATAAACTAACATATTATAACGTCAGTAATGAATTCTTCTATTATAACGTCATCTCCAATATAAATGAACCTAATATACTATCTTTCAAAAACTAATCTAATATAACTTCCTTCAATGACTAACTTTTCACATGAATTCACTACTTGTATCCAAATAACTCAAACCTATAAAGCATGATATTGCACTAAAAACCTGATATGTATTATCTTCCCATAATTACTTTATACCTCACTTTATGCACTCAAACCCTCAGCAGTACAAGACAAAAGCTTTATACAACGTTTCACAGAAGCAATGGTCTGTTTTGGTTTCAAACAAGTGCTTCTCATGTGAAGCAAGGTAGTCACAGTTTTAGAGGAAATTCCACGTAAAAATTAAGACCCATAACAGGATCATTCAGATGACCTACGCACTAGTCAATTATGCCACCACCCCAACTGATATTTACCTAGGTTTTCCTCTTCATAAGCCAATATTCTCACTACCTCAATAAAGCTACTATACCCATATCTTTTCTTTCTATTGTAAAACCTAACAATAATAGAATAAAGATTACGAACAAAAGATTTCCTGAAACGTGTAGATCACCATCCTTAAAGACTTATCCGTCGTGTATTGCGCAAGTCCCCAGGATATAACAAGAACTTCTCATAATTTCTGAGGATCTCAAAACTAGCAAGGATCTTTAAAAAGAGAATAAAATAAACCCAGAATATTTTTAGGGAAAGAAGAAAAGAGAAAGAATGAGATTAAATGGAAGAGAGAATTAGAGAAGAGTTCCTGATTATGTGTTTTGGAGTGAATGAAGTGCTTTATTTATAGTGTTCATGGATCAGGCTCATAACATAAAAATCTCTTAGAATATATTTCTTTTATTAATAAAAGGAACGTGTAATATAAAAATGAACGTTGCACACTAAAAATTAACGTTGGCAACAACATTTTGGAAAAATATCTCCAAAGTAAACGTTGGACACAAAGCTTGCGGTCCAAGCTCGAAAATCTTCCGCATTTGAAGTAACATATCTTTTGCAATTTATATTAAAATAATAACAATCCCCCACATATTGCAAAAGATAAGAAACAATGATTGAAAGAGAGAAAAGAAGAAAAATCATGGGTTTTATAAGATGTAATGCATCAAAACTGGTATAGCAAGTTCTATGAACCAGTCTTAGATCAAGAAACTTAACACACATTGTAGTTGGTATAGCAAACTATATGAACCAAAGACACTTGAGTGTGTTAGAGGTTTATCAATCACAGTACACCCCTACAATCCTTGGTGTTATCGATGTGATGCGCTTACTAGGCCATGTGCGTGCCCGATATTCATGAGTGCTCTAGAGATTATGCCAAGATCTCATGCAAGCGACCCCACTTGACACTCGTATAGGTGATTTCATCAAGTGTATGCTGCAAATCATACACCACCTATAAGGGATATGAAAATCATTAAAAACTTTGTTAAAACTAAAATTCTTTCACCACAGAATTTTAAAGACAAAGCTTAGCCTCTCAATAATGCAGTCTCTGGCACTTTCACACACACCATAAGAATGGACATAGTTGATTAAAATCAATTTAGTGCTATCAGAATTAACAAGTGACTTGTTGTTACCCATATGAACCTTATTCATGGGATCTCCAATTACAAAGGTTGGGTTACCATCACTTGTTTGTTTGCAAGTGGCTTAAGTCTCATTCCCCCTCGATGTTTCTAATATCATTAGTCTTCTCAGGGGTTTTGTCAGGGGATCTGCTAGATTTCGTTCTGACTTCACATAGTCAATGGAAATAGTTCCACTTTTTAGCAGCTGCTTCACCAAATTGTGTCTCAATTGAATATGTCTATTTTTTCCATTGTAGTTCTTGTTTTTAGCTATAGCTATTGCTGATTAGCAATCATAGTGTATTGATACCGATGGGGTTGGTTTCATTCCTAATAAAATATTTGCTAACAAGTTTTTCAGCCACTCAGCCTCATTACTAGCCATCTCAAGAGCAACAAACTCATATTCCATTGTTGATCTTGCAATAATAGTTGGCTTGGCTGATCTCCATGTAATCGCACCACCCCCAAGTGTGATTACATAACCACTAGTGGATTTTGTCTCATCTAAATCAGAGATCCAGTTAGCATCAGTGTACCCTTCTAGTATAACGGGAAATCCATTATATTCAAGGACATAATCCATTGAACCTCTTAAGTATCTCATAAGCTTAGTAAGTGCATCCCAATGTTCCTGATTTGGACATTGAGTGTACCTACTCAGTCTACCTACTACATAAGCAATATCAGGTCTTGAAAAGCTCATCAAGTGTAGTAAGCTCCCAATTATCTTGACATACTGAGGCTGAGATAACGATTCTCCTCTATTTTTCATTAATTTAGAATTAACATCATAAGGGGTACTCACTGGTTTCAGGTCATAAAACCCAAACTTCTTAAGAAGTTTCTCAATCTATTGTTCTTGAGAGAGTAATATACTATTTCCCTTCTTATGATTCTAATACCTAAAATCACATTGGCTTCACCCATGTCTTTCATTTCAAAATTTGATCCTAGAAACAATTTAGTTATAGCGACAATCTCATTGCATGTACCAAGGATTAACATGTCATCCACATACAAGCATATAATGATGCAGTCATCATTTTCAAACTTAGAGTACACACACTTACCAGCGTCATTAAGTGAAAAACCATCACAAAGCAACACATTATCAAGTTTTTCATTCCATTGTTTTGGTGCTTGTTTCAACCCCATACAAAGATTTTAAAAGTTTACATACCTTATTCTCTTGACCAGGTACAACACACCCTTCGGTTGAGTATATAGATTTCCTCCTATAAATCACCATTCAAAAAGGAAATTTTAACATCCATTTGATGTATCACTAGTTTATGGATACCTGTCAGAGCTAATAACACTCGAATAGAGGAAATCCTAGTCACAGGAGCAAAAGTATCAAAGTAATCTATGTTGGGTTTTTGAGTAAAACCTTTTGCTACTAATCTTGCCTTATACTTCTCTATGGATCCATCAGAATGATACCTTTTCTTAAAGATCCACTTACAACCAATGGGTTTTTCTCCTTTAGGTAAACCTACTAAAGTCCAAGTATTGTTTTTTCTGAATTGACTCAATTTCAGCCCTAATGGCCTTATCCCACTATTTTGCATCAGGAGCACTAGTAGCTTCTATAAAGCTTGTTGGATCATTATCAACAAGATAAGTATAAAAGTCATCTCCAAAGGAAGTTTCCTTTCTCTGTCTTTTACTTCTTCTCAAAACATCATTCATGGTATCATTATTATTATTATCATCAATAGGTTGAGACATTTCACTAACCTTTAAGGGAAACACATGTTCAAAAAACTTAGCATTTTTCATCTCCATTATAGAGTTTCTCTCAAGTATGTTACTTTTAACAACTAGAAACCTATAGGCAGCATTATGTTAAGCATAACCCAAGAACATGCAATCAGAGGTTTTGGAGCCTATTTTCCTTTTCTTAGGATCGGGTAACATCACCTTACCTAAGCACCCCCACACTCTTAGATATCACTACAAGAAAAATGTTATTTATATACAGATTATTATATACGGATCATAATCCGTATATAAAGATTTCATTATATACGGATATTATAACATACATACGGATATTAAAATAAATAATTAAAAAATTAATTAACCTAAGACGCAGAGCTTCTTCTTTCGTGTGCATTTTCAGCCACGCGTATTTCACCTATCCTTCAACCACATTTCATTTTGATTCACTACCTTGTGTCTTCACCATTTTCTCTCGCGAGCCTCTCAACCATCCACATTTTCTTCACAGATCCACAAGTTTGTTAATCACAGAATCACTTCATCCTCTCAAATCTTCATTTCTTCCTTCTATTTTCACTTTCATATACATAACCACCTCTGAATCCTAGGGTTTCTTCCTTCTGTTCACTTTTCTTTCATTTTTAACCGATTAAAGCCACTTTTCTTCCGATTAAAACCCTTTCTACCGTTTGTTCTTCGATTTCCACCGATTAAACCTCCATTTGCGCCGTTTAAACACTTTTCTACCGATCATTCTTGCGTTTGAACCGATTAATCGGTTCATATTGAGTTTCTCCCCATTTTTAGGGTTCCTTCGGTCCAGATTAGGGTTCATCATCCATTTTAGAGTTTTTCCCCAATCGTTCTAGCTTTTATTCGTTCGTTTAGGGTTTTCTAACATTTTCTTCCGTTCATTCTCTGTTTTGCTCTCGATCTTGAGTTCGTCTCGTTATTCCGCTGCGTTTGCTCATCAAGGAAGCTTCGAAGGAGTTCGAGTCGAGCAAGCTACAAGAGATAAGTATTGCTTTCCTTGTTTCTTTTTGTTTGTCTTAAATTGATTCAAAAGTTGATTGTTCTCTGTTTTGATTTTTGCGTATCTGATTGTTGAGTTTTTCAAATTTAAAGAGTTCTAGTTTGTTTCATTCTTGTTCATACATATTTATGTGCAGAAAGAACTACCATTACGTTTGTTTTTTGGGAATGGTCCAAGAGTCCACAAGAAATTATGCATAGCATGGGGTGTGGCTGACAGACGCTTGGACAATGTGGTAAAGTTGGACAGCTAGTCTGCTTTTCCCCAAACTTCCGAAAATGGGTATGTAAAACTTTCATGTTCTATATTCAATTAAATTACTATGAATACAATTATTCACAAAAGTATTATTTTTGACAACTTGTTGAGCTCGTTTTCGTTTTCCAGAATGATGATATTTTCATATGCATTTATGATTTTAGGCTTTAAGGAGAGTAACCGTTGAAGAGCTCAATCAAACTTGCAATAGATGTAATAAACGTGGACACCTCGATCTGGATTGTGATCTCTCTTTTACAACTCAAAAATCAGTACTAGAAGAATGAATTACATACATAGATTCTGTTTATGATTAAATAATATAACACAGAAAAGCATACATGAATAGTAAACTCATTAGTAAACAAGAGTAGTTGAAATGAATGCCGAAGATGAGAACTTTTGGAAAGGGAGAAAGTTGAGTCTTTCTTATTTCTCCATTTGACAGAAGATAAGAAACTAATAAATAGAGCATGATGCTTAATGGGGCACATGGAAATATGATAGAATGATGAGATTTTGAAATGCATTTTAGAGTAAGATGAACTTAGAAGGAAATTTACATGTGACATTGTTGGAGAACATGGTTTGTTAATTATAGATAGTTAATCTGACTTGTTATTCTGAATTTTGTAGGCTGAAATTCCTGTTCCCAAAAAGAGGTCAGTGCATTGTGGATTGTGTGGTAAAGTTGGACATAACCGAAGGACATGTTTGCAAGCAGGACGTGATTGAATGTTTATGGCTACAATATGTTATCAAGAATATCAGTACCTTTTTATCTTTTCATTTCTCAACATTCTCTTTTAAACTTTTTCATCTTAAACAAACTGATTATAAATAAAGATTTGGTTCTTCCTAATTTTTCTACATTCGGGCATGGTTTATTTTGTAAGCATAAGCTCTGTTGCAATATTGGAAAATGTTTAGCTCTTTTAACTCTATCACAAATGTTGATCATGAGTTCATGTTGAAAAAGTTATTTTAAGCATCATGAACTAAATCACAGCGTGGCTTTATGGAGAATGACTTTTATGGTTTGAAATGTAATCTATTGTATCAATGCATGCTCTTTGTTCTCTAGTAGTATCTTTCCTCACTTCTTTCATTTATAACATTTCTGTCTCGTATACTACTAACTCATTCTACTTGAATTAAAGTTTCCATTTAATGTCAGCTAAGTAACTTAGTTTACATTTGTATTTTTTCCTTTAGTAACTTATAGGTTTAAGTTTAACTCTACAAAATGATCTTGTCAGACTCAAAAGACACTTTAACCCCTACATTTCCCAATAATGCTACAAAGATTAAATTAACTATGATTGATGGCACATGTAGCACATCACTCAAGGCCAGAGTCTTTCCATATGTGAGTTTGAGAAGAACTTTTCCTTTTCCCAGAACAAGAGTGGTGTTGGAGTCACTGAGGTAGACGTGTTATTCTCCATTCCGTACACTAGTGTAAGAGGTAAAGACACTTTTGTTTGCACAAATATGCTTGGTAGGACCGGAGTCTACCACTCACTTTCTCACATTGGTCATAAGATTTATTTGAGAAACGACCGTAGCAATAATGTCATCTCCTTCGGCTATATTTGCCCTATGAGGATTGTCGTTTCTTACTTTACGTTAGGTGGGTTTAGATTCATTAGGACGGGATATAAGAAAATTATTTTTCTTTTTGTGATCAGGTTTGTGTTCGTACCATTTGGGAGCAGCAGCAACCCCATACATGTCTAAAAGGATGGACACGCGTTCTTACCAGCACCAAAAATTTTGTTGAGAGAAAACCTCGATTTTTGACACGTCTGGAAGTGAATTTGCGAAGACCATCTAGGCTCCGGAAACAATGGTTTGACTCTCCAAAAGCATATTGTTGATGTCAGCCATAAGTCCTTAAGATTGATGTAAAAAGCTGACAATAATAGAATAAAGATCACGAACAAAAGATTTCTTGAGGCGTGTAGATCATTGTCCTTAAGGATTTATCCGTGGTGTATTGCGCAAGCCCCCAAGGATACAACAGGAACTTCTCAGAATTTCTAAGGATCTCAGAACTAGCAAGGATCTCTAAAAAGAGAATATAATAAACCTAAAATGTTTTTAGGGAAAGAAGAAACGAGAAAGAATGAGATTAAATGGAAGAGAGAATTAGAGAAGAGTTTCTGATGATGTGTTTTGGAGTGAAGGAAGTGCTCTATTTATAGAGTTCATGGATCAGGCCGATAACATAAAATATCTCTTAGAAAATATTTTTTATTAATAAAAGGAACGTGCAATATAAAAATGAATGTTGCACACTAAAAATTAACATTGGCAACAACATTTTGGAAAAATATCTCCAAAGTAAACACTAGACACGGAGCTTGCGGTCCAAGTTCGAAAATCTTCCGCATTTGAAGTAACATATCTTTTGCAATTTATATTAAAATAATAAAACTTTCTCCATTAACATACACACTCAACCTTCTACCTTAACTTTTCTTCCCCATAATTCCTCTCTTCTATCAGCTAAAGCATTCCAACCACTCAAAACCTGCAACGTGAAAAACATGCAACTCCATCTTCCCCTCTCAGTCCGAGATCCACAATACTCTCTCTATCAAAATCACACCTCACTCTCCACTTTTTTCATCCCCTAACCTATATTATAAACATGCATACGCATAACCCATTATTCTTCCCATTCCCATAAATATCATGAAAACTATCACATACATATATATACCCCTCGCACGCCACTCTCGGTTAGAGAGTATTATACAATATTTATTATGGATGCAAAAACCAAAAACTAGCAGAAGCAGAACCTAACAGGTTCCGTACTACAACCATTCACGTCCAAAGTTTTAAAATAAAACAACATATACGCCCTACCCTTCCAAGGCTCACCACATAAAATAGTACGGGTTACCTGTGTATTAAACAGGGCAACGAATTCTCATGCAAAAGCCAACACCCACTCCCCGAAACAATATACTCACGAAACTAGGGTAGCAAGAATTAATATCTAAATCATCAAGTTCATATCATTACATGTCATGATAAAATACTGCAAACCTCACAATGCAATGAAAACGATATTATATATTCTAAATATGATACATGTGTATCTAACCCTACCACGAAAGGAGTTTATACTCATATCTTACATTATGAAATACCTTGTGTTCATGGAACTGTGCACTACAACTTATATCATGTTTTGATCAAATAACAAGTAGTATTGAAATAGAGCATAGTGAAAAACATAGTGGAGAATAACAATTACTAAACACATAACAATGGTCAGCTTCCCTTACCTTGGATGGTCCTAGATTCCTTTCTTTACCCAAAGTTTCCAGCCAAAACTTTCACCTCCTTCAAGCTCACATTCTTACCTCAAGTAACTTCAAACTACTCTTTTGACTTTCCAGCCACTATCTCACAATGCACACACTACTTTTCTCTCTATTTTCCAAACTTTGTAATCAGAAATAAAATAAACTCCCTTAACCTCTCTACTTTAATAACCCATAAATCCACTAACCCTAACGATTCACCCTATTCTATTGCCTTTCTTTTCGGCAAAGATATTCATAAAACTACTAAAAAAACTAACTCTCCGATATTGTTTTTATTCAAGTTGTTACTAACATAATTTTAAATGAATTAAGTGGCCCTACCACTAACTCTTCTTTGCACAACACCCTAATTTCCTTAAAGCAAGAGGACCCCACGTTGAAAACATAAAAAAATTGAACAGCAAGATCAAATAATTTCTAGCCTACGCTCCCACAGGAAAGGATCAAATAAATTAATAAAACAAATAAATAATTTGTTTATTAAGCAAAATTAAAACACAACCACTAAACCAACAAGGGACTATCACCAACAATATTTATGCTCTACAATTTTTAGGGTCTTACAAAATCAAGCTATATCAAATGGATGTCAAGAGTGCATTCTTAAATGGTGACATTGAGCAATAAGTATATGTGAAGCAACTATATGGACATTAGAGACAAAAGAGATATTCACAAAATGTGCTTCACTTGACGTGGTGTCTAAAAGAAAGTACAACTTACTTCAAGAAAAGTAGTAAAAAAGCATGTTTGCTCTGACATGTTGACTTTAACCAACGACTGTTGTACACAAAGAAAGAGAAGTCACAAGAATCAAGGCCAAGAGCTTAGTCCAACGAAAATTTATCCAAAAGCCTTTAAATACAACGAAATATTCATCCTTTAAGAAACGTTCAAAAGAAAAGCACAGAAAGAGCTCAAGAAAAAGAAAATATCTGAGCAGAAAATTGAAGAAGAGAAAAGAAGAAAGGCAATACTCTCAAGCTTCACTGTAATATTGTTTATTGATTGTAAGAAAGAGAGAAAGAAAAAAGAGAGAAACACATGTGAGTGTTTAAACTTCATTGTATTTTAATCAAATCCTCTCTACAAGAGTAATAGTGTGAATGACTTGTAAGCAATTGTTGATTCCAATTCTGAAGAGAATTAAAACACTTTTTGAACTTAGTTGAGTTAAGGAAATCTAGGCAAGGTTGCTTAGTACCAGGAGTGGTGCAAATACTCATCAAATCTAAGGTAACATGAGGTTATTCGCTAACTGAGGATATCAATAGTGGTGAGAATACTCATCCAGTCTAGGGTAACAGGAGGTTACTCGCTGACTGAGAAGACTAGGAGTGGTGCAAATACTCAGTTGTAATGTTATTGAAGATTATATTGGAACCCACTACGGAGGAGATTGGACATTGCTCAGTTGGAGTGAATCAATATAAAAATATCCGTGCAATTATCTCTTCTCTTGTTTAAACGTTGCTTTTTATAAAACTTGCAACTGTGTTTTTATTTCTAAATACAAGAATCTTTCGCATTAAACCATTATTCTTCAAGAAAAGAAGTTCTTACAAACTTTGAAGTGTACATTTTGAATAGCACTTTGAAAGAAACTATCTTTTATAATCATTTATTATGTCTACCATCTAAACATTTATAAAAAAAAAATATACTCAAAACTCGACAATATGTTATATCAAAAGGGTTGCGAAATGAAATTTTCCATTAACACATCCCCCTTCTCCCATTTTAGTGTTTTTCAAATACTTCATAGTATGTAGCGGCACCCCATGTTATTGTTATTTTTATAACAAAAAAAAAATAAACTTAAAAAAAAACTAATTAAGAAAACCAAAATACACCAAATAACTAAAAATTGAAAAAAAATAACAAAATTGGGTTTCGTAATTCGATGCATAACCTTAATCAAATTTCAAAATATTATATGCATCATTAACTAGATTTTAAATCTGGTTTATTCCCTAACCGAATTTTCAAATCCGATGCTTTCCTAAACTGGATTTTGAAATTCGATATATGTAATGAAATCTGTTATATTTCCTCAATCGGATATTGAAATTTGATATATTTTCTTAGTCAAATTTCAAAATCTTGTATATTCCATCAACCATATTTCAAAATTTGGTTCATTCCCTCATGAATCTTGTCTTCTTCAACGAACTTCTAATTTTGGTTCACCTAAGAAACTAAATTAACCGGATTTGATAAACTGTTTATCTATCTAAAACAATAGATTTAGAAGTTCGTCACTTACCTAGCTTTTCACCTCATCAATTGTCCAACTTACTTGAGAAGAGGAATGGTGTGCATAGTGCAAAGATGAGGAAGAGGGGGTGGATTAGTAGATGTAGGGAAGGGATGGGAAGGGAAGGAAGAGGTTGAAGGTGGTGGAAGAAATGGAGGAAGATTATTGTGAGGCGTAGGGTGAGTGCCACATTAGGGTGAAAGCATGCGAGGTGACTATTATGAGGGATTAAATAAGGAGGGAATAATTATTTTTTACTCTAGTCAAAGCCAAACGGCATTTATGGTATTAAGAAAATTTTGGATGTGTAGGAAGAAAAATGTGGGGTGTAGGAAGAAGCCCGAAAAGTAGGAATTGATGCCTCTTTTATCACCCTAAATATAAGTTTTTTTTTCTTCTTGCATCTAATTATTACTGACTTCACCTTGTATTAAGAGATAGAAACGAAAATATCTTCCCCTTCATGCCATTATTGCATCTATTACATTCGTATGTAGTGTAGAGGAAAAAGAAGAAGAAAGTTGATTTTGGAATAAAAAATGATGACAAGGCTTTCAACTCGGCAACAGCAACAACACTCAAAGACACTACAAGTAAAAATTCTCGCTCTATGCCGACACGCCATGTTCTCAAAGCCACGACACAAGGGTTCTACAAACCCTAGAACACTTATCATCGCACACAATAGATAAGATTTCCGAAATACACTTATTTTGTATGTTGTATTTTAGAATGAGAGTCCAAATCTAATTTATAGAGATCTCACTCATGGATACCTCCAAAAATCCGTTGTCAGCTAATTAACGTGTGATAATCGATTATCCACTTATGGTAATCGATTATGCATTTAATGAATGCACAACAGTCAAAAACTTGCTTAATAAATATCATAATTGCTCGTGATAATCGATTATGGAAAGTCATAATTGATTACTGATAATCCATTATTATAATTTGATAATCGATTATCTTGAGTATAAAATGAGGTTTTCTGATTCAAAACAAATTTTAATGTAACTTAAGACAAACAATACATAGAATCAAAGATAAACCACATCCTATACATAAATATACTAAATTACAAAACCTTTAACATAAAACAAGTTTTCGTGAAGATCTTCTTGTAACAAGAGCACTTGAGACTTGACTTTGAGACATCATCAAAACTTCTTCTCTTTAGCTTTATGCTAACACTCACCCCATATGTGTTTATGTTGTGTGTTTGTGAATCAAATTATCGGAGATGACCGTATAATGTGTTATACGTGAGCAGATGTTGTTGCAGATAGTGCCAAGGCATGATAGATTGAAAGGTAACGAGGGACAAACTTGGAATATTTATTCAAATTTATTGCATTTGAATTTTTAGACAATGTAATTGAAGTTATTTTATTTCCTTTCTTATTTCTATTAGACAAATGTTTTTGAAACTATTATGTTTTGAATAAATTATGTTGTTTAAATGTTAAGGTTTTTGAAAATACGTTTTTGCATTACGATAAAGTTTTGAAATTTATCATTTTTTTAATAACAAGTGACACCCTGGAATTTGGAGCGTTACATGTTTCTTGTGACCCCATTTAGGAGCAATTCGGCACTTTAATATATGAGTAACTCGACTAGAGTACAAGAACAAATAACGACTCAACATGACAATACCCGAGTATAAAACAAGAGCAAACCAACATTCCAATACCAGAGTACATGAGTTTCCACTACCCTTCCAAACCAAGACTAAAGAATGTGGTTCACCTCTTTCTCAAAACTCTCAACATAGGCCGCCAGCCCGCAAATCATAAAGTTGGTTTTCTCTTCATCTAACCCAATAACATCAGCCTAAAAATTGGTAAACCTTTTTACTCAAGCAGATCACTGACACTCATATCAGATATCTCGACCTTTGTTGTCAAGGTTGTCTTCTTATCCCTTCGTTGCTAGAAGTTCAAAGGTTAGATGAACAACACTGATGTCCTATTATTTCTAAGCTCGGGTCTTTGTTTGTTAGCTCTCGATCGACCTTATTACACAAGTCGACCAAGATGTCCCACTCGGCCATCACCTTGATTTCCTTCAACTCAACTGCCTTCACATCCTTCGGTGGTAGGCAAATTCAAAAGAAAAGATAAGAAAGGTGAGAACAAGCAACGAGAAGACTTAAAGACCAATAAGAATTGCTTAAAGTGAAGTAGCGATAAAGAGATCTAGTATAGAAGCAAGTTAAAATCATCATCAGCTTGGCTACACCTGTCCAAACCGGCAACACCCAACAAAGTCAGTTGCATCAAAGCGAAGCTCACCTAAAGTCGGTAGCATCAAAGTGAAACTCGCATAAAGTCGGCAGCATCTAAGCAAAGCTTGCCTAAAGTCAACAACACTAAGCAAAGCTTGCCTGAGGTTGGAAACACCTAACAAAGCTTGCCCAAGCTGGCAGCCTAGCATAAAGTTTTCCTAAAGTTTGTGACACAAGTCGAAAGGACTATTCTTACACGGCTTTTGAATGAGATTTGTCAGAGGGCCAATCCACGCACGAGCTCGAATGAAGGGCCAATCTACTTGCAAAGCTCATCTAGAGGACCAATTCACATATGGGCTCGATCGTAGGACCAATATACTATGAAACTCGATCGGAGGTCCAACCCACATATGAGCTCAATCGGAGGGCCAAACCATATAGAAGCTTGGCTGAAAGGCCAATCTACCTACAAAGCTTGGTCGGAGGGCCAATCCACATACGAGCTCAATCGAATGGTCGATCTACCTACGAAGCTCGGTCGAAGGGCCAATCCACTTACGAGCTTGGTCGAATGGTCAATCTACCTACGAAGCTCAGCCGGAGAACCAATCCACATATGAGTTCAATCGAATGGTCAATCTACTTATGAAGCTAGATCGAATGGCCAATCCACATACGAGCTCGACCGAATGGCCAATTTATTTATAAATTATACAAATTGGCCAAGGCCTGACCAAGAGATAATACATGATCATGTATGGAAAATCAAACTCCCGAGATTGAGGAGACTTATGTTCTTACCCGGTCCAACTGACACACTAAAGAGCACGGCCCAACAAAGCCCATTAAGCCTTTCCACTTTGGAACAACCCAAACCTACGTCTATTAGGATAATATTCACATATCATAACTAATCTTGGCAGTTTGGTATTATGGTTATTATTTATGATAAGGTATCATTATGTTATTATTAACTACTTTGTTATTATATATTTCATGTAAGTATTATTCTAATGATAAACATAGATCCACAGTTCATGTGGATTCCTATACATACAACTAATGTTTCTCAAGGAATACTCACTCAATATCTTATAATTATACTCATGGATCCTAAACTCTGATAATCTTTTGCAAATCAATCTTTTCCCTCTTTTAACAATAAAGAATCTTATTTTGACCATCTAAAATATTCAAATCACAATTAAGTTTTGGCCATTTGCATATTCACTATCAAAATATGGGTAAAATATATATGTAAGACCTATATTTTAACATTAACCTTTCATATTTTAAATATTTTTATGTTAGTATAATACTAAAACATTATTCATTATGATTATTGTTACTTATTATTATATTCTATAACATTTTTAATAGTACTGAAAATTAATAGTTTTTAATTATAATTTTTCATATTTTTATATATTTATTAATTGTATTAACACAATTTTAAAATAACTATTAATTAAAAAATATATTAAATATATTTTTCAATAGTATGAAAAATTATTGTTTAAAATTCGTTAAATGAAAAGAAAAAAATTTAAAACATTATTTACAAAATATAAAGTTTTAGGTCTTCTAGGTGCTTGATTTTATGTTTATTTTCAAGAAAAAAAAATTCCAACAAACAAACTCCTAAAATTCAGTCTCTATGGTTCCGTCCCTTTCTGTTAAACGTCGTTGACTATATACTTTCACGGTCAAAGTTTTGGAAAAAAAAAATAGAAGTTTCTTTGACTCTTCTGTTTCCTCTTCCACTCGACGTCAGAACAAGAATTTCTTTTATTTGTTGCTTAAAAATACATATTCCCAATACGAGAAAAAAAAATGAGTATTTACGTGTTAAAATGAAATTCAAATTCACCATATTTATATTTAATGATGGATTACAGTTTTTATTATTTAATTTTATAATTATCACCATATATCTATCATTAAATGTTTTTTTTTTACCAAAAGCATGATATATAATAATTTTGACTAAATTAAAACATATTACTAGATGAAACCTATAAAGCAAAAATCATTGAAAAGGAAGCAAATGCAGGGTTGAAAGAAAAAAATTAAATTTTAATCAATCTAAAAATTAATATCAAGATTGAACAAAACATTATATTTATTTAAATGATTATAAATATCAAGAATGAACAAAACATTATATTTATTATAAATGATTATAACTGAAACCACATTCCTTTAGAAATCTAATTCGGTAAGACAAAATTCCAATTTAATTGAAAACACTAAATATTCTCTTTTATACATTTCTCGGTATAACATTTCATTTAATAATTCGATTAATCCTTTTAAGATATAATTGGACACAGAATTTATAGAAAATCAATAATAGATAGTAGCTTTAATAAAAGTTGCAAATATATAACTAAATTCATTAATTAAATATATTGATCTTGTAAAGAGAATTATCTATTTTTATCCACATTTGTTTTTCCAATTTACGTTTTAAATAATTTTTAAAATTAAAATAATTATTTTATCTAATTTACTGTTTTTTAAATTTAATCATTTTTTAATTTGACTGTTTTTTAAAATTTAAAAATTTTTAAATTACAAAATTACCTATAAAATAAATAAATATTATTTACATTAAAATTATAAAAATTATTTATATTTAATTTTATAATTATAATAATGTTAATTTTATTACTTTTTATTGTTATAAAAAGAGAGTATCATATATATATTTTTGCGACTATAATAATAATATCCAATATATATGAAAGTATAAGTAAAGTTTTTTCTTTTATTAGAGATAGTGCCTAAAAAATTTTATTAAGATTTATCGCTAGGCTAAAAAATGTATACTTATTACTTTTTTTAATATTACTTAAAAACCATAATTGTCAACAGATGTGAAAACCTTTTATATTATACATTAAAAACATTAAAGTCAATTATTCAACATATTTAAATAGAATATTTTAAATTTGAATAAAAAGAAAGAAAGAAAAATCACTTAACTAACTTGTCCCTATTGTATGAACCAAACCAACCACATAGGATCTTGGAATGTTCTTCACCTTCAAATGCATAACATACGAAACAAAGTTTCATTCTTCACTCAGTTCTTTTCTTCCATCACACAGATACCCTTTCTCTCTTTTCTTCTTTCTCTTTCTCTCTCACCCGAAACCATGGATATCTTCCGCAATGATCAAGAACACGACCTCCCATATGTTCCAAACACTGACGACTCAGACAACAACACCACCAACGAAAACAGAAAGATACTCTACATATCCATGGTTTCCTTCACGCTTGTCTTGTTCCTCGTCTTCTCCCTCTACGTCTACGCGCGCTGCATGCTCACGCGCCGATCACGCCACCGTGCCTCCGTTCGCCGACTCAACCTTGCAGCCCTTCATTTCTCCAACATGGACGCTGCAAACCGCAGGATCGAACCAGCAAATACAGGACTCGATCCTCGTATAGTAGCGTCGCTGCCAACGTTCACCGTGAAGGCAAAGGTTTTAAGAGATAGTAGTGGTGATAATAATAACAGTGGCGGTGGTGGTGATGCTTCATCGGTAATGGAGTGTGTTGTGTGCTTGAATGCCCTGGAAGGTGAAGAAAAAGTGAAGCTGCTACCGAACTGTAACCACTTTTTTCATGTGAGTTGTATTGACATGTGGCTTGGTTCTCACTCTACGTGCCCTCTTTGTCGGGCCGAGGTTAAACCTCGGATCCAACCACATGATCGTGAAGGTCCTGTTAGTCTTGCTCTTGATGATGCACCACCTCCTATGATTGATGATGGTGTTGGTAATGGTGAATCTTTCAAAGGTAATGGTTCAAATTCACGGTTGAGCTCTTTTAGAAGGATGCTTAGCAGGGAAAGATCTTCCAGAAGAGTCCAACCGAATGGCCATGATGAGGAAGGTGGTGTTGATCATGATTTGGAGAGACAATGAGTTTATGGTAGGTTGTCTTCATAATTTGTGTTCTTAGTTTTCTCGTCAGTGATGCACATACAGAAGGAGAAATATACAAATACTTTAAATTGGAGTTGTTCTTTTTTTTTATTGATCTTCGATTGAAATTCGAACTCCATGTTTTTGTGAAGTATACAAGTAAAAGTTTGTATGAAACACCAACACAGGTTAATAAGATGAAGTCGTATATATATATCTTGCAGAACATCAGAAAAACACTTTAGAAAAGGTATTAAGTATTTTCTTTTAGTTAATTTACTTTTCACGCGTTATTAGTTGAAGTTGAAGAGATTTGGTGTTGAATCACCAACTTGTAGATTGTCTGTATTACTGAAAACTATAGGGTAGACCGTGTAAGCTTCTTTTGGCTTTTGGTTTCTGTCAGTGAGTGGTTAATTAATTTCTTTCTTTGGGAAATTGATCAAGAATCTGAATTTTTAGCTTTGATATTGGAGGAGTTTCATTCTATGAAAATCAAAGCATAAATCTAAAGCTGAATCTGTTGTTGATTATATTTTTGCCTAAAATGTTGCGAAAGGTTGAAAGCTTGTAACAGTCATTTCCACGCATCTTGCTACAACCAAATTCCCCATATCTCTTTTATCATAAGTAATCATGACTTTGTTTGCTTAGATGCTGAAATAAATATTATAATAAAATATATTTCTCCAAACCTTACAACATGTTCACACTTAGGTTAACGACTATTGAGGCAGAATTTTCTCAAAGAAAACGATAGACAGATTTTTCAGGATTTGAATGTCTTAACGAATATTATGTTATGCATCACATGGTCATACAAAAACTGGCATCATCATATACCTATTTCAAGAATTAATTTGTAGAAGTCAAGGAGGGACCACCTCATGCATAGCAATTTTCAATATAATTATATCACTCTTAGCACGTTATTTGTTAGTTTCCTCTGTTTTTCTTCATGACAGCTTCCAGATTAATCTCACATTTCGTCTTCTCTTCTTATCTCTATTTTAATTATATATGCTTTTATTCAATTTTATCACACAAAAGTAATACTTGTTGATGGGTTTTCAAAAACGTATTAATTTTGAAGGCGGGTTTATGACTATAGAAGAAAATAAACACACACAATATCCTCAAACTTTTTAGTCTAAGGGAGTCTAAAAGGAAATATATTTAGACTAAATTTATCAATCGAGGGATTAAGATAAATTGGCAATCTTTCTCTTCCTCGTAACTTAAACTAAATCCCACAATTTGAACATGTGTCTACAATAAAGCATTGACCAAAACTCAAAAAGGAGGCAAAAATCTCAGCAAAACAGATACATTCATTCTGATCTAGGTTGCCATAAAACAAAATTTGATATATATCCTAAGATGTCTAACATGTGCAATGCGAACAAGCAAAACCTTTCTCTTTTGCCATTCCCTATCAAATCAAGGACTATTTTCAGTTTCCACCTCCTATGATCCAAAAACAGAAACCATAAACATCAAAGGCCATAACCACCACCCCCAGGAAACTTTCCTGCACCCACTCAAATCTTCACTTGGTCCCAATCCAACAGAAGATGAAGGTGTGGACCCAGAAAAACTCCCATTGCTCCCTACCATGCTGTATCACCAAAAAGAATGTCTCAATCACAGGATCCATCTCACTTTCAAGAAAATGGTAACAAATTTGGAAAGAAAAACAAGAACTAGTTGATATTGTGTCCATACATAACAAATCATGAATGTGTTGAAATATCAATGAGATAACCTGCCTTCAGGGGATATCCTCGTTCACACGTTTGGTAAATGAGATCAAACTTAAAATATGCATTTCAAATGCAAACCTTTCTATCTCCAGCCAACGGTTTCAGTTTATCAATGCATAAACGTATATGAATGTTCAATCACCAAAATCAAAACTTTCTTTATTTGCCAAACTCCTAAACTCAAAAATTCTCACACTAAAAAAACGAAGCTCATTATAAAAAAAAAAAAAATCTAAGCTCAATTTACCCGGAGTGGAACTTGCAGTTGCCAAAACCTGAAAAAAAAAATACACCCAAAAAGAATAAAGAATGAGCCTTCTGCTTAAAAAAAAACCGAATCTGAAGACACTATTTTCACTGTTCCATATTGAGAAAGGGGTTTTTCACTGACTAGGGTTGAGGGAAGTGACGGCAGCGTTGTTGTTGAAGTTGCAGCTATCGTCGGTCATGCCGTGTTTGAGAAAGTAGTCGTTGAAGGCAAAAGATGCCGTATTCTGCACGCTGCTGGGGTCATAGCAGGGCCCACCTCTCTGGATTGGTCCGCAGTCTGCGCCGCCGGCACCGCAGGCCCAGTCTAGCGCGGCCTGCAGCGACGCGTCCTCCACATTGTTCTTCGCCACACACCAGAGCTCCTGCGGCGGAGCGCTGCCATTGGCGGCAGCGATGAGCGGCGAGAAGCCCAGAAGGAGGAGGAGCGAAAGAACAAGGCTTTTTGATGTGGACATTGTGGGAGAGTGATTGGAAAGTGAAGGAGATGAAGGAAGTGAAATGGGTTGGGTTTGGATTTGGGTTAATGTGAGGAATTTAAGAGTGTGAAGATGTAAAAGAAGAAGATGAAAGATGGTGGAGTTATTGGGATGTTAGAAATGTGACCGTTTCTGTGTTTGAAGAGACAGAGAAGAATGAATGAGAAAAAGGAACACGTTTTGGAGTTGTAACAGTGATTGTCTGGTACATCTGGAATTTTGTCTGCTTGCAACGTTCACATGTTTCAATATTTTATTTACATTTATATATATATATATATATATATATATATATATATAATTCTTATAGAATAAATTAACTAATTTAAATAAATCTTACTTTTCTACTATTTTATGTTTTATTGTTTTCATCTTATGGGTAGATTATGTATTAAAACATTTAAAACAGATTTAGCTCTATGATGAATTTTGTTGAGTATCCAATAAATTATATTTCTCAAATTATTTGATAAATTTTAGTTTAATTTCAGAATAATTTATTGGCTTCTAAATTTACTCTTATTTTTGGTTATATAAACTTATGTACAATCTGCAAAGATTATAAAATAAACTTTATATTTATCATTCTTCACCATTCTAGATCATGTGTAATTTACAAAATTATGAAACTCATTTAAGTCTCCCTTAAAATATTCATTTTGCTCATTTTAAAGAAAAACATTAAACCATTTTGCAGAATTGATTGGTCTTATCTTATGCACAAGAAGCTCTAGGAAAACAGTAAAATATCATATTAAAAGTTAAAAATTAATGTACCAAAATGTAAAATGTAAAATTACGACAAAAAATTAGTAAAAAAAGATCTGAATAAAAAAAATCACGAATGCAATATTTCCTTGTTATAGTTTTGCTGGCCTAAACATTCTGTATAATAATTAATTATCATACTTTCAACATTTTCTTAACTCATTTATCTGATTTAATATTATAAGTCAAGTCATATATTATATAAAAACATTTTAGGTTATTGTCTCAATCATATTATACATCAGTTATTTTCTTTGAAAAGAATGAATGAGAAGAAAAAAGCCTCCCCTGGTGAAAAATATAATGTTAGCACTGCATACATAAATGTTTTAATCTAATATTGATATTTTTTTTTTAATTTTTCACTTCATTTTTATATTTTCTTTCCTTCCAGCATCTTCCTTTTTACATGTCAAAATTGAATGAATATGAACCAATAGATCTGAAACTACTCACCCTCAGTAAAAATAGTTTACAATTATATATATATATATATATATTAGTTTTTCTTCCTTGAAAAATATGTAGGTGACAAACTATACAACATAATTTTCAATAAAATCTTAAAACAAAATAATTCAATTATCAAATAACTCAACATATAAATCAATCATTATGTTCTTCTTCCGTTTTAATAACATTGGATGTAACTCCTTTCCTCAACTTTTCCATCATTGATATTTTCCTTATCAACATTTACATAACATGCATTAAAATAATAAAAATTAATTTAAAATAAATAGTCTTAATTAAATTACATGAACTATCTTTTAAAATCATGTTTTCAACTATAACAACTAATAATTGCTTTCATATTTTCAAGTAAGAAATTATTTCTATACTTAAGGATCTAACAATCAAGCATAAATGCATATTCATATTAACAAACCATTAACTATTAAAAAGAATCTTATAAACATTGATTGCTATTCTTCCACCATTGTAGCATATCAATTTAGGTGAGAATCTTGTATAGGCTTTTTCCTTCATTTTTCCAAAATTTTGCTCCTAAATTTTTAATAGAAAAACACAATGTTTCCAATTTCATTGTTGATTTTAAAATTGTACTAAGTGCAAACACAACACTACATTCTTCTTAACATTTCTTAAACTTCATCCTTGACAATTTAGATATATTCCTAATTACTTTATCCTCATCTTTCACATTTTTTCATTAA
This sequence comes from Vigna reflexopilosa, assembly GCA_027742785.1. Classification (NCBI taxonomy): domain Eukaryota; kingdom Viridiplantae; phylum Streptophyta; class Magnoliopsida; order Fabales; family Fabaceae; genus Vigna; species Vigna reflexopilosa. The sequence goes on along the minus strand of CM050925.1, from coordinate 13,370,219 downwards.
TAAAAGTTGAACTTTCCAAACTAGTAAAAAATCAAGTTGAGAGTAGGATAACTTGTTGCAAAATTAAGATAATTATATCATATGATTACAATAAAACTTACAAAATTTGCTGTTCCTTTTCTTTCTTTTTTTAAACGACAGTATTTATTAGATTTGCCAATCAAACACAAGCTTCCAAAATACATGTTGATAATTTAAGAAATTTTTAAGCATCAAGTTGAATTTCATTTTGTAGAGACATCAAGCACAACCCACTTGATGCATAAATATTGATTGAATTCCATCATTCATTCTCTAAACCTCTCACTTATTTTATCTTATTTCTAATTTGATCAAGAGCATTATTAAGCATGTCTAATTCTTCATGAATAATTAAAACTAACATGTACAACAACACTTATAAACTGATTTGATTTGTAAAAAAGTTAACATTTTAAAGTATTTTGGAGAAAATGTTTATCATAAACATTATCCAAAATGATAGAAATTATTATTTTTTTCTCCAATTCTCAATCTTGCGGAAAAAAACATTAATTTTGTTAAACAACTCAATATATCCGTCTAAGGAAGAGACATACAACAATTACTAAGAAGATTTATATTTATCTTCCAATTAATGGATAGTTAAATTTATGAAATTGTTAGTGCTAATAGATGTTTATAATCATAAGTTAAGTAAATCACTAAAATGGAAATTAAGTAATTTATTAAGTACAATCTTTTTCTTAATATACATTCTCCTTATATCTCCTTAAAAATGTTATTAAAAATTACAAATGCTTCAAAAACACAAGTAGTTTATCCAAGTCACATATTTTGGACACTCGAACACATTTATAGGACAAATTGGGTCTCATAATTAGATTAGAAAACAATTTACTATGTAACACTTAATCCTTTAACTTTCATTGTACGCCTAAAATTATTTTATTTATATCTTCAGTTTTATTTTTATTACATCTAGCAACATGATGATTTAAATGGAAGTATCACAGTTTCTTAAGACAAATACCTCTTTTGAATAAGGAAGATGATGAGGATGAAAGTACATATTACACGTAATTACCATAATGAAGGAATAAAGGAGAAAATTATAATACTTCCACAATCGAAATAAGTAATGTTCTTTTTTATTTTTATTTTAATACTAACCTTGGTTATGTTTAATTTGAATATGATGCTTAAAGATGTTTTTTTTTTTACATGTCACATAGAGAAACTACATTGCTATGACATCTAGCTTTCAATCACTTAAGTAATGCTAGGGTAGCATTTGATATAAACCCTCAAATCGAAAAGGCTTCAGGCCCTGATAAATATTCAATTTGTTAGTTATTTATTTCAGTTGAACTTGAAGATTCAAGTGAAAATGAAAATGTTTTGATGATGATTAAAGATGTTGTTTTAGGGTTTAGCTTTCTTTAATTGTTGTTTGTGTCATTCACATAAGGTCTTCACAAGGACTTTTTAATTCAGCACACTACCTAAAATAAAAGAAATTGAAATAAAAAAAACATTTGTAAAGTTAAAACTCACTTGTAAAAAGTTTTTTGAACGTTTTTAATTGAGTAAGTTCTTTTCTAATGACTTAAATTATTTATAAGAGGTTTAAAACATAATAATCTATTATCCATTTTCATAACCCATTACACCAAAGAATGTTTTTAAGTGTTTTTAGAGTTCTCAGTATTGAAATCGATTAGAATCTTTATGACCAATTCAATGTGTTTTTGCAATTAAAGAGGAACATTTTTAATTAATTAAGAAATATTATAGTAGTTTATTATAGAGAGATGTTATAATTCTTTTTAAAAATTTAGTTAGATGATTGTTGAAGAGAGATGTTATAATTCTTTTTAAAAATTTAGTTAGGATGATTTTGAAAGAGCTTTTTAGTGCCATAAAAGTTAACAAACCTAAATTTTCCACTAACGTAATATAGGGCAACCTAGGGTTTAATCTAAGGATTTGGCTAATGTTAGCATAAAGCTGAAGAGAAGAAATTTTGATGATGTCTCAAAGTCAATTCTCAATTGCTCTTGTTGCAAGAAGATCTTCATGAAGACTTGTCTTATGATAAAGCTTTTGTAATTTAGTAGATTTATGTATAGGATGTGGTTTATCTTTGATTCTATGTTTTGTTTGCGTTAGGTGTTAAAATTCGTTTTAAATCAGAAAACATCATTTTATACTCAAGATAATCAATCATCAATTATAAATAATCGATTATCAATAATCAATTATGACTTGCCATAATTGATTATTACGAGCAATTATGAGAATTTTTAAACAAGTTTTTGACCGTTGTGTATTCATTAAATGCATAATCAATTACCATAAGTGAATAATTGATTATCACACGTTAATTAGTTTACAACGAATTGTTGGAGGTATGCTTGAGTGAGATCTCTATAAATTAGATCGGGACTCTTGTTCTAAAATATGAAAATACAAAAAAAATACAAGAAGTGTATTTTCGAAATTATTATCTGCAGTATGCGGTGATAAGTTTTCTAGGGTTTGTTGAACCCTTGTGCGCTGGCTTTGAGAACTTGGCGTGTTGGCATAGAGCAAGAACTTTCACAAGGAGTGTGATTGAATGTTGTTGCTATTGGCATAGAGCGAGAACTTTCATAGGGAATGTGATTGAGTGCTATTGCTGTTGCCGAGTTGAAAGCCTCTCATCCTTCATGAAACATTTAGAGGAGGTGTTCATCTTTTGAAGATTCAGATGAGGTGTTCATCCTTTATGGGTTACAGGGCAAGTGTTTTTCATCTCTTAGGGTAACAGGAGAGGTGTTTTAACCTTAAACTGTTTAATTTTTTTTGTGATTGTAACAATTTGTTGATTTGTGCTAGTAGAACGTTAATTCTCGGTTGAGATTAACAACTGGACGTAGGATCTGTGATCCAAACCAATATAAAAATTACCTGTGCAATTTTCTCTCTTCCTTACTCTTTAAATTGTTTTAAGGAATATTTATATTTAAGAGAAAATTATTAAAAGAATGATTTGCGATAAGAAACCAATTCACCCCCCACTTGGTTTGTTGAACGCGTTAACCATTCCAATGTACCGCTCTGACAGTTAACTTAAGTTTACAATTGTAGAATTAAAACCTAATTACTATTTATTAAAAGCTAGGTGGGGAAATGAAAATGAAATCTAAAGAAAAAAACTAAAAGAATGAATATATCTAAGTAAAGCTAATGAATGAATGGAAAGAAAGCCATGCATGATATCTATCCTATATTAATGCAACTAATATAATTTGGACTAATAGAAAACAGAACCTAAACCTAAACTTATGAATGATATGACTAAAATATGCAAAAGAGACTAACATGGGAATGAATACTAAGAAAGAAATTAAAACAGTAACTATGAATGAATGGAAATTTGAAAATCTAATAACACCCAAAATTAGAATTGAAAGCTAATCCTAATCACATGTCAACAAACTCAGTAAACAACTCATCTTCCTAAACTATTATCAAGATAGATCAACATATAATGACTTTAAAAGAAATAGGAAATGCGGATTTTTACTGGAAATGGATACACAACAACTGAAAACAAACATAGAAAGCATAAATTTAATCATCTATAATTGAGACAAATTGGAAAATAGATAAAGATCAAACACAGTCTTGGCAACAAGATTAATTTGAACCCTTAAAGCATATTATGTCTTAAGAAGACATCCTGGAAAAGTAGGCCCTCTTTGGGATCTTAAGGTATTTAATTCAAATACCTGTAAAGTTTCTAAATTAATTCCAAATGTGAACTGTACTTTCCCTTATTTATAATCCTTTAAAACAAATTAAACAAATAACCCAAAATCGCAAATGAAAATGCAGGGAAGAATATTAGGACACTAAACTTATATTTAACAGAACTCTTAAAATACTACTCAAGACCATTCAATATCAAAGTAAATGCTGTAATCATAAAGGAATAAGACAGAAATTAAAAGTATGAGTTTGAGATAATTCCAAGAATCTTGTAGGGAGATTCTATGGTGGCGTTCCTTTAATGTATGCATTGATGTAAGGATTAAGTACTGAAAGTTTATTTCTAATGACCATTTAAGATTGATGTAAAGTAGAATGAGTTATGTGGTGAGAGGGGTAAGAGGTCATGTCGTTAAGAATGACCCTAAAGTTCTTTTAATGGTTAAAGGGACTAACTTTGTGTTTAGTAGAGTGAAACTCATTGATAATGACTTTCTAGAGAAGCAGAGATCACCATAAGTGCAAAAACTACAAAGAATCATACATCAATGCCTAAATATGAATAATTGAGTTTAGAGAGTGTGTAAATGTATGTTTGATTTTTTTTAATAATGTTTGAAATTCACTATTTTATGACGAAATTAATTTAATTGCTATATAATTATTTCTTTGTTGTAATTGTACTTTTTGTATTTATTATTCTTATTTTGCAATGATGACCTTTATTAGTGTGAGTAAATGAGAAAATAAGTATGAATTTACTTCATGAGGAAGATGTTGATGTAACTATATAAATATAGGATTATATGAGTTAGGTTTAACTTTTATCTTTTAAAAATAGTTGTAGTAATGTAATTACTATGTCAGAACCCATAAAATCCCCAGGTCAGTGGGATCCAAGTGTCAAGGCCGAGACTGTGAGGTACAGAAAGTGTGAGACAGGTGGCGGCATGGGAGTGGACCGATCAGTTTTGGACGACAGTATTTAAGAATGGATTTTCAAAACTGGTGCCACTTCTCTGCATGCACCCTTCTTCACCAAAAATTTGAAACTCATTTTCTCCTCCTTCTCTCTAAACTTCTTCATTTTCTCTCTAAGAATTCTCATAAGTTTTCTATTCCGATCATTTACCAGACTCTGCCTGAGCACTTGTGGTGTCAAAAGCTTTCATTCTCACCGATCAGATTTTGATTCTAAGTAGGTAAGTTTATCTCCTTCTTGAGAAACCTATTTTCGGACACATGCAAGTCAAAATTTTAGTTGCATGCGTTCATCTACCTTCTTTTCACAAGAATTTTGATCCTATTTTGATCTCTTCCTTGTTCGGTGGGTAATAGGCATTCTATAAAGGTTGAAGTTCAGGGAAAACACATTATACTGAGTGAATAGCCGTTCAGTTATAAGGTAAGGGAAGCTTATATAATTTAGTTATGATGATCTGTTTAAATTGATGGATGTTTGAAATATGTATGTCTGATGTTTTGGCTTGATTGTTGAAGTACTATTTGTTGATTGCATGTATTGATGTTTGATATATGACATGAAAACTGGGTAAGAATAAGTTTGAGTCTTAACTCTACGACATCTTGTAAAATTTTGTATCTTGTACTGAGAGTCGCTCGGTTTGACATTTGTATGTTCGGTCTTGGTTGGATTCTATATCTGTAGAGCGTTTTAATTCATCGGTTCCTTTATCAGTATGTTAAAAATAAACGTTCAGTTCAATTGTAGTTTCTCTTTTGACTTAATAGTAGGTCCAATCTAGTACTAAAATACATTAAGTATTCAAGATTTACATATATAAAATTTTAATAAGGAGTGTTCGGTTATATATTGACGTTCAGTCTTTAAGAGTGTTAAGTTTTAACGCTCGGCTTCTTTAGTGCTTGGTCATAGACTAGCACTCGATATCAATAGCGCTCGGTCTTAAACTAAGCACTGGATTCTATTAGAGTTAGGTTATGGATTAACGCTCGGTGCTTGGCTTAGACTGGCACTCGGTTCTAATAGTGCTCGGTCTTTCACTATCGCTTGATTCTAGTAGTGTCCGGTTCCTTGCTGACACTCGGTTCCTTGAAGAAAACTCCATTCTATAGTTAAAGTGTTCGGCCTAAGCTCAAAACGCTCGACCCATGGTATAAACATTATGTCTAAATATTTAAGTCTTCAATTCAAGTTATTAGGGTTATATTTTAGATGGTTATTGGCTCATACTAGATTCAGCTGGTTACATGGTCGTTCGGTTGCGTTAATGAGTTAGGAGTATTCTTACCTTTGTTTTCCATATATTTTTTTCTTTGATTACTCGTCGTTCAGAATGAAATGTTGATTAAGGGTGATTATATATGTTGATTACTTGAGATATATATTAAATCATTATGAAAGAGAATTCCAAGGAGGAATGTCTCATGAATGGTTTGAATGGTAAAGTATGAATATAGCTAAGTTAAGCTGGCGTTTATCCTGATATTCTGTGATTATTCATTCTCACGTAGAGAAGAGTAAATCATGTGTGAGAATGGCAGGAGGTCCTTTAGCCTTAGGGTATTGATGTACTTAGGTAAGCTTCACTGGACTAACCTCGGGAGGCAGCTGTTGAGGGCATCCCAGCTAGGGTCCACCCGGGTGCAAAAACGTCGTAACTACATAATTCATACACTCCAGATGAGTCAAGTCAGTAGTTGGATATAACATCTATTGAATGTCTGGTTATTTTCTGTGTTCTATGACTCGGTTATATTTTGAAATGTGTGTATGATTTTGTGTGAGATAAATTTAATTAATTGAATTACATAAGCTTACCCTACTCTTTTTGTCTTATGTTTGTCTGCCGTTCGGGCGTACTTTTCACTGGATGATCATCATGTGGGTGTAAGTAGAAGGCGGTGAAGATTCACTAGAGGATGTGTTGGAGAGTGCAAACCCAGAAGATAATGTAGGACCGTTCGATCAATAGGTTATTAGCTATTGGTGTAGCAAACTGTTCGGTTCATAGACTTTTGTAAAACCGTTCGGTTCATAGATTTTTTTGCTATATAAAACCCTTACAACTTGTACAATTTTAAGTTTATGAGTGTTTTATATATTCTACTCTATAGTATAAACTTCCTAATTGTTCTATCATATTATTATATGTTGACTCCTATTATAGTTTCAAATCTATATTTATTGGGATGTTACATACTACAACTATAATAATATAATTATGTGTTTGGTCTCTAAATGAATTATTAGTTATGTAAATAATATTACACTATTAAATGAGATATTGTATAATATATTAATTTTCTTCTAAAATTATATAAAATATTTCAATACTTTTAAAAAATAACAAGGAAAAAAAAACTTTTATTATTGTATTTATGCTATTTTAATTTATTATATTGTTATAAAATATTTCTGCTTTTGGAATATAACTTTCTTTAATTAAATTAAGACTACTTATTTATTTCCATTTTAATTTTCAAAATTTTAAAAGATTTTTACTTTTATTTATCTGCCATTTTTTATGTTAAAAGCCTATTAACCATCTTTTTCATCAACTTATAATTTTAGTTTCAACGAATTTTATATGTACATATTCTGTATTATGTAATCACTAAAGTAGAAACTTTTATAACTATTTTATTTACTGTGATTTCTGCATAAAAAAATAACAAAAAGAGATGAACTTATTATTATTATTATTATTATTATTATTATTGTAGTTATTTTAAATATTAAAAATAAAGAATGAAGATAAAATAAAGAACGAAATAGACGATATATTAGTGTATAAAAGATAATAAGACACGACATTTGCTTTCAAATAGAGAGGTAGTTTTAATATAAAAAGAAATTGTAAAATTTACTTGTGAGTCTATGTAATTACTTTCCAGAATAGTTTATATCCATGAGTAGTTATTCAATAGTTTGTTAAAATAAATTATTTTTAACTTCGGTTAAAACTTGTTGTTTTTAAGAATTTAAATAAATGAGTAAAAAGTTACAATAAGTGTCTTTTCTTAAAAAAGTATAAACAAGCTTATCCTTTATTTTTTACAAAGAAAAAACTAAAAAAAGAAGAAGTTATCTTGTATAATCTAAAATGATGATTGTATCAACCTTTTATTATATATTTGTTAGTTATATTATAATAATAATAATAAACATAAATCTTTTAAACAAAAAAATAAGTTAAAGAACAATGTTTTATCTTGAATTAATATGTATAATAGTATTAACAATAAACTAAAAATTGATTGTAAGAAACAATAACACAAAACAATTACCTTATATACTTGAAATTGGAAGAAAGTAATGAGACTGTAAGATTATGATCAAGAAAAATCTGAATAACATATTTGATTTAAAAATGATATTTACACATAAATTTTTTTTTGAAAAGTATTTAACTAAGAAAATAATTCATTAAAATTCAAATATCTTTTAATATTTTGAAAATCTCAATTAAATCCTTTAAAAAGTTTCAAACCATCTAAATTTAATAAGATTTGTTTGATGTTAAAATTTTTGTGATTGAATATCACAATATTTGTGATATCTTTTAAGAGTATTTTAAATTTGCATTGATATTAAGGCCCAATTAGTGAAACTGTTCCCACTTTGCACTCCAAACACGTCTTAAGAGTATAAAAAACTTAGCCTTTGATCTCCGACAGTTCACTCTCTCACCATTTCGAAAAATTTTCCCTTTTCTTCTTTTCCCTCTCGCCATGACCAACCCAATCGAGAGTGAAATCTCCGACGAAGACCTTAACCCTAGCGCCGCCGAAAAATGCCAATCAAAGGACCCATCTTCCCCACAAAAGTCACCACCCACCGTTTCCCAATCTCCCCAAACTGAAACCCTAACCCTACCCGACCCCGATCCTCGATTGTCTAACCCTAACCAAGATCATGATTCTATGATGCTTGAACCGATTCCCATAGTCACCGTTGACGATACAGAGCCTGATGACGCGGAACCCAATGTCCCCGGCGGCGCCATCGGAGGAGGCGGTACTGCCACACGACGCTCGGCCAAGAAGAAGAAAATGGGTAACAAGAGAACCGCGAAGGAGAAAAAGTGGCGGGAGAAGATTCCGGGTATCGTCGAAACCCTAAAACCTATTCCCTTCACTCCTGCGAAAACCCTTGAATTCGATAAACACCAGAGCCTCTTGAAGCGTCTGGGGCTCTGGGAGTTTGTCCACGTCGAGTTCGATTCAGCGCTCCGCGCCGATCTCCTTGCGCAGCTCATCGCTAGCTATGCCCCCAATTATCGATGCGGCTACGTCAACGGGCTTAGAATCAATGTCAGCCGCGCCGATCTCGGCCGCGCCCTGAAGCTGCGGAAGAAGACCGTTGGCGCCGCTGCTGCCGCTGCTGTGGTCGATGATTCGGTAGACTTGAATGAATCTACTGCGTTTGTTGAGGAGTTAGTGTATCATTGGATGCTTTTGCCTTATGAGACTTGTATGATGGCTGGTGAAATTATAGGGTGGTTGGATTTGATCAAGGAGGGGAATTTCGAGAAGATTGATTGGGCAGGAATGATTTGGTGTATGGTTGAGAAGGAATTGAGGGCGCCGCAGTTGGTGAATTGTTATTACGCTTCGCATTTGCAGCTTATGATTAAGACGCAACATAAGGAGTTGTTGGAGATGGCCGTTGAGGTGGGGGAAGAGGAGAACGAGGTGAAGGAGGAAGTAGAAGAGGAAGATGAAGATGAGGAGGGGGTAAAGGAAGAGGTGGATGGGAGTGGGGATGTTAAGATGGACGAGGTTGATGGGGGTCAGGTTCAGGAGTTAGAGGGACGGGTTCAGGAATTGGAAGGGCAGGTTCAGGAATTCGAAGGGCAGGTTCAAGAATTGCAGGAGCACCACATTGAGTTGAGTCTTGGGCAAGACAATAATGTTGAGAAGGTTGAAGTGGAGAAGGAGCAGGATGGACAGGAACAAATGATGGACTTTGAGCAGGTTAAGGACGTTGAAGAGCCTGGGATGTGGCTTATGGATCAAAAGAGCTGTGTAGAAGAGCCATTTCTGCGGCCCTGTCATGGTGATGTGAAGGGCCTGGGCTGTGAACAAATGATAGAGGACGAGGGAGAAGATGGGCAGCAAGAGGAGGAAGGGGAGGAGGAGGAGGAGGATGGAGAAGAGGATGAGCACGAGGGCGGGTTCCATCTCTCTCCAAAGTGTATTCCTATGGAGGGGATAGCTTCTGGGAATGGTCTCGCTAATGTGATGGATGCTGAACAATTGCCTTTTGGTTCTGGGATTGATCTTCGTGACAATCCGGTCGGGGATTTCCTGTCATCCAGGGATGAGTCTCAGATGATTTCTGGTTCATCACTTTTTGGTAATGGTCACAAGAGAGACAACCTTGGCCTGGATAATCATAACTCTCATCATTCTTTGAATGGCAGTAATAAGAGGCTGAGAAGTGATAGCCCGTGGAGCACCAAACCAGTGGACTTTGAAACATGCATCGATCAGATGGAACAATGGATGGGGAAAGCTAGAATGATGTATGCCACAAAAGATCAGGCTTGCGAAGAATCTACAATGAATCAGCAACTCTTAATGAATGAGCTACAAAAGCGAGATAACTTGATTGAACATTTGCATAAAGCGAAGTTTGAGGAGAGTCAGAAAAGACAGATGGAGGTATATAGGTTTGAGAAAGAACTTTATATGATGCAAAGCCTTGTCGATGGATATAGAAAAGCCTTGAAAGAAACACGAAAGGCTTTTGCTGAATATAGAGCACGCTATCCTCAGGGTGATGAACCACTCTACGCTGATGTTCCTGGCTCTGGGGGTCTTGTTTTGACTGTGGTGGAGGTGGAGAAGGAACGTCTAAAGAAAGAAGCAGAAGAAAGGGCGAAGTTAAGGGATTTTGTGATGGAGTTTGAAAAGAACTGTACTGATTTTGAATCTCAATGGTCTGGTAAATTTGAAGCTTATGTGAGTAGAGTTGAATCACTGAATGAGAGGCTTCTGGCTTTGGAGGAAAAAATGAAACAATTGAAAGAAGTGAATACTAATGGCAAGGTTTCTGATCCTGTTGAAAGTGCTCCAACTACTGAACAAGAAACTGCTTAGTAAGGTTTAGCTTTTTCAGTAGAATTCGATTAAATTTAGTTCATACCAAATTCAAGGCTGCTGGTTGCTTATGTTTATAATTATAATTATAATGTACAGAGCTTATTTTGAAACCAGGACCTTTAATTAGGGTAATTGTTACCTTTTATTATCTTGAGATGAAGTCACAAGTTATGGAAACTTATTGTGTTTTGCATTTCTTATGTTCTGTTATTCTTGCTAGCAATTTTAATTATGTTTGATGCTCACTTCCAGTTGATATTTCACCTTCTTCTGACCAAGTATCTTGTTGAAAAAATATGATCAGATAGTTATAGAAATATTAGAAACATTTATTTGTGTGATCGTTTGTCGGATTAATAAATTGTTTATTGGATAGTTGAATTCTTTGGAACGCCATGCATTATCAGTTACTGTGAAGGTTGTTAGTATATCCTGTGGTAGAATTTCGGTCTGCATTCTGTTAAGGTTGATAGTATTAACTTCTAAAAATCAACAGAGACAACTATTGATGTATGTTTGTTATTAGTCACGTTTCATGATTTATCAATTTCTTCGACTGTAAGAAGGGAAACCTGATCTGTGATGTCCATCTTTTCAGTGTTCTCTTCAAATTTAGGCGTCAACATCAAATTAAATCCATTTTACATTACCAGCCCTGTTTCCTTGATGGCCAAATTATGGAAATTTGTTACCTTGAGGATAGTACCATTTTATCATTCCAGCTATTGAGAAGTTTAAGCCCTTCGTATAAACTACTACTAGAGGTTAATAGTGTGCATTATTAAAGTTGTACTTAATTACGTGTCACTGTTGGAAAGAGATAACCCTGCTAGTGCCTTGACGTGCCCATTAATATGCTTAGAATCACGAGATTGAGTGGTACTAGAGGAATGGGATGGGCATCTGTTTACAAAGTATTTTGAGAATTAGACGTATGTAAAAATCATAATTTGCAACTAACTTGCAGCATGGAGTGATATTTATGATGAAAAATTAAGTACCTCTAGTGGAATCTTATGTGATAGTATTCTGTGGAGGTTTCGTCATTCTTTTATTCATTGTTTGAGTTGTGGATGGAAAGTGAAACAGAAATATACCCAATGGTTTATTTCTTTCTCTTATCATTTTTTATTTATTTAAAAACTGCTGTGAGAAACGGTTATATGAAGTTCTGAAATTTGTTTTGAAATCATTGTTTTAGAAAGTAAAATACAAGAACAGGTAGTAGGAGATAGTTTCTGATTTTCAATTGTTTCTCTGTTATGTGCACAAAAGAAACAATAACTGTTTTTGTATGCTTTCATAATCCCAATCACCAATCCTCTGTATTAGATATTAGAATAGGATGTTAAGGGTGTTGTCGTTCTTGTCGGAGTTGATGAAGACAGGAACTGTAGCTTCGGCTGGTAGACCTGACGGAAATCAATAGACTGAGTTAGGCATAAAGGGAATTTTCAAAACATTGTTCAAACCTCTTTTATTATTTTTTTTTAATTTAAAAAAAAAAAGTAAACTGGTTTTGCAGAGGGAAAAGTAAACAGGCTGGACCTAATTATCACTTTTGTCTGGGAGCAGAAATAAGATGAAAATAAAATTTTAGATTCAGTAGTAAACAAGGGAAGGCAAATGATATCATTATAAGTGAAACAATTTATTTCTATTTCTTTCCAGATCCAAACAAAAAGCTTGCATTATTTTTTAGAAGATTGAACAGTGACTGAGTGCTGCAAATGCAAGAGGAATGTCATGGGCATCTTAGTGTATATAGTGAAAATCTCCACGGGTTAATTTACATGATATTGAATGGAAAACATCGTCGAATTAATTTTTTTCTTAAATGATGAAAAATGTTGAATAGGCATGAGATTGCTATTATGGGACAGTTGTATGAAAACAATGCCCATATTGAAAGAAACCAAGTGTTGTCGTATCACAGTGAAGGGCTTTGCCAAAAGAATAAAGGCAATTATATGCTCTACTATGTTAGTGTAAATTATCACAATTCAAATGAAAAAAGTCCATTACAATCCACAGAAATAACCAGGAATTGCAACAAATATTTAAAATTTAAGGCATTTATATTTGACATGGACGTCTGAATTATATTGCTAAGTCACTGGTTATTAATTATATATGTATGTATATATATATATATATATATATATATATATATATATATATATGTATATATATATATATACATATATATATATATATATATATATATACATATATATATATATTAATTATGTGATGAAGCTTTTTGGAATTGTTACTGTACACATTTTAATAAAAATAAGTAACATAATTCATTTCTGTTAATTTAAAATATCAGCAAAGAGTAATACTTCAAAAATATACTTCAATAAAAATAATGTTATTTATTACCACTACTATTATTATATTAAGGCTTTAAAGTTATTAAATAGCTTTTAGCAACTAAATTTAATAAAATATATTAAATATTCTGCATTAGTATTTAAAAATACAATAAAACTATAATGATGTAAATATTTTAAAATTAATGTTGTATTTTATAAGAACTCGGTAAAATATCTATCAACTATCTAAGAAAACAAATTGTCATGGAAAATACTCATTTATCCATGTCTATATTAGTGACATTTGTCTTCTTTATTGGTTCTTTTGGTCATTTTCAATTTTTGTTTTTCATTAATGTCCATGCTCTTATTGCGTTACCTGTTCATCCCTTTGGTTTTTTTCGTTAGGTTTAATTATTATAGTGATTTCCGTTTTTTAGGTAGCATATTACATTTTTAATTTTTTTTATATTTTAATTAGGTTTTTAATTTTGAAAAGTTGAAGTAATAAGGTAGTATCAAACTAACATTCTTAAAGAGACGTCACTTATGAGTTTGTGATTTTTTTTTGAACTTTTTAAATATATTTTGTAATTTTTTTAATTTTATTTTAAAATAAAAAATTTATCACGTGATAAGTGTCATGTGATAATCATAGTATGACGTGGTGATGATAGTATCACATGTCACTGTCATGCCATGTGCAACCAAACTCTTGTGACTACAAACAAAATATAACTTGGTAATAAATATTGTAAAGTTTATAATTAGAAATTTAAAAAAAATGTACATGTCATACCAAATGAATAGTCTGGTAATGCACGCTAATAGATCTTCTAGTGTGCAAACTACCACCCTTTTTAGATGTTTGGTTCTTCATGACTGTATCACACTTTTGCCTATAAATTGACATGTTCCACTTCTCCAAAAGAATGTTCAAAATAGTATCCATCATCCAATCATGTTTTTTCCTTTTGTTTGAGCTTGTTTAAACATTTTTGACAGTGAGATGCCTTAGAGTAAATTGTTTTTTTACCTTTTCCTTATCCTTAATCTTCCATGAAACCTTTCTTTAATATGTTAGCTTTATTGAAGAAAGATAGACATGGAAGAAAGAGTAAATAGTTAGTAACCAACAGGGATAGTCCAATGTGCTTGGTTCGAACCGGGACCATTACCTTTCAAACCAACATGTGTTAAATGTGTTTTGATTTTCAAAGTAAAATTTATTGTAACTCTTTATTAAATGAGATTTAATATTGATAGTTTTGTGCATATTTTTGGAGGTATCGAGATGGGATTAAAGATAGATCCTAAATTGATCAACTTGATGGGGGTGTACCTATGGAAATGGTGGTGAAAGGTAAGTCTATAAAGTTAAGGTTTTCTACTTGGTGTAGGAAGAAAAGCCTTCCTAGAAAGGAGAAGCATGTTCAAATCTCCTTAAAAACTCTGAGTTTCAAAGAGAAAGAGATTCACATGTCTAATAATAATGGATTTGAAGCCAAGTCTATAATGGAATGCCAACTTAGAGAGGAGAAAAAACACTTCAAAGTTGATAACTATATAGGCAAACACACACACACACACACACACATTTATATATGTGTGTGTATGTGTGTGTGTGTGTGTGCGTGTGTATATGTGTGTGTATGGAGTATCCTATTATTGGTATTGAAATCAAAGAAAAATATTATTTCAGAAATCATAATCTAATACTTGACAATGGTTATTTGGAGGGTAAGATTAAGCAAATTACTATACTTCAGTGCTTGAAGAGCTTGACAATCCTATAAGCCATATTAGTTCAATTAATGAAAGAGCTAAAAAAGCATCTCTAATATATCAAAATTAAAGATATCAAAAATTGAGATGACAAAATTTATAGTAATATGCGAGTTTGTTCCAGAAACCACTTTCATACGAAAGTTGTTCAATTTGATTTCGAGATATGATTATAGCAAGTTATTGTTTTAACAAAAAACAAAACCATAAAAGTATCCTATGTCTAGGTGGCTACTAGTGAAGATCTTTGAGTTTATGTTTTAAGGCTATACCTTGCACTCAATTTTAGATTTCAAAGAATTGGATGAACTAGTTGTTTTTCTTGTTCTCCCTTTTCACATTAACATAATGTGCACGCAGTAATTCAACAATCACATACTTTAAGTTCTTTTGACTTTGTTTATTGTTGATAAGTTTTAAAATTCTTCTTAATATCTCATGAAGAGAAAGATTCCTTACAAGTGAAGTGTTAATTATTTATAGTAAAACATGGTATAAAAGTGATAGAAGAGTGATTAGACAACAATATACTTTCATGCATTTCCAAAATTTAAATAAAAACAATTATAATTAATTTTATCTACGAATTCAACACTTTTTAACACACAAGCACAGAACCATAATAAATTATTTTAGTATAAAAAAGTAAAAGTAATTTTATTTTTATTTTCTATTGCTTTTACATTTTTCACACATACATTAACATGACAAAATCTAAGGATATGAACAAAATTTGTACAACTTCAAACCAGTTTTCAATTAAACCTCATATATAATTCCTAACAACAGAACTTAACATAAATCAAAATTAATGTATTGCAAAATTGTACAACATCAATTACAGTTACAGGTACTTGTACTAAACTGTACAACGATGTGTAAAACATCAATTTAACAAACTAATGTTCTTCTACTAAAGTGTATGACAATGTCAATACCACCTAACTATTTCAGTCCTTTTTTACTCCTATAACCAGTACATGGGGTTCTAATAACACGATCCTTGAACAGTCTTCGTGGTCCAACCTTCATTCGCATACACATATTACTTTGGTCTATATGAACCTTATCTTGAACTTACATGTTTTCGTTTTGGTGTTCAACCAATGTAGCATTACAACCAAAAATGTTATCTACTGTAGGAAATTCACGTTCATCGATACTTGTACCAACATCTTTGTCCACATCGTCCGTAGGTTGCTATTTAGTCATTTCTTCAACCAATTTTTCTAACCTAGAAATAGAAACTTTGTGTTCACGAAAAACCCTTTCTTGTTCTTGTAGAACATGGATAAGGTGTTACTTGTCTTTACTATTTTGTTTCTTAAACCCCACACCATATTTCTCAAATGCTGCTTTGACAAAAGGATAACACAACTCTTCTTTCGATATACCAACATCAACAACAACTTAAAAAATAAGGTAACAATTCCTTAAGGGAATAAAATATTATAAAGTACAGGCAACAAAAAAGAAACAAATACTCCCCGCAACCTTTTGCAAAACAATTCTAATAACAACGTCACCTACTTTGACATTAATTCAATGCAACAATCGTGAAAATTTTGTTTTCAAAAAGTTGTACTTTAGGTTACAATTGAGAAAATGATAAAAAAAACCATAACTGAAACATTAACAAAATCATACAACTAGTCATACATCATCATACAATATAAAGAAATTCAATTTCAATGATAAGTACATAGACATCATTTACCTACAACAAGTAAATGCATCAAACAACATGGAAGTGAGTTCTAGTTATTTTCGTTCTTTAATGCTATTAAATCACTACACAAGATCCCTACATAATACTCATAAATTATACTATCCCAATTATCAACACACTCGAAGTTGTCAAGAATGTTAAAAAGTATCGAAAAAACTATTTCATTACGATTAGTAACAAAAATTCAGATATCCTTGACAATATAAATACTGCAAAAATGTTCTATAGGAACATTTGGATATTATTGCAACAGAAAATCATAAATGACATTAACATCAACAATTCCACAATTAAAGTATTTCCTATATTCACTATATACACCAACTTAATTTAAATCAATTTGCTTCCTCGAAAGAGAACTCACCCCTCCTCTCAACCCATTTACCACATAACTCAGATAAAATATTCTTACCAATCTTCATGAAACCGTTCAACCTTATCAACCAACCAAAGGGTGTGTTTTCAATAAAAATTTTCTATTCTATAGTTAATCTTTGATTCACAACACCAAACTTCTTTTTGAAGAAATGGTAGAAAGAGAACTTCAAAAACAATATTCATTATAAGTCATACAAAAATTACCAAAATTGTTAGTATTACCATACAAATGCAAGTACCTCGCCACCATGACTACATTGAGTAACTTGACGACCTTTGTCCATTTCAATGAAAAAGCGTGAAAAAGAGACCAAAGACAAAACATAGAAAATCAACGAACACATGGAACAATGCTTGGTCGAAAAAGGTGATCGACAACCTAAAGGAACCAACCAACGAAAAATGAGGACGCGACTTAGAATGAAGAATTGGTAAGCCAGAAGAGTCCACTCTTCACCTTTCAATAACTGTGAAACACAAAACAACCACAAAGCACACTAATACACAAGCAAAATAAAAGAATGAATGATCGAATAATTGAGACTCAAAGGTGGACAACTAAAAAAGAAGGCTTGCGAAAAAAACGAAAACTCAAAACTTTACAACATTGAACTTATGTAAACTTTATTTTCCACGTCATTAATATAAAAAAATTAAAAGAAAAAGAAAAAATGGATCAATCAACTATTGACACATTATCCTGATAAAATATTATCAAACGAAACCTCTGTCAACATATCGTTTTCCTAACATGAATACCCATTTTTTGTGTCATGTGTTTTCTATAGAAATGAAGCATTTTCGAATTCGTATTAAATTAATCATTGGTTTGATCTTACTAAACCAAAAAATTTGAAATTCCATAGCATGATTGTAAAAGGCGAAATCTTGTTTGAGAAAGTTCAACTGCAGACTCAACTTATATAAGAATCGGTATTATTAGTTTGCATTCGTTATTTCATTAAAATTCTACCTTTCGTTTGGCTTAAAATCATAACTTCGGGTTCACTATATATTGTATACAATATTTCCTTAATTAATTCCAAGGAATAACTTTGACCAGTGATGGCAAAAAAATTCGCGTCCGCGGATATTCGCAGATAAAATCTGCGACGGATAGTTGATACCCGCAGATATTTACTATCCGAAACTCGCGAATAGTGGGTATTTTAATACCCGCTTATAAACGGGTCGGGTGCGGATATTATACTATCCGTACCCGCGGATATCTGTTATCCGCAAAAAATAAAAATAAAAATTTAATTTTTATTTTATTAAGTTAAATTTAATTAAAATTAACATTAATTTATATTTTACAAGATTAAATTTAATTAAAATTGCAATATATAAAGTATACATATCGGAATTAATTGTCATTTATGGACAATTAAGAGGTATTAATAGGTCAGATTGGCTTACTCTTTACAAAATATTCACTATATTGATTATTGGGTTTGCCTAAAAATATATAGTAGGTACAAGGTACAATCTTCCTCTTCTATCCTAATAAAATTATTTAGACTTTTTTTATCTTGAGCGTCGGAGTGTCTTCTGCACATCAACAACCCATAGGTGGATGGATTGAAGATCAAAAGAGAACAAAGCAAAGAAGAACGACTGACCCTTAGACTAATTCAACCGAAACAAAAATATCATTTTAATTTATATTTAATTTAATTTATATTATATTTTTTTTTGTAATTTTATTTTAATAATTTATAAGAATATATTTTTTTAAATATTTGCGGATATCCGCGGGTTTTAAAATATCCGCGGATATTTTTTAAGCGGCTATCTGTGCGGGTAGCAGGTCGGATAGTGGGTGAATTTTTTTTGTCGAATCGGATTGTGGATAGACACTATCCGTTTTCGACCCGACCTGTTGTCATCCTAACTGTCACTCTACATATTTTTGTTTAATTCAAATTTAATAAATTTGTTTAACACTTATCCTTCACCATATATAATTAGATGATATTATATCATACATTAATTCTTTTTTTTTTCACACATTTTATCTCATTTTTTGATATTTTTCATCACATTAATTATTTTTTCTTTCTTGTTACTTTGTCCCTATTTCTTCCTCCCTCCACACCACCTTTCTTTGAGATATGTTTTCTCAGCTGTTCAGTTTTTGATCATCAAGTGAAATTTAAACAGCTATTTTCCACTCGTTTATGAGAGTATATGATCAAATCCATAACAAATAAAGTTCTTGCAACAGTTAAAACTTCACCATATACTACAAGAATCTAACCAAGTTAACTAAATATTTACACTTTGATTTTTTTTTTTCCCCTTCAAATTAACATGCCAAATAAAGATAATCACAACCCTTCAAAGCAGTAACACAAAGTACAACAAAACCCCGAGGAGCCAACACTTTCACTGACAATGACATACCTTCCTTTCATCCATCCCAACACAGTCCACTAGTCTTTGTTTTCCAACTTGAACTGAAAACCCCCCAACGAAATATAAACAAAAATCGAAAAGAATCCAGATTCAAGACAAAGAACAATAACACATCATTATAAAAAAAAAAGAAAAGAAAAAAAACTGAAAGAATCTCCGACAGATACCTCCCTCTCCCATGTAGTTAAAGCAGACACAACTGTTTTTTTCTTCCACCCTTTCTTTGATGTCACTGGTGCACATGTGTTTCCCTGCATTCCAATCATGCAACTTGAGTGGTCCCTTTCTTTAAAGCAAACACATCACGTGACTGCCTCAGTTTGATAGCAAAAGCCTACCACCACCAATGTCCCCATTATGAACATTTCCTTCATCAATTGCCTAATAAAATCTCTCACCCTCTTCCTACCCTTCACTACGTCATGCCATTCATCACCCTTTTTCTTCTTACCAACTTTTATAACTACTTTTAGTCTTATTCTTCTATCACAATCCATAATCTGCATTCATATTTCATCAAATCTTTTATTAAATACCTTATATATATTCTTCAGATAAAGTTTAATAATATTCTGATTCAAGAACAATACACAAACACTTATAAACTCGTATTTCAATTTTTCTTTTCTTTTCTTTTCTTTTCTTTTCTTCCATTTCCAAAACTCTGCAATTTCTTTTCTAAAATTGAAAGGAATCACAGATCATCTAAGCTAGCTTACATGTTTCACATCTTTGATCAAAGTCTACACAGGTTCAGTCAGTGTTCAAGGGAGGATTCAGACTTCAAACATTGATAAGTTGTTCCTTTTCAGTGAGTGTGTCACATCGTGGTTTTGGAGATGGTAATGGTGATTGGGATGTTGATCCTGCAGCATTGTCCATCTTCTTTATGTTTTGTTGGTGATACACTTGCCTCAGTCTCTCTATCTCCCTCTTCAGTGCTTCTTGATGTGCTGCATTTATATATTTATATATATATATATATGTGTACGTGATTGCATTATTTATATATAACTGCGTGCTTAATGACAGAGTATACATGCATGATTAGCACACTCGTCTAGATATGCTTTGCATACAAACCCTTTTTTTCACTAAAATCAACATGACTCTGCAACTTAATAATTGGCCTATTCTTTTGCCTTTCACAGGAACGAAATTATACGCATAGTTTGCTTAATAACTTGCACTAAAAAGAGGCAAACAGTACAATGTATTTAATTTTTATGATCCTGAATACTAGACCTACTTAGAGGAGTAGCATGCTTATTGTTATTGAATTCGAAAAGTACAGGTTAGATACAAAAAAAGTGTTTTGTTTATCATATATTTTTTTTTCTCGTGAACTTAACTCTAAAAGCTTGAAACTAACTCTTTATCATACACAGGTGCTGTCCATGATACTGACAGTAGTTGACATAAAAGGATTTCAGAAATAGACATATTAACTTTAGAAAAAAAACAGTATAATTACTTTCCCTTCAAGTTAGATATGAAAAACCAACCCCTTACCATATACTATATATACCTTTTTTAATTATGCAAACTAATTGATTAATAATGTACGATTTACTAAGTTAGCCTTAATCAGAAGTTTATTAACATTCAGCTCTCTCAGCCGTTTCAACATTAACAAAATCGATAAGTAATTAATTCAACAATTGGTTTCCTAAAGAAGATTTCTGCAGATGATATAGTTTAATAATAGAAGATAACATGTAAAGCAAGTACCATCTTTGAAGATCTTGTCTTGGGCCAGCGCGGCGATTCTTTGCTTCAAAGCACTGTTGTCAACATTTAGAAGCAAACGTTGATGATCCAAAAATGCAACTCGCGGAGACAATACAGAAACTTCAGCCTTCATTTATCAAGAGAATCAACACGTTAAGCCAAACAAAACCATGTAAATTGCTAATTGTTAATTCTATCTAATTATATTATAAGCCTTGTATATAATAACTTTGTTACAGTCAACTAAATAATGCACCTGTAATGAAGTCACACTTCGTTCAAGCTCAGAAATGTATTGCAGCTTCCTCACTCTTGATCTCTGTGCCGATTGTCTATTTGCCAAGATTCTGAGATAATGCAAAACAGGAATCAGATGATGAATATCATGAAGAGCATGTTTTCCACAAGAATAATCCATAAACATTAAATAGTCACAGGTATTCATATTATCGAGAGAAGAAAAACAAACATGAATACATATATATATTTCCATAGTACATTACTTGTTTGTTTCAATGTTGTAACTAAAACATTATCCATTTGTTTTGAGAAACGTTATTATCCGAACTGAATGTCATACGGGTGAATGCAATGCAAGTTTACGAGGAACTAAAAGCATGAGTTGAACATGAATGTTTAACTAAGTATACCTTTTGACCCTCTTGGGGTCTGTGATTTTCTCACTGGAACAAGTTGCTGCATTTGCGTTACTATTATTACAATCATCGGGGTTTTGTGTGATTTCTTGCTTGCATTGGCTTTCATCCTCATCTGACTCATTCTTCACTTGCTTCTTCTCTTGCTCCTCCTCCTTTTCCTTGTTCATATCCTTCTCATCGTTGATGCTGTTGTGATCAGAGGGTGTAGAAGGGTTGGAGCAGGAAACCGTGAAGGCCATCATGGTGTTATTATTACTATGGTAGTTGTTGATATTATTATTATTATTATTATCACTATCAATAATATTATTACTATTATTATTCCCTGAAGCCTCATCACTGAACATGGACATGAATTGTTCGTCATCAAACCTCTCGAACTCGTTCTCATTGTCACCACCACCATCACTCCCGCGGCTTTTACAGTGATGATCCAGCATTGGTGCCTCCAGGAAGGCGACGGAGTCACTGACCGAGCGCCGGTGAGCACCGCGTCTGGCGGCTGAGAAGTCAAGAAACTCATCCACCCATGAAGGGTTTTGGTTTGAGATGTTTGGTGCCATGGTTTTGAGGGAAGGCATCTTTTGGTGAGGAGAAGAAAAGTCTGGCCAATTGGGTGTCATGTTTGGAACTTTTGGTGGCAATTGAGCCATTTTGAGTGACAGCAATCAACACAATCTCTCAAGAAGATGATGATGATGATGAAGTAGAATTAGAGAGAAAGGAACAGAAGAAGACTATGTATATAAATATCTCAAACCAAACCAAACCATACACAAACACAATGTTGGTATATATTATGTCTATCTATATGCACATATAATTATATATAGTTGGAGATGAAAGAATGTTAAATGGAAGAAGGTTTGAGGCTTAAAGGGTCTAATGCAAGGTAAGTTGAGAAAGGAAGAAGGAGAAGAAGAAGAAGAAATAATGAATTTTAAAAGAAAAAGAATAAGAAAAAATGTTTATGGAGGTTTTAAAATCCCAATAAATCTCTGGGGTATCTGCATCTATGTGTGTTGTGCAGTGGGGTCACATGGATGAGAGAGAGATTAGACAGCTATGAACAGCTGGGAGGAGAAAGGGGTTGGGTCTCCTCAACTCAACGGCATTACTGGAAAGTCGCCACTGGTTTAATTATAAATAACCAGTGGGAATCAGCCACCACGTGCCCTTGTGACCGTCCCTTTTGTAGGGTACCCTTATAATAATAGTCTCATCATTTTTATATATTTTTACCTTTCTCTCTTCTTCTTATTATTACCATATTAATATATTACATTACCATCTCTAATTTTAACCATTGGATTATTTAGTTAATTAGGTATACAGGCATGGTAATTAATTAGAATGGTGGGAGTTAGAGGCAAAGGCGTAACTAACATGTTTAAATAAGGTTGAAGTGGAAGAAATAGGGCTAAACAAATTTAAGATGAAATCGAAATTAGGTAATTGGTTTGAATGATGTTGGGGAAAAGTTTAAAAGAGTTAATGGGATAATTTTGGGTGGTTAGTGATTGGTGAAATCATATGGGTTGGGATTTTTATCTATGAACAATGACCACGTGCTTAAATCTCGCATGGGTTGGTAAGTGACCATGTATATTGATTTATATTGGTTTCTTTTATTTTACATTTTAAATCCTAATTATGCAGTTATATTAGTTTTTGTCGATGGATGATAGTAACAAAATCAATTAGAATTACGAATACATAGGATATCTTATTAATTAAACACAAATTTATCAGCATATAATGAAGTTATGCATAATAGGTGTTTTTAGATTAAATGATTCGGATTAATCTTGGTGTGATGTATTTAAGTATTTGTTTCCAATGTAATTTTTATAATTAAACAAAGTAAATTGTTTAAACTAAAACAATTTTGTGTGTGTTTGTTTTTATGTATATTAGTACATGTCACGTTCCATTTAATGCTCCACTTTAGTGGAATATACGTGTCACACATCTGGATTCCCTAGGTGAGTGGGAAATAAGGTGTGCAGGTGCATTTAATTCTCCGTCTTTGGTGAACGTGTGGCAACAAGGGGAATGAGAATGTTCAGGTGGTGGAAGCCATGTGGCAGACAGCGTTCAGTTTGGTGGCCATATTTAAAGTTGATTTTTCAAAAATCTGCACCACTTTTCTGCATGCAAACCTTTTCATCTTCAACCTCTAGAAACTCCATTTCTCCTCCTTCTCTCTACACCCTACCAACTTCTCTCTAGAATTCTAACCTATTCTCCTCCTCCGATCACCTACTTCCTTGCAGATTAATTAATCCCGGCGTCAAGCTCATCATTTTGCACCGATCAAAATCTCGTTCTGAACCGGTAAGTATTCTGGCTCTTAAAGCTCTTTCTTGTCCTTGCATGCACGCTCACTTTAAGCTTGCATGTGATTGTTAAAGTCATTTCTCTGAAATCTGTTATCTTGTAAATAGACTTTGGACTTTGGAAAACCTTAGAAGTAGTTGCTGCCAAAACTTAGAAGCCTAACTAGAAATAGAGGTAAGGAAAGCTTATAAGATTTAATTAGGATTTCTTTGTATGATTTGGATGCATGATTTAATGTATGTTTGATGATTTAATTGGTATGTTGGATTATTGTATACTGCTGCATGAATTGTTTGATATTGGTTAGAAACTTAGTGAAAATGTATGAAATTTAGAGACAATCTGAAATCTGGGATCGAAGGTCATTAGGACCGTTCGGTCCTCCCCTTAACCCGTTCGGTCTTGGCTGAATCCTCTTCTACAGAGAGTCGGTTGATGACCGATCGGCCTTGCGATGCTCATATTATATATACAGAATGTTTAAGAACGTTCGGTCATAAACCAAGCTTTCGGTCTTACAAGTGTTCGGTCTTAGACTGACACTTAACTTATGAAGCATTCAATTTCATATTATTATTATTACTCACCTAAAGAACGTTCGATCATGTGAAGCACTCAGTCATATATCTAGTGCTCGGTCTTATGAAATGCTTAGTCACAAATTAGTATTGCTATGATTTAAAAGTACTTGGTCTTACACTAAGTGCTCGGTCTTGAAGTGTTCGGTCATAGACTAGCCTTCGGCTATTTTAGTGCTTGGTCTTATACTAGCACCTAATCTTTAAAGTACTCGATTTATAATATTATGTATTTGGAAAAGTGTTCGGTCTTATACTGACACTTACTTCCCAAAGAGTGTTCGGTCTTGTACTGACACTCGGTCTGAATTGTATAGTACTCATTTCTTCTCAGTGTTAGATCGTTCGGTCAACTACTAAAGTTTTCCTTGATACTCCATTTTCCCTTCTCAGTGTTAGACTGTTCGGTCATTCCATTAACTTTGTTTTATACTTATGAATGTAATGGTGTGTATTTGTTTGAGTTTGGTTAAGTAAGAGAATTCCAAGGAAGGAATGTCTCATGATTGATGATGGTTGGTAAAGTATGAACATGGTCAGACTCTGCTGTCGTCCTGATCCTGATATTCCGTGATGACGCTTTTTCATGTAGAAAAAGGTTATTCATGCGTGGGAATGGCAAGAGGTCCACAGTCATAAGACCAGATGACCGTTGTAGGACTAACCTCGGGTGGCAGCTGATGAGTTATGCCAGCTACTACACCACACCGGGTGCTAGGGACGTCGAGCTACGTTGTTCATACAGTCCAGACAGCGTCTAAGTGGTCAGTTATGATAGTTATGCATGTGAGGATTTTCTGAATGAAATGTTGATTGAACTATTCGGTTTTCATGTTTATGTGTATGCTGGAAATGATTAATTAAATTTACATAAGCTTACCCTTATCTTTTATGTCTTTGCCTATATTGTCGTTCGGTATTTGGCCGTTCGGTTTGTTTTCTTCACTGCAATGATCATCCATTGGATGTGAGCAGAAGGCGTGACTGAAGACACTTTGGAGGATGCACTGGAGGCCGATCATCTCGTAGATGTTGTACCTGAGAGTAGTGCAGGACCGTCCGGTCCTTAGTTTAGTTTATTTTTCCCTTTATAGTTAGATTAGTCGTTCGATTATTATTGTTTTGTAAAACCATTCGGCACAACCTTTTGTATCACCGTTCGGTCTTAGTGACCCCTTGACCGTGCGGTATTTTGTGTACATTCTATCCTTGTATAAGTTTTAAATTCTATATGATATTTCATAGTTCTTATCCATCTTTGTGCTTATTCCTCACTGTTCTCCTTTATTAATTATGTTAACTCCTACAATAAATTATAACTTTTGTTATATATTTATTGGGATGTTACAGTATATCTGAATTGATTTTCAGTTTTTGAATACATTAAATTAATTTTAAACATACAAAGTTTAAATTTATAACATCAGTTAGACTTTTATATTTGTCTATTTTTTTATAAAGAAATGTTTTATTTTTAAAAAAAATGTAAATATAAAATTGTTACATTATATAATTGAATAAAAATTAAATTGACAATGAAACAATATGAGAATAGAAGTGATTTTCTGAGTAAAAGAAATACTAGAATTAAACTATTGAAAATAATATGGTTAAATTAAACACAATATATAAAAAACAATAAAATAGAAGCCAAGAAAAGTATCGAAAAAAGAATAATGGAAGCATATACCAAGGCTAATTCAAGAAGGATGTTATATGCAGAAATTACTATGAAAGCAAACCTAAGATCTATCATGATGTAGTCAACTTTTAGGATAGTTACTTTGATTTACGTATTTTTCTTTTATTTTACTATGCCAAGTAACTTTCAAAGATAAAGGAATCATATGTAAAATAAGAGTTACAAATTGTAAATACAATTCCAAGCATATACCAACAGACATTACGAAGAGAAAAATGACAAGACCAATATTGATTATATCAATTTGGGTCATCGTTCACATTGATTTTCTTTATCAGTTTTTATATCTTTGGTAATTTAATTTTCTACCATTTACATTTTTACAAAACCCTTCATCCTCATTCTCTTCTTCATCTGTCACTTCCCACTTTTTTTTTATTTTTTTATTCCTCCATTAGTCCACACTTAGCAACAACAAAAAAAATACCAAAAATAGGATCTTTTGAAAGAAATGCATGATTTCTTGATTATAATCAACATAACATGAGAATCGAGTGAATTAAGAAATTTTTGTGATTTGATCCACAATATAAATAAACTATTTATAAAATTTATTTTGTTAGTGATTGCATAGTGCAGAATCGTTCTTTAACGTCATCCTATAGACGTCAGTTATGGTGTTAAGCGACGTATACGACTGACCGGTGGTATTTTAGTAAATAAGTTAGCGATATGGACGTCGGTTTCGATATAAACCGACGTCTATAATAATGTATACGTCAGTTTTACCACAAACTGACGTCTATACTGCTGCAATTAATGCGATTCACTTACCACGCAGGCAAATAGATGTCGCGTCTTCTAGCACCGACGTCCAAATGGCCTGAAAAAGACATATGAAAAGTCTATTGGACGTCAGTTTATACAGGGGGCCGACGTCTATATGGCTGCAATTAATGCGATTCAACCACCGGCAGGCAAAATAGACGTCCATTTGTTCAGGACCGACGTCTATAAGCTTATAGATGTCGGCGCCCCAAGGTCCCTGTCGTCTACTAGACTGACCGGATACTGAAACGTCACTTCGTTCAACTCTTGAGACGTCACTACCCTTACATCCGACGTCTAAATGGCCTGAAAAAGGGCAGGTGAAAAGTCTATTAGATGTCGGTTTATACAGGGGGCCGACGTCTATATGGCTGCAATTAATGCGATTTACATACCCGCAAGCAAAATAGACGTCCATTTGTTCATGACCAACGTCTATAAGATTATAGACGTCGGTTCCCCTAGGTCCCCGTCGTCTACTCGACTGACCGGATACTGAAACTTTGTTTTATTTCAATCATTTAAACTTTGTTTTAGTCCGATTAAATTGGTTTCTTCATCATATATCATCTATTAACCGATTAAAATGTGTTTTAGTGCAGTTTTGATCCTCTCTTTGGGTAACGTAGTACAACATTCTCCCATTGCTAGCTTCTTCACAAGAAAAGCGGTGTCTTTTGTATGTTTCATGGCGTTTCGACCCAAAATGGAACTTGGGTTGTTGCCTAGTTTCGACCCAGGTTCAGTTTCGGGTTGAAATGTCATGAGATATGCAAAAGACGCAAGCTTTTTTTTGTGGGGAAGCTAGCGAAGGGAGAGTGTGGTACTAGGCTATCGAAAGACAGGATCAAAACTGCACTAAAACACAACGGCTATATTAGACGTCGGTTAATGCTATGTCGGACGTCTATAGTGAAGATAGACGTCGGTTAATGCATAGGCCGACATCTATATAGTCCATTACATGTCAGTTTTGGCATATTCCGATGTTCATATAGACGTCGAGGATGGCATGAACTGACGTCTAAATAGACGTCGGTTATATGGAATTTCGACGTCCCATTGACTTTATCCGTATAGACGTCAGTTGGGAAAGTGACATTAAAAAATTAAAAGTGCACTAGTGAGAACACTAAAACACATTAAAAAAAATATTAATTTTTATAATTTCCTGTAAATCAATCCATGTCAAATAGATTGAATTCCATAAAAGATACTATATATAAGCATCAAATCCAATAAAATCATCGATAAATAGAATGGTATTCTTAAAATGAATATAATTGTTGATTCAAAATGAACATTAGGATACTTACAATATTTACTCTCTTTTTTTATTCTAAAGAAGATATTTATTATCATTACTTAACTTAATTTGTTCATGTTCTTTTTTACACATCAAAGTTACAAAGTTATAAGTTTGATTTATCATTTTCTCCTTCAGTTCTTTCTTATAACAATTTATACAAGGTAGACTTTTTCATTTGCGTAATATTTATCTCATTACCCTTAATCATTTCACCAAAACTCTAATTAACTATTAAAGTTTCTACATAAATTGTTCAATCTTTATTTATTGGTCTATCAATTTTTTATATCTTTCTTTCTTGAATTTTATTTGTTTAATTATTCTAACTTTCTTTTTTGTCAATTGAATTGTGTCGTTAGAGGTTAATCTACCCATTGTTTCTTTATTGAGAATGTTAACCCTATTACGACCATACCAATTGAGTTAATTTAGATATGTGAGTAAAAAAGATCTTGATATCAATTGCTTAAATTAATTTAAACAATCATCAATATTTTCACTATTAAATCTTTTGATGTTCATTAAATTCATCACCTTTAAACAAATTTCATGAAAATTTCTTTCCAATTACTCCCAATATATATTGAGTTTGAAGGTGGTGTGAATTCATGAATGAACTTTAGAAATATTTCATCTTTAAGTTCTCATTCAATGTTATATCTTCACACTCAATTTGGTATTAAGTTATATGTTTTGACATTGATTTTCCATTTTCTAATAAAACTTAGTAAATTTTGTCATTTTACAAGCCTTTGTAACTCATCCCCTAATAAAAAATATGAAAATGAAAATGGAGATTTTGATCAAAATGTTATACCATTGTTGATTTATCAAATGTTCTATCATTTGATTCATTTGAAGATTATTTTGATTTGAAAATATTTTTTATAATTTCCTCAATCATTGATGTCCTTATTACATAATTCCTTATTCGATGTAACATTTGATCTGCATCTTGTCCTTTCATTATTGCATAATGATTTTTTAATTGGTTATTTGGATTATATTATTAATGATTATTATGTACTTGTTCATTGTAATGATTTTTGTTTGGAGAGACTGTGAAAACATTCTCAATTTGAGTGATTTGATTAGCCAAAAAAATAAAACTATCATTAGTTACTTGTAGTAATTTGTTAAGACATGTTGTTAACCATCTCATACTATCATCCGTCTATTGTTTAATCAATTCCAAAGAACTATTTCATATTCTCTTGCATTCATTTAAATTATTATCATAGATATAGGAGAAACTACTATTTAAATTGGCTTAGTATTTCGATGATTTTCACATATTAGACTTTGTCGTAGGTTGTCACAGTGGTATCCTTTCAGAATTTGTTGTATGGTGACATTCCTAATATCTTTGGCTGATGATTAATTGACATGGTTTCAATTTTCCTAAGTATCAAAGTCAACAATAGCATTTACATTAAATAATAGAGTGATAGACAAGCACTCATATCCTAGTAAATACATATCCAATATCAATCATATTATATTTTTATTTTTTAATATAAAACAATTTACAAAGAATTAACTACAAAATTAGAAATATTATTTTTCTTCTAGGTGTGTGATAGGAGTAGAAAAACTTAAGAGTGTCCATATAAAATTTTCCTAAATAATAATATATTCTCATTTTATGTGTTTTGTCATATCGTGTTTGTATCAAATTAGGGTTACTCATCAAGATAGAAGATATGATTTGGTTTGATGGAGATGTCATGGTAATGATCTAGTGACCATGGTTGTGTTGTGATGGTAGCTAGTCATATAGGCCACAATGGACACTCTTTTTTTTTTTCATTTGTATTTTGGCCTACATTCATTTAGACCAACATTTGTAATATTTGCATGTTATTTCAATGACCTAAGGATCCTTCCTTTAGAATCTCATGCAATTTCAATCTTGCAATTTAATACATTCAAACTCGTCAAATTAATTTTTTACTAAAAATTTTGTAGAAACACTAAGTTTAACCAAACATGACTATTTGTTTTCTTTGAAATTTTTATAATTAAAAAATAAATTATTTCAACCAAAAATAAAATATATCTTTTGTAGAGTTCCTTTGGATTAAACTAGCAAAAAGCAATTTCAATTTAAATGAATTAAATTAATCCTGAAAATCAAAGGAAATCGAATTTTTAACGTCGTTTTCAATTTAAATAAAGTAAATTAATTCTAATCATCAAAGAAAACCGATTTTGTAACATCATTTTTCATTCCTATGAAAATAATTTAATGTCTATTATTTTAGAGAGAAAAAAATGATTTTTGAAATAAACGTAAATACAAAGCTAATACATAGTATAAATATATTCTTAAGAATTAAATTCGCAATGAAAATGACATGAGAACCAAAGGGATTTGATGAATAAAGGAAATGATACTCTCTTTAATATGATTTCTTCAACGGAACTCACAATCAACAATAGTGTTACATTTGCTTAGTTTTAAGAATGATTGTAGTTCTACTCTTTAAGATAAACTAAATGATATTCTAAATTTTAATAAAAATGTTAAACTTTTTATTTTATTTTTTCCCAGAATAAATTATATCAATATTTGAATTTACGGTAAACTTAATTTTATAATTGAAAGTGAAAAAAAAACTTATACTGCATTACTTTAAAAGGGAAGAAATTTTGTATAATAAAAAAAGATCTCCAGTTTAAATATTAATAAGTTTAATTAATTATGACTGTTGTTTAGAAAAAAAAATGAAAATAAAAAACATGTGGGTGCAGTTATAGAGAATATTAATGCAGTGGTGGGATTTAGGACCTTCTTAGCTGTGAAGAGGAAAAAAGAGGTATTGTTGTAAAAGGATGATTTTATGCTTCCCATGTGAATTGTTTCCACTCACTATGCTTTCTTTGCTTTCTCCACAAACCATTCCCACATGTAGGGTATGTGCTTCTGCCTTCCTTCATTCACCATCTTATCTTTAAACCAACTCATTTTTCTTTTTTTCCTAAAACAAATCATTCACACCCTCTTTTATATTACTTATAATTTGTTGTAAAAATATTAAGATGTAAGATCTATATTTATTTTTAATGATAAAAATGTGATCATAATATTGTGAATTTGGAGACAGATGACAAAATCCTAATAATGGCTATGAGAATTTTTATAATCTTATGGACCGCGAGTTTTTATTTCTGTTAAAATAACATTTACCTTAAATATGCAAAATAATAATATAATGATACTTTATCATAAATAATAATATCAAACTGTCGAGATTATATGATATGTGGATATTGTTTCATGATGATATGTATGTTTAAATTGTTTCATAATAAAGAAAATTTCATTAACCTTATTAGATCATGTTCTTTAATATATTTATTTGATAAAAATAAAAACAATACTAAATTTATTAGTTCATTAAAAATATAAATTTAAATTTTGTGTTGAATCTTTTTTTTCATTCAGTTGAGTGTTTAAAAATACATTTATAGAAACTGATTTTAATATTTTAAAATATTAAATTTCTTTTAATATATTAATATTAATATATTTTAAAAAAGAAATTATCATGAACATAAATTGGTGGATGATGAATATTGTGTTTCCAACTTTTCTGAAAAAATAAAATAAGGAAGGTTTGATTTGAATGATGATTAGGAAGGTGGAATTGGAATATAAAATTGCCACATTCTACAAGAAGGAAGTGGTTGCCAATGGAGCATGTTGATGGATTTTATAGTGATTATAGCATCCATTTGTGGGGTCTTGTCTTCTCCTCACACATTTAAAATAATATTGTTAGAATATAGTCATAATCATTGCAACTTGGCTCACTATTATATAAAACTTTAAACATTTTATTTCATATTTTAATTTTTTTTGTTTATCATTATAGTCTCCTTGTTCGTGCAAAAATAATGATTAATTGATTAATTATTTACATGTGATGTTGGTTTTTGTGTGTTCATGTTTTTTTTTTAATGTATGTTTCATTTAATATTTCGATTGTATACGTTTGTTATTTATTTCTATCAAATTGAATACCAAATATGGCATATTTATTCAACACACTATCAGCAAATGATTTCTAATGTAAAAAATAAATAAATAAAGGAAATAATTATAACATGAGAAAAATTAAGACTAGATAAAAGAATACTACGGATTTTTTAAAAATAAAATAACTGAAATTACAAAATAAAAGGTAAACAAGAAAACTAAAATAATGAATTAAACATTAAAGAGGATAAAAATTAGGGTTAAATCGCTTTTCTAGTAAATCCATAATCAATTTATGTTGAAGTAATTTTCCATGCTTTTTCCATCTCCAACATTTAATAAACATTTTAAGTTGGTCGGAAGAGTGACTTTTGAATTATTAGTATTAATATGTTAGTTAATAATATTAATATGTTAATTTTAACATTTATAAGTGAACATTTTTATAAATATTTGATTAGGATGATTATGCGTCTTTATTATTAATTAAAAGCATTCACAACTTAGCATATATATTAAATGTTAAGATAAACAATAATGTGAAAAATTTGAAGGTACCAATTTTAATATGAGATGTTATTATAGATGACTTGGTAAAACTTATCTCTTCTCTTCCAAACCAAACTTTCTTTTTAAATTAAGTCCAAATATTCACCAGTGGAAAAAGTTATTTAACGTCACTCCTTAGACGTCGGTTAAGGGTAAACACGACGTATATTGATGATCGATGGCATTTTCGTAAATAAGTTAGCCATATAGATGTTAGTTAGAAGGTGCCCCGACGTCTATGATATTTTAAACGTCAGGTCCCTCCTAACTGACGTTTATACGTCTGACAGGTGGGTGAAAAGTCATTTCTTTCAGTCATATAGACGTCAGTTAGGAGGGGCCCCGACGTCTATATGGCAGAAATTAATAGTTATTCACATACCTACCAGACATATAGACGTCATTTGGGAGAGCCCCGACGTCTAAAATATTATAGACGTCTGTTATGGGGGGAACCGACGTCTAAACCCTAAATCCAAAAATTTAAAAAGTCATTTTTTGACACCATATAGACGTCTGATCCCGCCACTCCGACTTCTAAAGCACTTTAGACGTCAGTTATTGGAGGAACCGACGTCTAAACCCTAAATCCAAAAATTTAAAAAGTCACTTTTTGACTCCATATAGACGTCTGATCCCGCCACTCCGACTTCTAAAGCCTTTTAGACGTCTGTTGTGGGGGGAACCGACGCCTGTAGACGTCTGTTATAGGGGAACCGACTTCTAAATGTCTGCATTAAAGCATTGCGAACACGAGGCAGCAGAATCGCACACTCATTGTTCATCATCGTCCTCGCATTTTCTCTCCACGGGCTACGTTTTTAAGGTTCGTTTTCTCACTTTTGCACCGTTTAAACTTAATTTTACTCCGATTACATTACTCTTTGATGAATTATCTTTCATTTCAACCGATTAAAATGCGTTTTCGTTGAGTTTTGTCCAGTTTTTCTTGTGTCCTTGGGTAGCGTTCTTGGACGGCAATTTCTTGCGTTTTGCACTCCTCTAATTCCCTCCACTACATTATTAAAACCATCCAATACAAAAAAAAAAACGTACAATCCATTCTCTTCAACTAAAATATAAAGTTGTAAACTCGAATCACCATAAGCCAGGAGCAACTCGAGAGGCCTCAAGCGGAGAAAGATCCTATCAAATACGGCGACATTTTAGATGTCTGACCTATAGAGTCTGACGTTTATATAGACGTTTGACCTATATAGTCTGACGTCTACATAGACGTCGGTCATATCCTGACCGATGTATAATTAACGTCACCCGAATAGACGTCAGTTCCATATGTGACATGAAAAGCCCAAAATAACCGACGTTAAACAACGTTTTTCCACTAGTGATTATATTTCTTCTTCGTTGAATTATGAAGTTGTTGGATTAAGAAGTAGAGTAGATGAAAGGCTAAAATTAGTTTATAAAATGAGTTCACCAAGACAAAATATAATTATTATCTCATGTGTTCACATTTGAAAGAGGGAGAGAGTTATTGATTTTTTTTTTTTAGTTTGGTGTCATTTCATTTTGATATTACAAAAATAGGATAAATTTTGAAAAAATTGTCACCCAAAACTAATCATGCAAGGGACAACTTCATTATGAAAAAGTAGTGTTACTTAAACATGACTTCATTTAAATTGAGTTGAAGATGTGTCAAGCGAGGAGATTTTAGTGTATAAACTAAAGTTATCACATGATGACATGACTTTGATTAAAACTTAATTACCAAACAAAGTAAAGTTGTGCCGATATGTCATCACTTTAGTTATGCTTATGAAATGAATAAGTCGAATTATAATGGCAAACTTTATGCAAATGAAATTAAGAAGTCATATTACTATGGGATGACTTCAATGTTAATGAGGATTGTCCTAAA
Organism: Vigna reflexopilosa; assembly: GCA_027742785.1. Taxonomy (NCBI): domain Eukaryota; kingdom Viridiplantae; phylum Streptophyta; class Magnoliopsida; order Fabales; family Fabaceae; genus Vigna; species Vigna reflexopilosa. The sequence goes on along the minus strand of CM050925.1, from coordinate 13,335,258 downwards.
GTCATGTTATACTAGTATGAATTTTTTTACGTAGTCGTTTGGAATTGTCACATCTTCAATTGTAGGTTAAATAAAAGTTAGATATTTATGTAGTTGTATAATTAAGTAAAATAATAAACCATAGCGAGTAAATATAAAATATAGTTACTAAAATATGTCTATGATAATTTATTTGTTACAATGGTGGATAAGTTATTTATGGAACGACATGCCACAAGGAAGTCTTCTTCTTTGTCGTCTAAGTCTATTTTGAGGAGGTTGAACTGGATCCTCATCATCATTGTCTTTATGTTGTTTTCTACTTGCAACTTCTTCTTTGTTGTTCTCTTTTGTGGACAACTTCTAGCATTGTAGACAATAATATGGCATGAAGAAAGTGGGATATGTAGATGGAGGTTTTGATGATGAAGTTGCAAATATATTTTGTATGGGACCAAAAAAAAGTATTTGGTTGTGAAGGAAAAACATTGTACGTGTAGGAAACTTGTTGGAATGAAGTATGAGAAGACATTTGTTGTTGGACATCCATGTATAAGAGAAAAGACATTTGTTGAAAACTAGACTGGCCAAATGACTGGTACTGAGGTTGTTGAGGATATGAGGAAGACCCTACATGCTGAAAAAGAATTTGTGGTGAAGGTTGGGTAGAATCCTATGGTGCATCATACTGTAATAAAAAAAGGAAAATACATAGTTAAGATCAAAGAAAATACCAAAAAATTGTTGAAGGAAGGTGACTTACATTGTCGGATGATGATTGTAGAGACGAGATATAACAATTAACATGGTTAATGTACCATTGCATGTATGTTGTTATGTCACACAAACGACCATCTTCAATGAGATAATTATAGTGATCATTCCACATTATTATCCATGTGGCATGGTATTGAGGATAATATCTTTTTGTTCAACCTCATATCTTCTTTATGAAGCTGATAAAAAATTAAAGAGTCAATAGGAATAGTTTGGCGAAATCCAAATTATCGCATGACCCGATCAACTTGATGAAATTTCATGGTGGCAAAACATATCATAGGGACTATTGCCCAAAGAATAGGAGAAATCTCAACAACAATCAATGCAACAATGTTCTCCTTGGTATAAGGAGTTCACAAGAACTAAAAGAAGTAGATGGGTTTTCCTAATTAGAGTGTCGGTTTTGGTAGGGGCATGATGCCTTTGATTTGGCACATGATACCACCTTTGTAAAAGAAGACATGTGTGTAATTGGAAGACAAAAAATATAATTTATTACGATTTTAATTGAGTAGGAAAATTGTACCTTTTTGCTAGTGAAAAATTGATCAACCTTATTGTCACCTAATATTTATGTAAAAATAATTTCATCACTAATATACATAGTGCAAAATCAAAGTATCAATCCAGTAAGAGATAATAAATTTAAGTAAATATGAATACGCTAATATGATCTAGATGGAGGAAGTCTAATATATTAACTTTAAACTAGCTAAAAATACACTGAATGAAACTAATATGATGAATGTATACTAGCCTAAAATCTATATGCAGACATAGCCTAGAACAAAGGAAAATGCATGATTTAACATCCTAAAATGATTTACAATAAATGGAAATGGAATATGAATGTATGAAACATGATAACATATAGTAGGAAACATATTATATGCTTAGGAATTAAGAAAAATAGTGCAAAAATGCAGAAAACAAAAAAGCACATGATGATTATGCAATGTAAATGTTATGAACAACTTTTAAATGTTTAGAACTAGTTTATATTTACAAAATCTCAAATCACTATTAGGAACCTAAAAATTCAAAAAAATGAACTAGACAACATGCATATAAGGTTTGTGAAAACATAAAAGTTGGACTATGAACAAGAATTGAAAGTAAAAAAAAGTAATTAAAATATGTATTTAACATTGAATAAAATTAAAAAACTTCACATAATGATTAAGGACAATATTCATAAAACTGATGCAGTAAAATGTGATAAAAGTGTGTGCAAAAGTGCAAGGCATATATGCATTGTGAAATAGAATGGCTATCAAGATCAATTAAACATGCAAATCAATTACGAATAGTGTGAATTGAATATTGGAATTCAAACAAAATCAAAAGAGCAAATAAAACAAAGGAAATTGAAATCCAACAACCTAGGGTTGGCTATGAAGATCAATTAAACAATCAATTACAAATGGTGTGAATTGAATATTGGAATTCAAACAAAATCAAAAGAGCAAATAAAACAAAGGAAATTGAAATCCAACAACATAGGGTCAACGAATTCAATGAGAATTGTTCTCACTTGACCAAGGCTCATTGTGTAGTCACTTGGTTTAAGTGGTTACTATGCACTCTCTAGAATTAAGCATGGTTCCATACGTAATCTAGTGTTAATTTGCAAGAACAAGTCCAAAACAATCAATTTAACTAGTTTTGGGTGAATGGTAATGTTGTGATGCTTTAATTACTATACTTTGAGATTACATTATAATTGTTATTATTCAAAATAGCTCACTCATACTTTTTCGTTGTTGTTGTTGTTGTGTTTGTGTTTACTGCAATGATCATATGATGTGTGTGTTGTACGGGAGCATATAGGAATGTAGATGTTTTTGGAGTCGCTAATTGACGAGATAAGGGATCTATCATGAGAATTTTATAAGGGTGCTTTAGAAGTTTATAGGAATAATTTATAACTTGTAATTGATGTTTTACTTATTTAATTTAAGATATGGACAAGTATGTTTTAAAGTTATTCTAAATGGAGTTCCTTTGAAATTTTCAAACTTTATCTTTGCAAATTCTTGGACTTTGATGTGCTTAAGTGACTCCCAGAATTGGTATGTAACATCCTTATGTAAGCAAAAACTCTAAAAGGACAATCGAATGCCATCTTTTCTTGGTCTAGAGGATCTAGTGCTTTCTGGTTCAATCCAGAGTATCTATCTAGAAAAAAATAGTATGCTTGGCCAACCAGCCTTTCTAATATTTGATCCATGGAAAATGGTCCTTTTTAATTGCTTGATTCAACTTTTTGTAGTCAATTCACATTCTCCATCCTATGACAGTTCTTGTAGGGATCAACTCATTATGCTCATTGTGCATTACTGTCATCCCTCCTTTCTTAGGGACAACTTAGACTAGACTAACCCATTTACTATTTGAAATTGGGTAAATCATGTCAGCCTCCAATAGTTTCATGACCTCCTTCATTATACTTCTTTAATGTTTTGAAATGAGGCGTCTTTGAGGCTGAGCCACTAGCGTGTAACTCTCCTCCGTTAGGATTTTATGCATGCGGTAGGAGGGATTAATTCCTTTCAAAATTTCCACTAGTTGGTCTTCTTCACTCTTTGTGAGTGAACTGGTTAGAATGTCAAGTTTGTTGTAATCTTCTTTTAAAAAGCATATTTCAAATGTGAGGATAGTTGCTTGAGTTCCACATGTGATTATTATTCTGGTGGTTCCTTGTAGTTGAGCTGTACCTCTTATGCTCTAGTAGAGACTACTGATTTGGCATACTTTTATAATAATCTTTTCCTCCTGTTCTTATTTGTCATCAATGTAATTGACATCATTGATGCTTGCCTTCATCAAAGGGTCTGCTTTGGTTAAATTCCTTTGTGCATCCCAGCAAAGTTCATCAAGAATATCAATCCTGAAGCAATTCTTTTTGTCAATAAGATGCTTCATGGCTTCAAAAAGATTGAAGTTGACCTCATCATCTTGCACTCTTACTTTCAACTAGCCATCATCAATATCTATGATAACTTTGTGTAGTTTTCATAAATGGTTTTCCTAAGATGAGAGGAACTTCAGTATCCCCTTCCATATCCATAATCACAAAATCTACTAGAAAGTAAAATTTATCCATTTTAACCAATAGGTTTTCTACCACACCATATGAATATTTTACTTATTTGTTTACAAGTTGTAATGTCATTTGAGTAGGCTGTATCTCCACATCTACCATTTTTAACATCAAAAGTAACATCAAATAATGCTTGCTCCAAGATCTAACCATGTTTTACCTACAATCAAATTCCTAATTTCCATTAACAGCGTGATGGATCTCTTGAGTTTTTAGGCAGGGGTTTCTGAATGATTATATTCCAACTTTATGGTTTCTTGTTTATGAATTTTTCTTATCTTGGTCAGTAGATGCTTCATGAACTTTCACGAACTTAGCATAAATAGGCATTTGTTCCAATATCTTATGTGAATAGAATGTTGATATGTAATATTTTAATTGTGTCCAAAAACCTTGTAAATTACCTCTCTTAATCCTTCCTTGAAAGTCTACAAAGATAAGGCAAAAGCAAACATCATATTCTTACATTAGAATTACCATATATTCCTATTAGACCGATAATCTTTCATCGAGTCAAGGTTAAGACAGTTTAAATATCCAAATAATATTACTTGGTGGACTTGGAACATGAACCCATAAAAACTGAAAACCAATAAAAAGTGCATCAGGATCAAGAAAATAAGTGAAAAACAATGGAAAAAAAATGTTAGGATTTTAATACAGTGCTAATGACACATTTTTGTTTACATGCTTTTTTTAACACATTCTACAAACTAGTTGAAATTTATTAAAAGAAATGAAGAAGGAATTATTAAACAAGAAGTGAGACCACAATTTTTTTTCAATAATCTCTTAATCAATAGAATATTTTTATGTAAATATTCTCTGCATTTTGAATTTTTTTAATTCATGTTTCTAACTGAAAAAAAAATAGAAATTGAATATATATTTGTTTTATTCAAATAATATAATATAATATAAAAGTTCAATATTAATTTTTCTTTTTATTTTAACTTTTTATCTTTGATCCACCAGATTGGGAGGTTCTCCTATTTAACTAGCTTAAACAATTTGGTTTGTCCAGTCAACTTTATTTTCCATCATTACAACACTCCATTCATCTTATTTGCAACAAATTTGAAGCTTGAATTTTTTTATTAATTTTATTATGATAGTTTAGAGGTAAAACTAATTAACAATTATGAATAACCAATGTGACGTATGCTCTTTTCTATATGTAGCTATGTGAAACAAATAGTGCATGACAGTTTTTGCACTACCATAATACTGCTATTCAATCACTACATAATATAATCTTCAAATCTAACACAGCCTAAATTGTACCCCAAAAATCAATAATAACCTCAGCAACTTTCTCTATTCCTATTTGATTATGGTGCTACCAACAATTTCATCAGCAATCCTTGTTCTGTAGTGGATCCATATTTCACCATTTTGCTTCATTGAATTCTGTGACCTAGAAAGAACTGAATTTGCAAACTGCATCCACCAACTCAAAATGACTTGGCAGTAGATAAATTACAAGTCCATTTGATTGCACCTCAAGTAAAATATTGTACACAAAAATGTCTGAGACAGGCATTGCTGCTTCAGAGGAGACACTTGGATTTGAGGAATCTGATGCAACAAGAACATTGACTCCTTTGTCAGATAGCAAGAGTAAGAAATGGGGAAGGGACCTTTGGAGAGTGAAACCAAGAACATAATACCAAATATAATTATAAAATCACATTAATGTAACAACTCATTTGGTAAATCAGTAATAAAGGTCATGATATCTGCACAATGATGTATAGTACAATAACAACATAGAACTACATTTAAACGTCAGGATGTAAAACAATATATGAGCAGAACAATATGCTGAAGTAAACATTGACATAACCAAAATGAATTAGTCATATATTCAAAGAAAATAGAAACCGTGCGTCAATGAAAATAGTGATATCATGTAGAAGGAAAAAATCCTGCAGCCTCAATGATACAGCAAAGAAACTATCAATCAATTTAAAAATATAACTAGAGAAAGTTTTGACATGTTAAGTTTTACAACATGCAATATATGGTTTATTATATATCTTTCCTAAATGAAAACACAAACAAAAGGTGATATTCCATGATGCTTTCTTCTTGTTCTCACTCTTTCTACTTCTGTCAAATACTATGGAAAAGTTCTTTTATGAAATGAGCACTGACATCAATTTGTTGAACAGTACAAAATCATGACCAGGAAGACCTAAGAGAGGGAAAATGAAGAAAACATATCAAAATATTACCTGTATAAAATGTCAGGTAAACAGCGAGGTCTCTTTCAATTCAATGGTGAAGTCTCTTTCTTGATCTGGTGCGGCATCGGAAACTCCAGAGAAATACCAGAAAAATAACCAGAACCATTTGTAGAATAAACACCAACTTCAAACCTAAACCAGGAAGGTTTCAATTTATTTTTACATGAGTTTCTAAACACATGAAAATATTTTTGGAAAACAAATTACCAGTAACGCTATGAACTGATTCGTCCGACTTCACTTCTTTTTTATTTGACTTGCAAAAGCTAATTTTCGACTCTGCATTTCCACCCATGACACATGTGTTTGGGCAACAAATGATTCCATCATGTTCATCACTCCCGTCACAACAATCTGCAGCAATATTGAACGAATATTGGAACTCAAAGTTGAAGGCAGAAGCAGCCTTTTATATCATCTTGCCTCAGGAAAAGTAATTTTATTGCCAATTTATGTTAAAGCAGATTTCTTCTGTGAAATGTAAAACCAGATCCATTGTGACATAATATAAGGTACTAATGAATTTCAATCTTTAAATCATTTAATCTCAAATATGCAATGAGTATAAAGAGACCAAGACAGGTAACAAAGCACCAAAAAACAATCAAAATTTTATTTATCTATAAAGGCCAGTGAAATCCATTTTCTTACCACAAAAGTGATCATTAACATGAGAAGAAACTATAAACTGTGGCTTGCTACCAAGGTTTCTGCAATAAAACTTTGCGGCAGGGCAAGCTGAAGTCCCTGTAGTCAAATGAACAACAACATTCTAACTAGTTATAAATGTCATGAAATACCATCTCATGATATTGCAAAAGAGATGTACATGAAAAACTAAGAAAATTTATGACATTAGAGAAACAACCAAATTCTCAACATATTCAATACGATCAATAAAAGCCAACGAAATTAAAAAGTAAGGCTCAGGATAAACAAATACTTTTCTCGTCAATTTTAAATATGGACAAAACTTAAAACATATCTTTAGATGCTTTTTGATGTTGTTCTCCCTTCAGAATTGAACTTTCACCTCCATAATCTATGTTGACTTTTAATGGATCCCTTTACACTACCCAAACTATCGAAGAGAAACTCTAATTATAGTTCGATTGAGATCAAGGTATGTTTGTACAGATATTTAATCTAAGAGAATGTGCCGTATACGAAGGAAAATGTGAAGCTTATATAAGCCTTTATACAAAGACTGAACAACTGCATAATGCATGATAATTACATATATACAATGAAAAATGGCACCAATGTAGGAGAAAATCCTGCAACTGAATAAAGACTAGTTCTCCCTATAAAATAGGAGTTCAGAGCAATAATAATTAAGACAAACAACTTGATTTTTAACTAAATCTCTAAGAAAATGAAACCTCATTGCAATATATGTTTACTCTTTTCATGGAAGACAGGATTCATGGACAACTAAGTAGTAGCAATGTACTCTGCCTCAGTTGTAGATAAACTCAGCACGAGTTGTTTCTTTGAGGCTCATGAGATAACTCCAGTGTTTATTAAGAAAACTAAATTGGAAGTGTTTCTTCTATCATCTAAGTTTCCTGCATAACTGTTGTCGCTGTAAGACCGGCCTTTCTTCCTTGTTGGTAGAAGATATTATACTCAATAGTGCCTCTAAGATATCTTAAGATTCTTTTTGTTGTAGCCCAATGTGATTACTTTGGATTTGCCATATATCTATTGATTAGGCTTACCCCATACATTAAATTTAGCCGAGTAACTATGAGATACTTGAGACTACCAATTGCCTGTTTAAACTTAGTAAGCCCTTTCCTCATCTCTAGTTGTTCCCGGTATAATAACATTCCGCACTGAATTACTTTCAGTCATATTGAACCGAGCCAATATCTTCCGAGCATATCGTCTTTGACAAATAAAAATCCCTTCATTACTTTTTTACAACTTCTATTCCAAGAAAGTGTCTCATTTTGCCAAGATCATTCATATCAAATTCCATCTTCATTGAGCTTTTAAATTCTTCACACATGTGTTTACTGTTTCCATTAAAGAACAAATCATCAACATAAAAACTGACTATTAAAATATTACCCTGAATTTTTTTGGTGAACAAGGTGTGTTCACTGGAACATCGATTAAATCATTCTTTGGCAAAAGAAACTTCAATTTTGTTGTACCAAGCTCGTAGGGCCTGCTTGAGTCCATATATAGCTTTTTGAAGTCGGTAAACTTGAGTCTCCCTGCCTTTCTGGATGAAACCTACCTTCGATTGAACCTATAGCAGATGTAGGGCTTCTGTTTTGAACATGCATACACCATCATACTACCTCAGGCCAAAAAGGTTTGGGAACCTATTTTCATGTAAAACGGCACGCACCTCTTAAAAATGGTTCAGTTTTTTCATTCAACGATTCCATTCTGCTGTGGAGTGTAGGCAACTGTCAATTGTCTAGATATGCCTTGTTGAGTGCAGAAATCAGCAAATTCCTTAGAGGTGAACTCCCCACCATTATCAGTTCTAAGGCAAGTGATGAAGACACCAACTTCCTTCTCAAGGCAAACTTTGAAGCTTTTGAAAACAGTATGATTTCTCATGTAAGAAATAAACACAAGCTTTACGTGAATAATCATCAATAAAGCTTAGAATTTACTTTTGTTACTATGAGAGAACAAATATCAGCATGAATCATCTAGAGTTTTGTGGAGGCTCGCCACGTGCTATGTTTTGGTAAGGTATCTTTGTGTTGTTTACCGACCGGGCAAGTAGTGCAGATTTCTTTGGGTAGTCTCAACTCAAAGGTGGTGATTCAATTACCATATGCATACTTGCAAGCATACCAAGACCGTTGAAATTAAGATGTCCACATCGTGGATGACATAAGTACATTTCTGTTTCTGAAATTTCTTCAGTTTGAAGGCAATGGGAGTATAGTGAAGCCAATAGATAGAACATTCGGTTTCCCTTCTGGTCTGCATAATGAGGTCTCGCTCTAGATGAAAAATTTTGCAAATGCCGTTTTGAATTAGGATAGACAAACCCTTCTCTTGTAGTTGTCCTAAGCTCAAAAGATTAGTCTTAAGTTCACGCTCATAATAGACATCTTATATAACATGAGGGGTGCCATTAATCTCAACTCAAACGCTCCGTTTTGCAATGACAGCCAAAGTTGAATCATTGTCAAGTTTAACCATCCTATTAATTCCTTATTGTACTTTTGTGAACCACGACTTATTTCCAGTCATGTGCTCACTGCAACCAGAGTCTAGGAACCAATCCTACCTATCCTCCATTTGTACAGTTGTGTTTCCTCATATGCAACCAGCAAAAGTTCTTCCTCTACCCCTGCTGCTTCTTCAAATGATGTGAAATGAGCATTTCTCTCCAACTTAGGACACTCATATTGATAGTGACCTAACTTGTGAGTAAAAGCACTCAATGAGTGCTTTATTCGGCATGTATCTTTCGTGTACTCTTCCACATCACTTCTACCATGACCTCGACCAGCTACTAATTTATCATCATGAACAACTTTCAACACCTGCATATTTGTGTTTATCACTTCACCATTGGATTTCATCTTATTAAGAATGTTGAGCATACGTCCCAGATAGGTGTCCACTTTCTCATCCTCTTTCATTCCTAGCAACTCGAAATCACGGCATAATGCTTGAAGCTGAGCACGCTTAACTATTGTGGATCTCGGATGGTTTTGTTGCATGGACTGCCATATGGCCTAAGACGTGCTCTTGTGTAATATAGTTTCAAGAATTTCCCCATCAATAACTTGAAACAGGTAGTTCTTCAACTTCAGATCTTTAAGGTTGGCCTTAGATACACTCTTTCCCTGTGCTTTTGTCGGCATGATTTCAAGCTTTGGATCCCCTCCTCTACGAGGGGCCATAATTTTTCTTGGCTTCATAGAAAATTTTCCATCATCATGGCCCAGAAATCGTAGTGGCCATCAAACCTTGGGATGGCTAGTTGCACAAACTTTTCAGACATTCTATGTAATCACTCTTCCGTGTACTCACTCTGAACTTGCACACTTTCTCACTGTTTTCACTCATGCACACTGTGTATCACGCCCCTTACGGAGCTGTGGTACCAATGTTGAGATCAAGGTATGTTCTTACAAATATTTAATCTAAGAGAATGGTTCATATTCAAAGGAAACGTGAAGCTTATATAAGCCTTTACACAAAGACTGAACAACTGCAACAGTTACATATATATAATGAAAAATGGCACCAATACAGGAGAAAATCCTGGAACTGAATAAAGACTAGTTCTCCCTGTAAAATAGGAGATTTATTTAAAACATTAAAAACCTTAAAAAAAAACAAACTAACAGAAAACAACACTAAAAATACTTACGAAAATGCTTAAAAAGTTTTGTCCTTTCCAATTTTCCTAAAACATAAAGTCATCTAGCAGTAGGAAATCTAACAACCAAAAAACTCTTCATCTTGCATAAACACATACCAGGTTCATCAGTGCCATCAGGGCAGTCACAGAAATTGTCATTAAGACGGTCTCTGGTGAAGGATTTTGATCCATCCCTGCACTTGATCACCTCAGAGCTATAATATTTCTCATCTGCACCCAAACACAAATTCAAGATGACCAAAATACACAAATAAAAGAAAAATGGTTTGAGGGTACTGCAACGTTTGAATTGGGTTGCATACCCACTTGAAAAAAGATTCAGGCTTTGGTGTTTTGAAGCAAAAGGATGACACGGTACCTACCTAGGGGGTGTACGCCGAGGAGAGAAGGGTGTGAAAAACAACATGGGGCGAAAGCGAAGAGAAAAAAACATGATAAAGGGAAACGTAAGAAGCAATGGAAATTCATATCTCTGTGAGTGAGTGAATGAACAAAAGCGCGTTTGTGTTTTCTTTCTCGAGAGAAGCCAGTTTCAGTCTCGATTTTCGAGGCTCAGATTTAGTTGACTTGACTTGACCTCAATTCTTGAGTGGAATTTATGTGCATGTTTGGTAAACTCACCCTCAATTTTTGGTTTTGAACAAAAATAAAAACATTTTAAGACCCAATTAATTGATATTAAATATCTTTGTTAATGTTAAGAGTATTATTAAATTTATCAAGAACTCGATATAGTTTTTTTTTAATATTTTTTCCTAATTACTTTTACAGGACTTTTCCTAAAGATATTATTTATTTATCATAATTAATATTTAATTACTTCTATGACATGAAAAGATGATACCACTATGAATAAACCTAATATTCAAAATATACTCTCATACGCAATCCTCCATTTGTGCAAAAGTATAATGGTGAATCTTTTTGTTAGTTTTTCATCAAGAAGTATAATGTCACTTAATCCCATACTAAATATAACGAAAAAGTTCAACAAAATATGATATATAATAAAGAAGATCTATAAATTTAATATTTTAAATTTTTAGATTAAAGTTAGTGTGAATTATTTAGGTGAGATTAATTTATATTTTATTATTTTTGAATTTTTCTGATGAAAATGTTTTTTTGAAAGACTTATTGCTAATATCAAATATGAGAATTTCTCTTGATGATTATTAGATTAAACAAGTCCATGGGTCCAGTATATTTTTTAGGTTTAATCATTTAGATTGTTCTTATTTATGTTGGGTTTTCTCAATTAGGTCCCAGTATTTTAAAACGTCTCAATTTAGTCCCTGTTTTTGTAAAATTGAATCAATTAAGGGCTTGCCGTTAACTTTGATGGACGGCGTTAAAATTGGGTGTGTGTGGCATCCATGGTTGGCTGAGGTGGCAGTGTGTTCTGAGGTCAGTTGGCTTTAATACATTTTTTAATTAAATTTCATTGCAAATATTTAAAACGTGCACACAAAACGCAACGTTTTATTAACTAAATTCTGCCAAAATCAAAACGTGTGTTTTGATTGTAGAACATTTCAGAAGAAAGTTAAGTTTTTTGTGTTTGTGCGAAATTGGGGATTTTGGGAAGATAGGGTTTGTACCGAGCAAAGAAATTGAGTGTTTGGTGCAAAATTTGCTATACGTGGTGATCAAGTATGAATCGTGTAAAGATTTTCGATTGATTTGTCGGTTTGAAATCTGCGAAATCAGGAAGGTTTAGGCAGTGGATCACGTGGTCAGCAGTGGGCGAAAGTTCGAGGTCAGGCGTTGAGGTTAGTAATTTTTTTATGATGTTGTCTTTTATTGTTGTAATGCGTAGTATATGTTGTTTCGTTTTTTAGTGGAATGTGGTCCCCCATTATTAAAGTGTGTTGCATAGCATAGTATATCTTGTTTCGTTTTTTAGTGCAATGTGGTCCCCTGGATGGCATATTAAAGTGTTGTTGCATTGTCTTTTTCACTGGGTTGTGGTTTGCATGTTACTAAATGTTCTTGTCCTCGCTTTTTTTATTGCTTTTTAGGTTAAATATAACTTAGTTTTGTACGACATGGAGGGCAATTTCGAAGTTGTTATCCACCACGGTGGAAAGTTTATAAAAGAAGGGAAACTTAGCTATGAGGGGGAGAGTATAACTTATTCCTTTGACCTTGACATATGGAGTTATTTCATTGTAGTGAGTGTAGTAAAAGGTCTAGGTTATGATGGGTTTAAGGAGTTGTGGTACTGCGTAGGTGGTGGTTCTGTGTTAGAGAATAGGTTAGAGCCTTTGTTGGATGACAAAGGAGTCATGCATATGATAACCTTAGCTAGGCTTAATGGTGAGGTGCATCTTTTTGTTGAGCACATAGTTTCTCAACCTGAGGTGATACATATGTTAGAATATGTTAATGAGAATACAACTGAGGGTGAAAGTCAATGTGAGGTGCCTGCCAATGAAGGTGAGAGAGGTCATCATGTTGTTGAAGATGAAATTCAGTGTGAAGGGAAAGTTATTGATGATGTTAATGATGATGGTAATGAAGTTGTAGAAGGGGAAATTGAGTGTGAAGGGAAAGTTACTGATGATGTTAATGATGATGGTAATGAAGTTGTTGAAGGGGAAATTGAGTGTGAAGGGGTTGTTAATGATGTTGGTAATGATGTTGTTGAAGGGGAAATTGAGTGTGAAGGGGCTGCTGATGATGATATTAATGATGTTGCTAATGATGATATTAATGATTGTGAAGGGGCTGCTAATGATGTTGCTGAAGATGATGTTGATGGTAATGCTGCCAATGATTTTATGGAAGGTTTGGTTGATGTGCACGTTGAATGTGATATAGAAGAGGAAGTTGGAGATGGAGTTGGTAATGTTCAAGTTGATGTGGAATCAGATGTGGAAAGTGATGTGCAATTTGATGGACCTTCATGGGCTGAGATGTCTGATACTGATGTTGATGATAGCATAAATAGTGATAAGCATAGAGGTTTGTCTGATGATGATTGGGAGTCCGAGGACTTAGACAGTGGAATGGAAAGTGATGGTGAAGATGATGAAGAGGAGGGTTATGGGAAGTTTGTAACCTTCTCTATGCCTAAGACAATGGTAGACTATAAATGGGATGTGGGGACATATTTTGCTGAGAAGCAAGACTTTGTGGATGCAATAAAAACGTATGCAGTACAAAATGGCAGAAATATTAAATATCTTAAAAATGATAAGAAGAGAATTAGAGTAAAATGTATGGGTGGTAAAGGAGAATGCCCATGGATGGAATATTGTGGATATATGGAAGCAGTTAAAACTTGGCAACTTAGGACTATTGTTGATAACCATAGTTGTAGTAGGGAGCACAAAGTAAGATTACTTAATGCAAAATGGCTGAGTAAGAGGTTGGAAAAAACAGTTAGAGAAAATCCTAGTGTGAAGGGAGTGCAAATTCGTGAAAAGATAAATAGGAAGTGGAATGTTGGTGTATCGAGATGCATGGCTTATAGGGCAAAGGTCATTGCTTTAGAGCAAGTTGACGGGTCTTTCAAAGACCAATTTAAAAGGATTTATGATTATGCAAATGAGTTGGTAGCTCGTAATCCAGGATCCACAATGAAGGTAAAGGTTGAAGATGGTGGTAGTGGACCAATATTTAAAAGATTTTATTGTTGTCTAAAGGCCTGCAAGGATAGTTTTGTGTCCCGCAGGCCAATTATTGGACTGGATGGTGCGTTTTTGAAAGGAAGATATGGTGGTGAATTATTAACTGTTGTTGGTAGAGATGCAAATGATCAAATGTTACCTCTAGCGTATGCCGTGGTGGAGGTAGAGAACAAGGATACTTGGACATGGTTTCTTGAACTTCTTGTTGAAGATCTTGGTGGGGAGGAAGTGAGTTCATCATTTACATTCATGTCAGATCAGCAAAAGGTAATGTTATTGTGGTATTTCTACATTAAGTTCATTAACATTGTTGACATCAAATTTCTAACAACAATCTATGTCATTATTATGATGAAACAGGGACTACTGCAAGCTATACAAGATGTGGTGCCTCGAGTTGATCAAAGTTTCTGTGTTAGGCACCTATACGCTAATTTCAGAAAGAAATTCCCTGGAAAACAACTGAAGCGTTTGATGTGGAAGGCAGCATCAGCAACCCAACCACAAGCATGTGAATTAGAAATGAGAAATATAAAACAACTAAATGATGAGGCCTTTAAATACTTGCTGAAAATTCCTCCCAGGTTTGTATCCATACTTGTTTTGTTTAATTTTTTTACATGGATATGTGTCTTAAATGTTCATGATGCTGGTAACATGTAGACACTGGTCACGTTCAAGATTTAGCACCATACCTCGATGTGATACGTTGGTCAACAACATGTCTGAGGCTTTCAATAGTGTTTTGCTGCATACAAGGACGAAGCCAATCATAAGCATGTTGGAGGACATTCGCATATACTTGATGAAGAGATGGGCAACTAACAGGAGTAAAATACAATCATTGTCTGGGGACATTTGTCCTAAAATCAAAACTAGGCTAAACAAGGAGTATCAATTAACTAAACACTGGATTCCATGGTAACCTTTACTCAATTTATTGCATGATTTCCAATGTCATCTAATTGTTGTATTCATTATTAATTTCGTTTTTCATAATTTACAGCTGGTCAGGAGAGAAGCTTTTTGAAGTGCGCCATGTCTCCCAAGCTGGTGACAAGTTTGTTGTCAATTTAGATGAACATTCGTGTACATGCAGGAAGTGGGCTATCAGTGGCGTACCATGTTGCCACTCTTTGACTGCTATGAAATTCCTAAATCTACAACCAGAGGAATTCATATCATGCTGCTTTAGGAAGACAACATATGAAGAAACTTACAATCCAATTGTGTATCCAATTAATGGTCAGAACATGTGGCAAATTACCCCATATGTTGATGTGCTGCCTCCACCAAAAAGAATAATGCCTGGGAGACCAAAGAAGAAGCGAAGGTTGGAGCAATGGGAGTTGGTGAAGGACGATAACAAAATGACAAAGGGTGGTATAAAGAAAAGATGTGGAATATGCAAGCAACTGGGCCACAACAGAACTTCTTACACCCAGTCAACTGAACCAATGATGTTGTCAACAAATGAAGATGAAGCTGCCTTATAAGTCATGTGTAGTGTTTTTTACATATGTAGAGTCTTATTAAGTGCAAACTGTATTTTGTTAGTGGAAACTCTTATGAAGTGCTTAACTTCCTTTTGGACAGCTGTATTTTGTATGCCAACTTTTAATGATTAATGAATTTGGAGTGTTGACTACATTCTCGTTTTACACTGTATGTAAAATTCTATTCTAGTTTGATCATGAGCACACTCAATTTAATTGATCAATCTATATGTGTTTCAAGTGATAGAAATCTATTTTCAACACTGCATTTCTGCATTTCAAGCAACTGAAATAGTGATTTGGTGAGTTTACATGTTTTTATGCCTCTTCTCTGTTTGAACAAGTTTATTTGGACATTTTAAACTTGTTCCAAGTGTCTATTTGGCCATACACCAGTCCAGCCACTAAATCACAGTTTCACTTCCATTTTAGATTGAATTTTGCAACTGCACCTGTCATATTTTGCTGCAGTCAATTTCTTTACTGCCTAGGTGTTTGTACACTTCTATTTTGTTGATATAAAGTTGATTGAAGTATCATTTGAGCCTTGTAGCCACTGCCACTGATTTCACCCATAGGAATACCAATTTTGCTGACCATTTCATCCATTTTGGTGCAGTTTTCTTCTACCAATCTGCATAAACCGTAACTGAACCTATGATTTTAAGCTGCTGCATATTTCAGTGATGCTACACTGTTTGTACAAGTTTATTTGGTGAATTGAAAGTTACTTTAACTGTGCATTTGGTCATTTTTACCAGATCTTACCAATTCATGTTTCTACACCATGATAGTTGCTTGAAAGTGGAACTACACCACTGATTTTGAGCTGTTATCAGAAATTAAATAATTTCAGAGTTTAAACATACTCAAATTCATCAATTAAAGTTGCTTGAACTATTAGTTGTGAGTTTGAAACACTTCTACATGAATTATCCCATTCTTCAAAACAACTCTGATCTTCATTAAAATGGAATCAAGGTACAACAGAGGTACAACAAATTATCCTAGTCTTGTCATCATTGAAACTAAAACCATGTTCGTTACACATAAAACACCAACCAAAATTATCAACAACTTCATCCACTTTTCAACACTAAACACACACTTCTCTAACTTAAGTAAAATTTTCCTATTACTATCCAACTCTTCACAGTTCAGCATACTATGTTTCATTCCTTCACTCTTCAAGCACGCCTCCATTTCCTGTTCCGCAACATCACTGCACCATTTAAAGAAGTTGCAACCCCCATCTTCAACACCAATCTGTAAACACACAAATGTAAAGGTACTCTCATAAACCACGATTCTTGATAGTTTTAGCTAAAATGAATATACCTTATACTTCGAGCATCCCCAAAATTTCTTCCCACGATTCTTGATAGTTTTAGCAGTTCTCAACGCACATCTCTCTCCACAGTGGCAAATGGGTGAACAAAGATTAGGATTCTCCTTCCGCCAAACATTGTAGCTCGACGAACAACAAGAATGGTCCTTCGACATCGTCTTCGAACAACTTCGCATTCAACACCAACCTGCACAAAAATAATTTAGGATGAGTAAATCATCTTCGTCAACCACCAAGCTTCATAACCTTGACAAGCTCCACCAACACCAACCTCACTCTCGTCAAACACACCTATTCTCCTCTTCCAATTTAGGGTTTTAAATCCCTTCTGAGTTCAGGATTTCTCCCAATTTCCCCAATTTCCACTTTCTTTTGAAATATTTTACAATCAAAACGCACGTTTTAAATATTTGCAATGAAATTTAATTAAAAAATGTATTAAAGCCAACTCACCTCAGAACACACTACCACCTCAGCCAACCCTGAATGTCACGCACACCCAATTTTAACGCCGTCCATCAAAGTTAACGACAAACCCTTAATTGATTCAATTTTGCAAAAACAGGGACTAAATTGAGACGTTTTAAAATACTGAGACCTAATTGAGAAAACCCAACATAAATAAGGACAATCTAAATAATTAAACCTATTTTTTATATCGAAAGTTTTCTTCATAAAAATTCAAATAAATGCCTTGTTATAATAAATAATAGAATAAATAAAATTCACTAATTATGTATTCGTGCTTAAAATTACTTTAAATTCAACTTAAATTCTAAAGTCATAAAGCTGAAAGATCAAATTTCCAACTCAATTTGCGTGTCCATTTATTTCCATATATAGTAGTATCTAGCATCAAAATCTTTACATTAATAAGAGGACTGTATTTAAGAATACAGAAAGCTTTTCAGCATCAAAGCATGAGTCTTTTAATTAATGACTTATTAAGTAAGTGTTTGAAATAAAAGTATTTTTAAATAGAATATACATAAATGTTAATAATAAGATTTATGCTTTTTTTTTTGTTTTATTTAGGTTTAATAACATTTCTCTTAAATACTGATGTAAATGTTTATGATTTTACACCAAAATTACCAGTCACTACAAACATTATAGTGCATTGAGAAATCAAAATCTTAATCTATAAACGTAATTCGTGTTGTACTTGCATTCAAATCCTACTAAGAATAATTATAGAACAATTATAAAATCTTATCTTACACCAAAAAAATATCATATGTTTATAAAACCATTAATTACAACCTACATCATGATCAATTAGCAAGAGATGTTGTACATAGAAACATACTCACAATCATAGCAAAATATGACAATCACAAAACAAAAGGCAAACGTCAACTCCCTTTATATTTTAAACCAACAAAGGGCATGTTTCTATGTGATTACCCTAACATTTTTTCGAGTCTTACACTTTGGAGTATGCTTTGAGAAAGAGCTTTCAAAAGCTTTGGTTAAAAAATAATTTTACTTTAGTTTGTTATAATTTCTTGGATCAATGTGTGGTTCTTTGGAGCCTTTAGAATGAAATAGTGTTGATGCTTATTTTTTTTTTTAACAAATGCAATTCAATGTTTCATGTGTTTTTCATGAGAAAATCATAATAGATTAGTTAATTTGACTTTTATACATAGGTGATTTATTGTTCCGTATTTCTTTAAATTCTTTTTTTCAGAATAGGTATAGTTTATCCATTTTTCTTGAAGGATAATTTTTTTATCATGAATTCAGTGTGATCTCATATTTTTGTATTCTTGTCTTTTAAAATTTAATAAATTATATGTGATGTTAAAGTTCACAATGATGTTTTTTAACATAAGTTTTATCTTAGTTAATTTGTATTGTTTAAATCTTAAGACATTAATTAATTAATTTATAATGACCATTATTATGTTAAATAGATGTGTGCACTATGGAGAGAAGACATTCTATGAGGTGAAATGACCTTTCTATAACAGGTGTTTTGACTTTATAATTTTAACAATTATAAAAAGTTTGAACTTTCTATGACGTAGCAAATTTCTATGATGTAACGAAAAATATGTCATAGTAAGTCCAATTTACTATGACATACTTTTGATTACTTGTAATAAAATGTTAACTTATTATAATATACTTTCAATTTTTTGTCATAATATATGTCCAACACATTATAATATATTTTCATTTATTTATCTTTATTATATCTAACTATTATGACATATTTTTTATTATCTGTCATAGTATATCCAATTTATTATGACAGGTTTTGTAAACTAAAGTTAGTTTTTCTTTTACAGTATTTTTTTTTTCGTTTTACTATCCTTACCATTCAATTTACTTGCACATCCCAAAAAAATCACATTATCAAACAATGCAAACAAATCAATTCATACATTAAATTATTCAACAATATTTTAAACATTACCTCGTATATACATAAACCTACGTACACGTGTTTTATTGAGAATTTTATTACAATATTTTTTATTATATATGTTAAAGTTAATTTCTTTACATGGAGTTAAACAAATGACTGGAACATAAGAGTGGATTCACAAAGTTCACCATTTGTTTCTTGTATCAATAATGTATATAGCTGGTGAAACCAAATGTTGAAGTCAACGTAAAAATTTGCTAATAATCCACTTAATTTGTTTAAATAAGATAACGAATAAGATTAGTAAAACTTCAAATATCACACTTATATTATAAATAAATATTTACTCATGGTGTGAAAACTTTGATGACCATATGAACCCAAACTAAACTATTTATTAATTGATAATTTTTTGGAGATTTTATTTTAGAATACAATAATAACGGAAACTATTTTACATTATTTAAAAGTCATCATATACAATAAAATTGATAATGGTTTGTGTTAATTACTCTATAGAGGATAAAATAATTGATTCTCCATGTGTAACACAAAAAATAAATAGCGCATCTCTCAATTTTGAAATATGAATTTCAAATGTATTATGTGAATGTGATCTTCCGGAGAAAAATTTACATAATCATGTCTTCTATGTATCTTGGAGTTCATTGTTTGAATTGATCACCTAAAACATTAGAACAAACAAAAAAAAAACAAAGTTAATTGTTTTTATGATTAAAAAGTGAATATTAAAGGCAAAAAGTTTCCCAAATAGGATGTCATTGGCAAAGTAATTGTTTAATTTCTTTTCTGTGCAAATTATTATATGACAATTTATAAGTAAGAATATATAAAACCCTTATGTTTAGATATATAAATATATATTCTTCTTCGTTTTTCTTTTGCAATTTAATAAGAATTGAATAAATATTAAAACTTAACCGTATTGGTATTCTTGTTGAATTTTCTACCATATTTATCAATAACACAAATATTATTTACCATAATTTAACTTGTAATCTTTAAGAACTTTTAACTATAAAAAATTAATATATATTCATATATAAAGAAGCTACATTAATTTAATTACAAAATTATAAAAAAGGTGAGATCCAAACAAAAAAATTTAATTAAAAATACATAATATCGTATAAAAATTAATATTATTACATAACCTTGACTTAACCATTATTAGTTCAAATTAGAGTTAATTTGATTGTTCTCATATACAATTATCAAAACAAAACGTGCTTTCCAATAGATTTCTAAATTTCAAAATTCCGTTACATTCAATTAAAAAAAAAATTATAAACTTGATTTCTAATCTTAAAAAAGATAATCTCCTTACATTTGAGAATTAATCTTATGTTTTAGACATTATCATCATTGTCACGCTACTATCCACACAAACAATAATATTATCAAGATATAAATTGTCACTACTATTATTATCACTATTTTTGTAAAAATATCCTTAAATTAATTTAATAGAGTAGCAAACTTTCTAAATAAGTTTATATTTGAAATTAAAATTAAAATAAACTAAAATATGTTTTTTTTGTAATTTTGTTTGAAGTTTAAAACTAAACATACAAGGAAGGATAAATTCAGTCTAACATAAATACTTTAAAAGACTAAAATATAACCTTTTCAAATTTAAGCGTCAAAACTGAAATAAAAAATACAAATAATATTTCAACTTATCTTATGTAGGTAAAAGAAAATATAATTTAGATAGATTGACTCTATGGTAAAAAATGAAATAAAATACAAGTGAAGCAACAAATAGTTATTATATTTTCTCATTTTATTACTTTAATTTTGTGAAATAAAATTAATTCTTGTATGTTATTTAAACACACAAAAATAAAATAGTCCCTATGCAACAATTTTCAATGTTTTGAAGGAGTTTCTACCATGGATAGGTTCCATAAGTTACTAAATAATAATAAATTCATTATTAAATAAATACCTATTTAATTAATTGAGAAGGTAGCTCAGTTAAAAAAGTTTAAAACCAGCAGTTGAAAGGTAAAAACTATTAAGTAAACATTCTATTAAAGTAAATGAAAAATATATAAAGTAAAGAAAACAATGTTTATTAGCATTTGAATTTCACTGAATAAAAAATAGCTAAAAATAAATAAAAAGTGAAACTAAAGAATACCTGTAATGTAGTATGGTTGAGAGTGAGGCTGAAAGGGTATGAGAACTTCAGACCTGAGATTCTGAAACTCTTGCAAATAATTGGAACAATAAGTGTTGTAAATATCAGAATCAATAATAGCATTCTTTTTGCCATGCAGATAATCTTCTTCTGCTTTCTCTTGCACAGACTTGAACCCTAGAGAGGGAAACTGCAACATCTTGTGTTGGCTTCTGAATCTCTTGAGTTCATCCAACACTTTCTTGTACTCATTGAAAACCTTTGTGTACTCTCCATAAGGGCCATGAATAGGGTCTCTCTGTCTGCAACATGCTTCCCATGTCAATGAATCCACCACTCTTCTTCTATCATCCTCTCTAGCATTCTTTACCAACTTTGTTATGTTGCTCACACCAAAAACCTTGTGCACAGCATGAAACTCACGGCTTCTGTTTGATGGAAAGTAAGGTGCCAATATGCAGTTTTCACTGCATTTCTTCCTTTGATGCTTGCATGCTGCACATGCAGGATGCATTCCACTGCTATTTCTTTGCATCTGTCAAACATGTTTGAAGAATTCATCATCATATAATCAATCATACACAGATAAGAGCAAAACAAAATGTTTGATACTGTCATCTGATCAAATTTTATGGTAGGGTATGACACTGGTAATGATAAACTTCGAAATACATTGGATTCTTTTCTACATGAAAAATATTCATTTACAAAAGAGAGTTTGGTGGAAAAAGGTTGAGACACACTGACATGAGAAACTGTTCTTCATGAAATCATTATTCTGAGTTGTTTATTGTTATGCTGTATATGTTCTTATGATTTTAAAGAATCGAAAAAAAGAAGAATGAAGACACATGCAGTCATCCATGCATGGTTAATTCTCTAGTTTTATATGTCTTCTTCTTTGGAAGAAAAACATTGAGACAAAACAGAAAATCTAGTAAAATTTAAGATACAAACCTCCACCAAAATATGTTTAATGTCTTGAATTAAGGGAATGAAACATCAATATCTGTAGAAATAAGATATATATATATATATATAAATATTAGGAAGAAAAACTGTTTTGTTTAGGAAGAGCACGAAAAGATGGTTAAGGTTCACGTCTCTTGGAGGGAAAATTATTTATATAGGAAGAAGTCTAAGTAAACTCTAGATACAAATGTTTAGGAGATATTCACGCGTTAATTATCTTATTAGGGAAGAGATAAACAAAGAGGAATTATTCGGTTATGTGAATTAATTATTACATAATAATAAGATAATGAAAAAAAAAGTTATTATTCTTCTTTTTCTTCTTCTTCTTATTATTATTAGTTTGTAGCCTTCCCTGGTGTTTTTAAATGTAGAACAAAAACCAGTGAGCTGTTTCTCAATTTAAAATTTTTTTCAATTTATTTAATTTGAGTATAGTTTTTAGGGTTTTAATTAGAATGTAGTGATGGTGTATAAAAAGTGGTGATCATCATATATGATTATAGTATGTGTTGTTGACTGATTAAGCTTTTAGAGGTTGCTCATGCAACTTTTGCTATGAGTCATGTAAATAATCATTCGGCATCTTCATGTTCTTGACGTGAGGCAAACTGGTAAGTTTAACATGTTTATTTCTATATATATTATGATTTCTTAGAACATATTTAAACTAAAAGGCTTTTTGTTTATAGAATATTATCTTTCTAATATATTGAAAATAAAATTTAAAGCAAATTTAATATAAAATCTTTTGTTTTTATCAAAAAATATATATTTACTTATTTCAAACTAACAAAATAATTAAATTAATATTTAGATTTCTTTATTTCTTCTTTAATGAATTTAAATCACTAAAAAATTCTAGAATTTTAATAGGGTATTACCAGGGTTTTCGGCAAAATTGCCCAAGAAAATCATTTTTTTTAAGTTATATATTTACATTTAACATTTTCATTCATTTTATAATAATTTTTTTTCAATTTATAATTAATATACCTGTTTAATAAACAAATTTAATTACTATAACAAAATAAATATTTCATATATTAAATTGTATAATAATATTTAATATATTATTTGTATATAAAAGTATAAAAATATTATACTACCAATACTACTAAACCCAAGACTAACACCAATTGCCGAGCGTAGTGAAACAAGGATAAACATTTGTAGGGTTTGGAAAATAAGAAACAAGGAAGGAAGAGCGCGCAATTAAATTATTTTAAAGTTACTTGCAGTTTCTATAAACCGTGGAAATATTAAATCTATGAAATGTTAGTGAAAGTTTTCAATAAAAATCTATTAGGCACATATATGCCAATAAAATGTGGTGTCTTTTTAATTTTGTTATGTGACTTCTAACCTTTTAGATTATGTTACTGATTTTGTTTTGAGAACATACTTAACTTCTACTCTTTTAGATTCATAATCTTAAAATATTTAGTTAAATGATTTTATTTAGATGTAATCCGAATTTAAAAAAAAGTGAAATTAAAAAAAAATATATAGTTTACTGAATATATAATACATTATATTTAAATCTTAGTCTTTTTAAAAAAAAAAAAGTTAAAATTAGATTTATGATAGAGATAAATATTTTCCATATAAAATAATTTTGAAAATCAAGACACATTATTGAAGAATAAGAATAAAAGAATAAAATATTAAAAGTATAGAAATAAAAAAAAAACAAGGAGAGCATCTACACTCAATGTAATAACCTGAAAATGTATATATATTTAAAGTAAATAAGTGAATCAGATGAGTAGGACCAAACTTTTAACAGTTAAAACCTCAAACATATATATTATGTTTTTTTAAAAACATTCTAGTTTAGTTGCTTAGCCACTTTATCTCTCTAGAAGCATATCTTTCACATTTCTTTACCTCCTCTCTAGCAATATTCAGAACTGATCCATTGACCTGTTGATTTGAAGCTGCCTAGACAATCAGAATTTCAAGAGCAACACTTCCAGCTAATCAAATTCTATTTTCTTCAACTGGTGAGTTAAAGCCCTTTTTTCGTTCACTCTAGGGCTGTAATCATACAACAAATCTAGTTGCATGTAGTCCATTGTATGTTCCTTCAATTTCCAGTTTCTATTAGATTCTAAAATCTTTATTCTATCACCAATTGGTGATCTATAGGTATTTTTAGAGTTTTCCCTCCCGGTGCAAGGTGTTGTATCATCATCTGGTGGGCTTGCTTGTCTAGTGTAAAGGTAAGGGAAGCTGGGTTTATTTCAAATTTTGTGAAATTCTAGAAGTTGAGTTAGAATTTTGATGATTATATGATGATGCTTGTGAAACTGTTTGGTGTCCTATTGCTAATTGAATTGATATTTGATAGAGATATATGTTAGAATCTATGCTACTGAATGCATGAGGTATGAAACTGTGGACTTATAATTTATAAGTTGGTATTATTAATGTGTGATGTTGAGATTAGTGTTGGAGTGTAGTGAATTATGTGGATGCATGGTTGCTAGGCAAAACATTAAGTTAATTATAGTAGGTAGGCCAAATTAAGGGAAGTGGAGTGATGAATTCGAGAATTAAGGGTCATGATTTGAATTAGACCTCTGGGACAGTTTAAATAAGAAATTTCTGACTTGTTAGAAGTGTCAAAATGAATAAAAATAGTTTCTAATAGGTAAATTTAGATTTGAGTCCTCAAGTTGATGAAATTGAAGATTTATTATGTAAATCAATGCATAATCACTAGATAATTAGGTTAGCAAGTGTCAGGATCCATTAATCAAGTTTGAGTTAGGATATACATCGAATTAGGAAGGTTAGAATCTCATTAAAATGCCTAAAACGAAATTTGAATGGGAGAGTTGTGCAAATCTGCAGAATTTCAATCTGCAGATTCTGTAGACTCGCTGTGCGAGGGGATTCACACAGCGAGCTACCCTAGAGAGTTGCTCTCTGTCAGGGCACTCGCATAGCGCCTCCGGTGCGCTATGCGGATCGTTTCAGAGGTTTCCCCTCTATCTCGTGAATCGCTTTGCCTCTAGTGTTGGATTGGGGAATTAACTAGATAATTAGAAAAGCACAAGAGATGCGCTCTGCGAGAGCGTGAGACCTGGAGCCTCTGTGAGTTAATTCGCAAGGCGAGATTTCTCGCTATGCGAATGCGTTGAAGTGGGTTGCCTCTGTCCGAGGACTCGCCATGCGAACTAGATTCGTTGTGCAAATGTTACATGGTTTCGCATAGCGAGCTTGTGCGCTAAGCGATTTCTTTCGCGATGATCTACTCTTTTCTTCTTTCTTTGTGAGAGATAATTGATGTATAAATTATATATGGACTAATATGGCATTGAATGAGATTGTATGATTCATTTGAGTAGTTTGTGATTGAAACCAATGATGATAAGGTGGAATATGATGTAATTTAAGAACTTATATTAAGATCTCTAGGTGAGATCATTTAATGTTTAGAATGAATGTAAGAGGCTTCCATATGGGAGGTTATCCCAACACTCTAATGCTCTTTCATTCTCACTTAGAGAAGATTGACGCATGTGGTGAGAGTAGTGGGAAGTCCTAGTGTAGGCGCTTCTTGGAAGACCTATTGCGCGGTAACGGACTAACACTTATGTGTGGTAGGGTGAAACCTGTTGGCAATGGCTTTGTAAAGCAGTAGAGGCCACCACAAGTGCACAACCCGCCCCAGATTGACATTCATTCTAAGTCCGGACGAGTCTAGAGAGTCATGACATGATAGGATAAATTGTTTAATCACTTGTATGCACATGTTTTTCTATTATCAACTGTTGTATGATGAATTACATGTTTCTTTGAAAACCTAGCTTACCCTTACTCTTGTTTGTGATGCATGTTTTATGTTCTTTCTCTTTGCGATGATCATCCAAATTTGGATGTGAGCAGAGGGAGATGAGGCTTCTTTGGAGCAGGCCCTGGATGAGTCGGATGCAGTTGTCCCTAACTCTTAGGATTTTCTTAGTTTCAATTTAGACATATTCTGTATTTTGAAATACTCTACGACTTGTACTTAAAGTTTTTAAATTCCAACTATATTTTGGATGATTGTATGCCTAATATTATCATCTGATAACTCCTAACTGCTTTCTCATATTATAGTAGTTGAATCCTATTATATTATATGTTTATATGATATTTGAGATGTCACACTCAACCAAAAACCAATTCTTTTGTCTCACATTAATGAAGAACAACAAAATATCACTTCACTTTTTATTTTATATTATTTGGATTTATTTTTTTAATTTGAAATTTAACTTTTTCTCTTTTTATTTGAATTTTTTCATATAAGATTTAGAAATTTAAATTACAAAAGATTCTTTAATTTATGGATATAAATATAAAACATTTGTGCAATTATAAAATATAAGTCAGGAGTGCAATTTATATATATAAACAGTCACCTCATTTAATTATAGTTTATTTTGATTCATATAGAAAATTGATAAACTTTCTATAAATTTGTGACTATAAATCAAAGAGCGAAATTAAAAGAAATAAAAGATTCTTAATTAACTACTAATCTTAAATAAAAATTAGGTAAAAAATTCATTAGAGTTTGGCTATATATATCATTTGATACTCCAATAAATATCTGATTCTTTGATCAAATAAACATTTTTTTAATGAATAAAAAATATTTAAAACTTCGTATATCTTAATAAATGGTCTTAATTTTTCTTCTATGAAAGATATTGGAACTCATGGAGATAAAAACTGGTAGTGACACTCTTTTCTTTTTTTATCCATTCGACTTTTCTTCACTTTTTTTTCTTTCCATCTTATTTTTTATTTTCCTTTCTTGTTCATCTGATTTATATCTTGAATGGTTATTTTAGATGTTAAGCATGACACTTATATATTAAATTTACGTTCAAGGGAATACATCCTACAATAGAATTTAAGAAATTTATTTCTAAATAGGGACAATAATTAGTTGGATCAAACATAAATGTTTGATCTACTATTCAACTTAAAAAAATAATCTATTTATCTCATTATCCATCGTATATCTATTTAAAAAATATTTATTGGTATTTCAAAATTTGCAGATACTCATAAATAACCACGAATATTTAGAAAATATATTTTATAAATTTTTAAAATAAAATTTAAATAAAATTACAAAAAAATATTAAATATGATATAAATTAAATTAAAATTAAAATTAATTTTAATTAAATTTAATCTAATAAATTATAAATTAATTTTAATTTTAATTAAATTAAATTTAATAAAATATAAATCAAATTTTTATTTTAATTTTTTTGCAGAGATAATGGATACTCCACAGGTACACGTAATATGATATTCACACTTGACTCGTTTATAAGCCGACATTAAAATATCTGTTACGCACGAGTAATAAATACTCACGGGATACCAACTATCTGCCATAGATTTTATCCACGGATATCCGCGAATACGGGTATTGTTGTCTCCCTATATCTAAGTAGACTCTTTTAAAAATACCTTACCCATTTGCATATAAAAATTATAATGATTTTGTATCTATAACATCTCCTGAAATAGTTTAGTATAGGAAATTAATTGCAACATGTAAGGAAGCTCATGGAATATTCAACATAAGAAAAAATGAGTAAATTTTGAGATCCAATATATAATCTTGTTAAAACAATATCATCTAGAAAGATTAGTCTGTCTAGTAACTCGAGTTTTGAAGTTTAACATACAATACTTAACGAAATCATTTGTTGAGTAAAGGGTCTAAAAGATGTGTTTGTTAAAAATAACATTGAACGAAATAACCATTTATCTATAAAAACTAATATTGAATGAAAATAGCACTTAAAACTTTTTATGAAAATAACATTTTCCAGCATACATTATTTAACATACAATGTTTAAACAAATAGTGTCTAACAAAAGGAAACGTCTAACAAAAGTGTACGCCTTGTAAAACACTGAGACTTAAGATTTTATATCTAAACAATATCTAAGTGTTTAAAGAAAAGAATCGTCTAGGAGAAGATTGTTAAATGATATAATGAAACTCACAAACAGTTTTATAGAATAATCGTTTAACGATTATATCGTCTAAAGATCATATATTAAATGTTTTGCTTTTTAGATTATGTTCAAATATGTTTTAAACACGCAATATGTCTTAAACATGCAATATGTTGTAAACACGCAATATGTCTTAAACACGCAATATGTTTTAAACATGCAATATGTCTTAAACACGCAATATGTATTAAACATACAATATGTATTAATGTTTACCAACGTTTGAAACATTTATTGCATGTATAAAAAAATGTTTCTTTGTTTGTATGCTTTATTTATGCAGATCATGATAGTACAAGAGCCTTACTCAAATTCCTGCACAAGATGGAATGTCAAGTTTGTCAAGATCGAATGTCAAGTTGTGTCAGCTTTGATATCAAAGATAAAATTGAGTCGACCTAAAAAAAATTAATGTAGACAAAATTACCAAAAATGAAGTTGAAAAATGTATTTTCTTTCATATAACATTAGTAATTTTATTTTCATAAAAAAAGTATAATATGTGTGTGTGTGTGTTCAAACCCTCTCATGGTCCTCATATTTGTTGAGGAATCTCAATTCGTTCCTCTCGTTTAAAATGGTCTATAAATTTGTAACAATTAAGCCCTTTCCGTTAAGTGATCAGAAACGACATCAAGAGCTGCTGACGTGTTGCATAATAAATATGTTGATGTGAATGTTTTTTATTTCATGGAATTAAGATTTAAATTTTGATGATGTATTAGTTTTTGACATGGCGTTATGTAATTGGTCAATGTGGTTAGCAAAATAAATTAGGGATTTTGTGCAACTTTGTGCTTGATTCTTGCAATTTTGTGCTCTATAGCAATGACAACACTGTTGTTTAGCACTATTCAAGTGTAGTTTTCTTTATGGTCATGCAATTAGATGGAAACCTCATTGCTTATCTAAAGAACAACTCAACATCTGGCATTAATGCTTACTGGGCTTCAAACACTTTTGTGGACTCAAAGCTCGAGCTTCATGCCATGGGCTCTCTTTGGATTAGGATTTCGTGTTTGAACGAAAATTTTAGCCTTGGAAACAAATCACACAACACAAGTTCAATCTATTGTGCCACACTTACTGCAAACGAGAACCTGATACTATATGAGCACCAATTTGAGGATAGCATTGGCTCTAAAAATGTTGAATCAAGGGGTTTTATGGCTATACGAAACCTCTTTCTCAGGTTTTTTAGATCTGTTCGAAGTTTTCTTTGTCTCCCTATTAAATCTTCATACACCACATGAAATCAATATTCTTCTGATAATTCTGTTTTTTCTTTTGTTTTAATGTTGAATCTGATTTTAGGGTTTGATTCTCAGGGTTTGATTTTAGGGTTTTTTAAGCAAATTTTGGGGCTTTGGAAATTTTATACTTGAGTGAGATCCCGACGAAACGTTTTTGAGAAGAAAAAAAATTGATCTTGATATATATGAGTTAGGAGGGAGGAAGAAAGATGATGGGGGAGAAGTTTTGTGTGAACGAAGAAGGCAATGATGGTGTTGCAGTTTTTTATGAATTAAAATGAACTTATACTTGTAAAAGTCTTGAAAAGCGCAACATTAAAAAATTTGCCAAAAAAAAAGGTAATGGTGATGGTGGAGATGATGATGGTGATGGTGATGGTGGAGATGGTGATGGTGATGGTGAAATCAAAATCTCAAATTTGTACAATAAGTTTTTTAACTTTTTTTCCTAACCACGTCTCCAATTAAATAATTTCATATCATAAATTAAATTCTAATTTTAGATTATAATTTAAATACTATTTTCACGTAATAAAAAGATCCACCTCAATATGTTTATTGTGCATCATGTCATCAATATTTGACGTTGTTTCTTACCATTTAAGAAAATGGCTTAATTATTATGAATTTATAAAATTTAGGATCCAATTAAGACCATTTTGTACGAGATGGTCGAATTAAAATTTCTAAACAAATAAAGACCGACCTATATATATTTTAGATAAAAAATAATATATTTTAAAGACAAGTTGAGAGGATGTTGATAACTTTTTTTTGTCGTGAAATTTTACTTTTCTTCCATTTTGACTATTTTCAAGCTCATTTTATTCAATCAACAATGGTTAATCTTAAGTGCATTACAACAAAAATAAAAATCATATTACTCACGTTTTCCTTTAATGGCACCGATCCTTTTGTTTTCCATTGTATCTTTCACTTAAAAAGTTTGATTGCTAGAAATATTAGTAAAATTATAAAAAAAAAATCCTAGTATTACTAGTGTTTCTATGCACTATTAATTTCATGAGTAAATATTATATTCTTTTATTGTTTGATATAAGAAATGTTTTGCTTGATGTAATATTTTTAGGAAGAAATATGCTACAAGTTTTATTTTTTAACAATTTTATATTATATTGTTATTGTTTTTATTTTATCTATGTTTTAACACAAAATCAGGTTATGTTTATTTTGGGTGATGATGGCATGTGACACTTAGAGTCTAAAATAAACATTAGTATTGAATGTGTTACTCGCTAAAACCCAATTACAAGATATATAACTCAAGAGAATTAAATTCTACATTTTTTTTCAGATGAAAGTTTATAAGTATTACGTATAAGGTTCAAACCCAAAAATTCAATATTTTATTTTAAAAG
Organism: Vigna reflexopilosa; assembly: GCA_027742785.1. NCBI lineage: Eukaryota > Viridiplantae > Streptophyta > Magnoliopsida > Fabales > Fabaceae > Vigna > Vigna reflexopilosa. The sequence continues at coordinate 13,304,106 of CM050925.1, read as the reverse complement.
ATAATATAATTTTATATATTGTTAAATTATGTGGAGGAATTATTAGAAATATTAATATAATTTAAAAAATAAATAAAATAAAATCTTAATTACAAATTGCTATTTTTTTAAATCATATTCATTACAATTCACTTTTAATCACTTTTTACCTATAAATAACATATATTTAAATGGAAAAACACACAACAAACGTGTTCACTGTTCTCTTTAAATACACCATTCTGCTTGTCTCAACGGGACTCTATATTTCTTTCATCGTTTACAATTTTATCTTATGTTTATTATAATAATTGTTTGACTTAATCAATATCTTTTTATCCATATATTTGTTTTAATGTTTTTATTTTCTAAAAACATTGATTTATCCCTTAAACCTTCTATCATTACAACACTTAATTTATCTGATTAGCAAATGTTTTAAATCTTAAAGGTAAAGTTAGTTAAAAATTTATGTTGTTAATATTGAGTTTAAAAATCAAACAAAGCTCTATGTGAAAAACCAAGGTTCGTAGCCCATTCGTAGTAGTATTGTATTATTCGAAGATGGTAGATAGTTTGAAAGTCCATACACATGCATGAAATTTCACTCTTTAAAATTTTTAAATTCTTGTGAAAATAATTATATATTTACGTTACTCTTTTATCGAAGACGACGTATGTCTTAATCACCATATCTATCAACACTTATTATACGGTGTGTTTGAACAAGAAATTTCAACGAAATTGAAATACATTATATTTTAATTACACGCAATTAATTTTTTTTATTTCTTATTAAATAAATTTTTTTATGGAATAATTAAAATATCTTAAATTTTATATTTTTTTAATAAAATAATTTAATTTCTAATTTAAGTAAACTTAATTCTACTTTTGAATTTTAGTTGAGTTTTTTTGATTTTCGAATCAGGACGACTCCTCTTGATTTTAATTTGGGTTGAATAAACTAAACTAACTTAGCTTGATACTCAACCCAGATTAGTTTGACTTGACATTTGATTCGGGCCAAATTGGTTTAACATTCGGTCGAGTCGACTCAACCCCACATTTGACCAAGACCAACTCAAGCTGACATTTGGCTCAAACTTACTTGGCTCAACCTTCAACCTAGACAGGCTCAACTCGATCTTCAACTTGGGCCACCTCAACTTGACATTCGGTTTGGATTGACTCGGTTCGACATTTAGCCTAGACTGATTCAGCTTGACATTCAACTTGGGATAACTTAGGTCGACCTTCGATCCATATCAACCCAGCTCGACCTTCAACTTGGATTGACTTGACTTGACATTCAGTCTAAGTAGACTTGGCTTAACTTTCAGCTTGGACGGACTCGACTAAGCCTCTTCCCAAACTAACTCGACTCAAACTTCAACCCAGGCCAACTTGGCTCCACCCTCCCTTTAACTTAGCTCGACATTCAACCACCCAACTCAACTTTCGACCTGGTCCAACTCGACTCGACCTTTGACTCAAGCTAATTTTGCTCAACCTTCTGCCTGAACCAACTTGACTCAAACATTGACTTAAACTTCAACTTAGACCGACTCGACTCAACCTTCAACTCAAGCTAACTTTATTCTAAAATATATAAACATATTTTTATTAAATGTTTTCATTTCTACAATTTTTGAGTTATCTATTATTATAATGAAAATACTCTCTTTTGTATACATATTTCTTATTCTTATTTTACCCTTTCTAGTATAATTGTTTATTAATTTTTTAAATACTAACCGTGGAAGTTTCATTGAAAAATAGTTTTTCTTTACCACTTACACTTAATAATTAGTTTAATAATTTGATTTTTTATTAAATATTATTTAATAAATCAAAAGTTTTAATAATTTTTTTTATTAATATTGGTAATATTATTTATTACAATATTAATATTGATAATGCTATTTAATAATAAAGTAATTTAAATAATGAACATCATAATTTTTAAATATATTTGTTACCATAAACTATTTTATTATGATTTTTTTTGCAATTTTATTTAATAATTTCACTCTTTTAATAATAAATATTATTATACATAGAGTAGAGTGAGATATTTGTCTCTTTTAATATTGATAAGATGTCTAATAAATACTTAGAATAGAGATTTAATATACAAATTATATAATCTACTATTCAATTACTAAATTAGTATTTAAACTTAATAATAATAATAATAATAATAATAATAAGTTTTTACTAGATTTTAAAATTCAGTATGATTTTAAAGAATAAATGAGTAAACTTCAAAAAAATTGCTGAGATACTTGCACGGAGAAAATAAGATGTGGACACCCATCTTTTGAATCTCCGCATAACAAAATCATAATAAGACTTTATTAGTAAAATCTTTAAATTCAATTTGTCTTAATATGATAAAATTACTAAAATATTAAGAAAATATAAAACATTATAAAAATATAAGAATATGACACAACTTTAATATTAGTAAAAATTGATATTTATCACCATAATAATAAATAAAATAATAAAATAAATAGTTTAAAGAGTAACATTTTATTATTACATATGTGTGATATTATCATTTTTTTTATTTAGTCTTTTATATTATATTATATATTATATATTAATGTATCACACACACACACACACACACATATATATATATATATAACATTATTTTTTATTTTTAATTCTTTAAATTTGAAACAATCGTGTATGATGTATTTTATAGGGAATTGAGAAAGATATATTATAATTCATTTTATTTTTTAATTTTAAAGAATGCAAAGAATAAAAAAAAACGCTAGTTTCGCCAAAGCATCTATACCTACCATTATATAAATAAGATTTAACTTGTTTATATCTTTTTTCAATTTTATCTTTTAATAAATAACTATTTGTTTTCAATGTAATCATTTCTCTAGTTGATTTTTTAATTAAAATAATTATTTATAGTAAAAAATTACCTATAAAATAAATAAAAACCATTTACAATAAAATCATAAAAATTGTATATATTTATTTTATAACTTTTTCTTATCACAAATAAAAAGAACACATATTTTCCCAAGTATAAATTATAAAAAAAATTCAACATATTACATTATAATAATGTTTCATATATTATCAACGCATATACAAAACTATCATTCGCCAATCGTGTTTTCAAAATTTATCAGCTTAATTAGAATAATTAACTGTAAAACCATATGTGAGTGTTTAAAACAAGATTGAAAGTGGCGAGTTTTATAAGGTTACTTGGTAAACATTCTAAAGTGAGTTAAAGTGGTCACTTTAGAGATGGTCATTCTAAACAGTGACAGTAATACGTGGAGTTTGATATGTTAACAATTTTTTATAATAAATTTTTTGTCAATAAATTATATCTCATTAATTTATTAGTTCATTTATATTTATTAGATTAATCACAAATTATCATATAAACGTTATAAAAAAATTATTAAAATAACATTTTCTAAATATTTGTAGTATTAGTTTTTATTGATGTTAGGTTTGCATAATTAATTAACGATGATAACCCTTTTAGTTATTATTTGAAAAATATTTTTTGAAACGCATAAATTTTTTATATTTATTTAATATTCTTTTTTTAAATATAAAAATATATATTTTTATGACTATTTTAACATTGTAATGTGTGAAATAAATATGAAAGTATACCGTGATACTACAGTTCTTATCATTTATGGCATCAATTCTTAGGTTGTCGATTTATGGAAGCAAAGTTCATTAAATACTCATTATTGACCTTGATCTCCCTTATGCTACACTTAACTCTACCACACTTCCATCAACAAACGCACCAATGGCCTTCCCCTTAAAGAAACAGAAACCCAAACCCAATAATGGTAAAGATAAAAAGGACACACTAAAGTTGGTGCCAAGAGGCTTCTCTTATTAAATGCTATATTACTCTCCCCTCTCTTTCTATTCAAAATTCAAATTCTCCCTTTTCTTTTGGTTCCAAATTTTAAAGTGAAAGAAACAAACAAGAGCTTGCAGGGATGAAGCATTGCTGAAAGATGAGCACAGCCAGGTTCATTAAGTGTGTCACAGTTGGTGATGGTGCTGTTGGAAAGACCTGCATGCTTATCTCTTACACCAGCAACACATTCCCCACTGTATCACTCACCATTTTTAACTTTCAATTTTCTTTCTCTTTTAGCTTTAACAACAATCACATTAACTTTTTCTTCTTGTTACAAAAATAAACAAGGATTATGTTCCTACAGTTTTCGATAATTTCAGTGCAAATGTTGTGGTTGATGGCAGCACAGTTAACCTCGGATTGTGGGACACTGCTGGTAAGTATTACATCTCATGTTTGACCAAATGTGTTGTGGCTATATAATATATGGTACTTCAGCTAATTACCAAAGTAATTATGAGTGAAAATTATTAAACTTTTTTGTTAAAGATTCCGTATTGATTATAGGCAAGACGAATTTAAAGTGTTTAAATACGTTTATAACAAAGTGATTATGAGTGAAAATTATTATACTTTTTTTTTTGTTAAAGATTCCATGTCGATTAAATACAAGAAGAATTTAAAGTGTTTAAATACGTTTAAAACTCATTATAAAAGCTCATTTTATAGAATTAAATTAAATTTAAAGCTCATCTCTTTGAATTATTTTCAACTAAAATGTTTAATTGGAAAAATCATATTCCTTTGTTATTCTTCATGTAGAATATGAATAAGTAGCACTTTCCTCATATATTTTTGGTTTATGATTTCAAGAAGAGAAGATATAAGAAAATTAGGTATAAATCTTATTTTATAAACTGTTTTAGCATTGAATTAAGTTTAAAATTTATCTTTTTAAGATTTTTTCGGAAGTAAAATGATGGTTTGGTATAGTTGAGTTAGACTAAAAACTAATTTTGTAATATCAACTAAACTGTTTATTTGGAAAATCTAACTAAGTAATACTTTGCTGGTGTGTTTTTGGTTCATGAATTCAGGACAGGAAGATTACAACAGGCTTAGGCCATTGAGTTACAGAGGAGCAGATGTGTTCTTGCTGGCCTTTTCCCTCATCAGCAAAGCCAGCTATGAGAATATATCTAAAAAGGTTCTGCTAATCACAAAACTCTTTTATAGGGCACAAAGAATGTGTTGGTTTTAGTACATATTTCAGCCCACAGAAACTGACATTAGGCCAATTTTATACAGTGGATTCCAGAACTGAGACACTATGCTCCAACTGTGCCAATTGTACTAGTGGGAACCAAACATGGTATCATCTTAAACTTTACTTAATGACTTTGTCTCACTTAAGCAAGCTGTTTAACTGCATTGTCATTTCACATTGGTTGACCACAGATTTGAGGGAAGACAAACAGTATTTGATTGATCATCCTGGTGCCACAGCTATAACGACTGCCCAGGCAAATCATTTCAAGCTCATATTTTCTTGCTGGAACCATTTATAATATATAGAATGTTTTTGCTTCCATTTTGAAATACACCTAAATACCATAAAGCATTGTGCAGGGAGAAGAACTGAAGAAGGCAATTAGTGCTGCTGTGTACATAGAATGCAGCTCCAAGACTCAGCAGGTTCAAATTCTTTTTGTTAAGATGCATAAATTTGTAAGTGTGTATAACAACATGAAGTCATGGTCTAATTTATGCTTTTGCTGCAATATTTCAGAATGTAAAGGCTGTGTTTGATGCTGCAATCAAGGTTGTTTTGCAGCCACCTAAGTCCAAGAAAAAAGGAAAGAAGAAGAACACTCCTTGTGTTTTCCTCTGAGTCAAGTTGTTCAATTGCAGTTGCAGTGATAGTTTTCAAGTTAAATTCTCACTCTGTAACATTCAGATCCTTCTTCCAGGATTTTTTTTTTCCTTTTGTTTGATTTCATAAATAGCACTGCATACTCTATACTATAGTGTTCTACAGTAGGGCTACTTGTAAAAGTGAATATAAAATGATGCAAGGTTTGTGTAATTATTTAATATGAAATGATGATGGGTTGGATTTGAACACAACAGTTTTATCCCACATAACTTCAATAGAGGAAGGACACTTTCTTCTGCACCTCCATAGCTTTCTTCCTACACTCCATAATTTTTTTTCTCCATTTTATGGTTTGTTTAATCCAAAAATCATTTTTAACTTTTAGACTGCAAAGCAAAAATTTATTTTTGAATTATATAATCAGAAAGTTATTTTTTTCAGATTTGAAAGATAAAAGTGACTTTCGAAGTTGAAAGTCAAATGACTTCCCATCTGTAAAATCCGAAAACTATTTTTTTTTTGAAAAAAAAAAACCTTTTAAATTGGGTAATCTAAAAGTTATATTTTTGAATTTCACCATTTGAAAGTAAAAAAATGACTTAGATAAAAAAGACAAAAATAAAAAAAAATTATAAGAAATGTAATGAAAAAGTTATGGAAGTGCAAAAAGAAACTGACTAAAATCTTAGATCATTTCGTTGTACAAATAATAACTTAGTATAAAATATTTTATCTAACATAAAATTACTTGTACCATCAATTCATTTTAAACCAAATATCAATTCTACAAAGTAAAATTAGACAATATGTGCCTCACAAAAACCAGAAAATGTGAAGAGTTTAAAGTTTATTTTTCTTTTCTTAAATGCAACAAAGAAAGACGTAGCGCCTGTAGCTCAGTGGATAGAGCGTCTGTTTCCTAAGCAGAAAGTCGTAGGTTCGACCCCTACCTGGCGCGCTTTTGTTGTTTTAATTATTGATTCAAAAATTTTAGTATCTTGTAATTTTATTTTTTATGTAATTTTATAAAACAAAAATCCATAGTCTTAATAATCCAATCTATTTTCAATTCCCTTATATATGTAACTCTATTATAATATTAGAATATGTATCTCTGAATTTTTTTATGTATTTGTTATAACATGAGTTGTGACATCTCCAAATATATAATAATACTAATTATACAATAAAGATGTCACTATTTAAATAAAGAGAATAATCAGAATAGAATAGTAAGGCAATAGTTGATATTACAGTCATTCATAAAAGAGGACAAAATTTGAAACTTAAACAAATTAGAGTATTCCAAATTACACCAAATTAAATATAGAAATCTCATGGAGAACTAAGCAGCAACATCAGCGTCCTCTAGCACTTGTTCTAAGGGGACCTCCTCAACCACATCTACTCCCATCCAAAAGGATGATTGTCGCAAGAGAAATCATACACAAGCAACACACAACAAGAAAGCAAGGGTGAGCTAGGTAAACAGACAACATACATATAGTACAGTCAATCAATATCATCATGCTTAATTACCAATAAAAAAAAACAAGCAGGACATACCATTCAAAACATGCATCAAATACTCAACGCGACTCATCCAGATTTTGTATAACTGTCTAGCTATTGGTCTTCTTTGCACTTGCATAGTTCAGCTGGCCCATCCCCAACACTATGCAAGGTAAGTCCCCCAATCTGTCTATGTCTAAACCCCAAGACTATAGACGAGAACCTCCCTCTACTCTCACCACACACACTGTTCTTCTCTATTTGAGTATGAACAATGCTTTGAGTGTAGGGATAAACATACCATTTCAAAGCTCCCAACATTATACACGCAACAACGCCATCTCTACAACCACTCCAACTCATCTCACCCTGAGATGTTCAGTTCATGCTCGAAGTGTTAAAACATAAAGACAATAAATAAATAAATAAATAAATAAATATATATATATATATATATATATATAATATGTATAACAAAGAAACTAAAGTAATTATTGAAGTGGGAAAACTAAAATAAATGTCCAACTTCCAGGAATAGTTAGGTACTGTAACTTTTAAACACCAAAAGCCTACATCTCTTTTCTTCATTTTAAGACAAACTTCACATAAACTTTTCTTTTGATCTCTATTCTTTCTTCTTTCATTTAAACTAATATAAAATATAATAAAAACTATTAAAGGAAACTTAACCTCTGCACCTTCTTTTTCTATTAAACTCTTTCATTTTCTACCTAACCCGTGGTCCCATTCTTGATCAAGAATTAAATGGAGCTCTCATTTTCTCTCACCAAATTTTCCTTTTTTTTTCTAACTTCGAGTACTTCCAACTCTTCTTCTTTATTTTCTTTAGTTTTACTCTTCTCTTTCATTAAAACACAACTCTGCCTCTTTTATTCTAATTTTCACATCCCCCACCCTACATTTCTCTTCATTTTTATTTCATTCATTTATTCCACACAACACTACTATAACGACCCCTTCCTCTTCTCATTTTACTCACTCCCTTTTCTAATTAACACAAAAAAAAAGAAGCCTCCCATGTTACCATCCTCTACTCTTTTTGTTTAATACCCCTCTATATCTCAATTCACACTCCTACCCAAACAAAAACATTCTTCCTCCTAACAACTCTTCACGTGAATCATAGCATGTCCCAAGTAAAACTTCTTTTCTATTTTCTTTATTCCAATTACTTTTCTATACAATATCTTCTCTCTCTTAACATTTTCCGTTTTGATACATAAATAAAACCATGCAAGAATTTCCACCACTCACTTCCCTGTTCTTTCACTTTATTTCTTCCTCCTTTCTCTCTTGTTTCTTTCTTCTATTATCTAAAACATTTCAATACTCTTCCTTTCTCTTCTCTCATGACACCCACCCTCTCAACCAATTTAATTACAGCAACAAAGTTTCCCCCAATTTATTCCCAAATAATAATTAACATATTCACATTCCGTTATTATAAAATATGCAACTCAATCAGTTCAACAATTAATTACATAACTAAAACAACTTATCAGTACCACGTACAACACAGTTAAACGACATACAATCACTCAATAAATTTTATCTAGCTCCCCTTACCTGGAAAACTTTACAGTAGAACAGTTACTTGACAGGAACGCTCTAAACAGTGCTCCTCACAGCAATTTCCAACGACACCTGGTAGAAACAAGAAATTGTTCGGTCCGTTACGAAGCTCTCGACGCGGTGAACGTTTGAGCACCACTTATTCAAAGATTGAACGGTTAAATTTGCTGGGAATTTAGAAAGAAGGCAGAGAAAATGTTTTAGGGCAAAAAGAGTTTTCTGTTTTCTAGAGAGAGAAGGGGAAAGTTGGCAGAATGGGAAAGTTGGCAGAATGGGAAACTGACTTTTTGAGAAAGACCCCTGCAAAGGTCATGTGTCCTCAGTCTGATGGGCCTGACTGCCTTCAACTAGGGCCTAATAGCCCCATTTTCCTTAATTAATTTTTTTTTCTCCATTTACTTTTTAATGTAAAATATAACTATTTTATTTGGGTCTTCACATTCTCCCCAACAACAAAAATTTTCGTCCTCAAAAATTAGATTTACCTGAGAATAGGTTAGGATAGGATCTTCTCATTTCATCCTCTAGCTCCCAGGTAGAGTCGCTCGTTCTATCATCCCAGATAACTTTGATTAGCCGGACAGTCTTCCCTCTAGGCTGTTTGGCTAGCTTCTCATCTACTCTGATTGGCTGCATCTCTATAGAGAGGTCTTCTTTGACTTGCACATTATCAACCTCTAGCACGTGAGAAGGATCAGGCACGTATTTCTTCAGCTGGGATACATGAAAAACCGGATGCAAGTTTGCCAACTGGGGTGGCATGGCTATCTCATAAGCCATTGGCCCTATGCGTCGTAGTATCTGATAGGGACCAAGATACCTAGGAGATAGCTTCCTAGCTCGAATGGCCCTTCCTACACCAGTAGTAGGAGTCACTCGGAGGAAAACGTGGTCCCCAACTACAAACTCTAATGGCCTGCGTCGTTGATCTGCATAAGATTTCTGCCTGCTCAAGGATGCCCTCATCCTCTCCTGGATGAGCTTCACTTTATCAGTGGTTTGTTGAATCAACTCCGGCCCAGTAAACACTTTCTCTCCCTCCTGAAACCAACATAGAGGCGTCCTGCAGCGCCTCCCATACAGAGCCTCAAATGGCGCCATACCAATACTAGCTTGGTAGCTGTTGTTATAGGTGAACTCCACCAATGGCAATACTTCATCCCAGGCTCCCAAGTGGTCCAAGACACACGTCCTAAGCAAGTCTTCGAGTGTCTGAATCGTTCTCTCAGACTGGCCATCCGTTTGAGGATGATAAGCCGAGCTCATTTGTAATCTGCTTCCCATCTCACTCTGAAGTGTTTGCCAAAACCTGGAAGTGAACCTCGAGTCTCTATCTGATACAATGCTCAAAGGTACCCCATGTAACCTCACTATCTCCTTAACATATAGCTGTGCCAGTTTTGCCATAGACATTCTCAAATCAATTGCCAAAAAGTGGGCACTCTTTGTCAATCGGTCCACTATTACCCATATAGCATCATGCCTCCTAACAGTGCGTGGTAAATGGGTAACAAAGTCCATAACTATGCTATCCCATTTCCACTTAGGGACCTCCAATGGCTGCAATAGACCTCTAGGTCTCTGATGTTCCACTTTTGCCTTGTGACAAGTCAAGCAAGAAGCCACAAACTGAGCTACATCTTTCTTCATTCCTGACCACCAGAACGACTTCTTGAGATCTTGGTACATTTTTGTCATGCCTGGATGTATGCTAAAACGACTTCGATGACTCTCCTCAAGTAATAATCTTTTTAACTCTCCATCATTAGGAACACATGTCCTTCCCTTAAACCGCAAGAGACCATCCGTCCCTGTGTTGAAGTCCTTTCCTCTTTCTATACCAATAAGAGCGGTTGACGTCCGAAGCTCGGGGTCTAACAACTGCCCTTCTTTAATGCGCTCTATTAAGCTACAAGATATCACCAACTTACTACATATGATGCTGTCTGGCTCAACTTCAACCTGGAGTTCCAAATCTCTGAAGCTCTCCACCAATTCAAGCTCTCTTACCATCAAAGTGGACATGTGTACTGTCTTCCTGCTCAGGGCATCAGCTACTACATTAGCCTTCCCAGGGTGGTATAGGAGATCAAAATCATAATCTTTCAGAAACTCTAACCACCTCCTGTCTCATATTTAGTTCCTTCTGATCAAAAAGGTACTTCAAGCTTTTATGATCACTGAATACATGAAACTGAGCACCATACAGATAGTGCCTCCAAATCTTCAAGGCAAATACCACGGCCGCCAACTCCAAGTCATGAGTGGGGTAATTCTTCTCATGGACTTTGAGTTGTCTAGAAGCATAGGATACAACTATTTTCTCCTGCATCAGTACACACCCCAAGCCCTGATGGGACGCATCACAGAAAACCTCAAAGGGTTTGCCTGTATCAGGGATAACCAACACCGGTGCACTGGTCAACCTTTGCTTTAGCTCTTGAAAGCTATTCTCACATTGATCGGTCCACACAAAAGGTTGATCTTTCCTAGTAAGTTGTGTCAACGGCGCCACAATCCGAGAGAAGTTTTCAATAAACCGCCGATAGTAGCCCACCAAACCGACAAAGCTTCTGACTTCAGTCACTGTCTTAGGCCTCTCCCATTGAAGCACGGCCTGCACCTTAGCTAGATCAACAACAATCCCTCCGGCTGAGATTACATGTCCCAGAAAGTGCACTTCATCCATCCAAAACTCACATTTGGACAGCTTGGCATATAATTTTCTTTCTCTTAGCACCCCAAGCACTGTCCTCAGGTGTTCTTCATGATCTTCCCGCGTCTTAGAATAGACAAGTATGTCATCTATGAAGACAACAACAAACTTGTCTAAGAAGGGTCTGAAAATCCTGTTCATGTAGTCCATGAAAATGGCTGGAGCATTAGTCACACCAAAGGGCATAACCACATACTCATAGTGGCCATATCTAGACTTGAACGTCGTCTTCTGCACATCATCCGCTTTTACCAAGATCTGGTGATAACCCGACCTCAAATCAATCTTAGAGAACACCGCAGCTCCATGCAACTGATCCATCAAGTCATCTATCCTCGGCAATGGATATTTGTTCTTAATAGTCAACTTGTTCAACTGCCAATAATCAACACACAACCTGGAGCTACCATCTTTCTTCTTCACTAGCAATACTGGCGCTCCCCAAGGCGAAGCACTAGGCCGAATAAATTGTTTCTCTAACAGCTCTTCATTCTGCTTCTTTAACTCGGCCAATTCTGCTGGAGCCATCCAATAAGGAGCTATAGAAATTGGTCCTGCTCCTGAGACCAAATCAATGGAGAACTCCACTTCACGTGGAGGAGGTAAACCTGGACTTCTTCAGGAAAAACATCCAAGAAGTCGCTTACTACTGCGAGGTTCACACCCTGAGTCTCTGAAACCGATGACCCTAGTTCCTGAGTCACTTCCATATGCGTCATTATTAAGAAGCAATTAGCGCCTTCTATGATATCCTGTCTCAACACACCAAGTGACAAGGACATGTCTTCATCTTCTTTCGAAAATATTAGCTCCTTATTACCACAGTCAATAAGGATGCGATTAGCAGATAGCCAATCCATACCTAAGATCAATTCTAGTCCTTGCAAAGGTAAACAAATGAGGTTTACCTTGAACCGACGCCCCTCTACAACGATTGGACAACAGACACACATAGAAGACGTCCTGACTAAACCCGATGCTGGTGTAGAAACCACCAGATCAAGGTTCAACTCTTCTACTGCTAAACCCAACTTTTCAACACATGCCTCCGATATGAAGGAGTGTGTTGCCCCCGAGTCAAACAACACTACACAAGGCACTCCAAAAAGCAAGCAATAGCTGATGATGAGGTTACCTGAGCTGACTGCCTCTGATCCGATCATGGCATATACTCTGTCGGTCGCCTGAGGTCTACCACCTCCCCTGGGCTGAGATGAACCAGTCCTCTGTGCTTAGGACCCTGACCCTATAACGGAGGTACACTCAGCAGCAAAGTGCCCCACTTTCCCGCACCTGAAGCACTTCCTTGCACCATTTACATGAGGGCAGTTGTTCCTGTAATGAGGCCCTCCGCATGCAAAGCATTTAACTGTTCCAGATGACCTAACCGGTCCTGACTGCACTGATGGTTGGGAGGATGAGCCCCTAGAGCCAGAAGAAAGTGACGGTCTAGAGTAAGGGGCCCTCCTAGCACTAACTCCACCACGAGACCCAAATGGTCCTCCACTCCTAGTAGGCTGACTCTGTTGTCCTTCAGCCTCTTTCTTGGTCTTCTCCATCACTCTGGCCACCTCTACTAAGGTAGGAAACTCATGAATACGGTGCGCTTTCACCAACAACTTAATGTCTCCTCTTAAGCCATTCTCGAACTTCCTGCACTACCATTCTTCATCTATGGCCATGGTGTAGAAACAGAGTAAATGTTTAAACATGTCAGCATACTCAGCAACAGTCATGTTCCCCTGAACCAGCTGGAGGAACTCTATCTCCTTCTCATGCTTCACACTATTAGGGAAATACTCCGTGCAAAACTTAGTCTTGAACAGTTCCAAGGTGATAGGAGTCCTGTTCCTCTCCAGAATCATCTTCAGGCTGCTCCACCAGTGGCTAGCCTCTCTAGTCAGCAAGTATTGAGTATAAGCCAATTTGTTCTCATCAGGGCATCTCTTGGCTTCATAGATCCGCTCCATGTCCCTAAACCAGTGATCGGCCTCATCTGGGCTACACTTCCCAGTGAATCTAGCAGGGTGATGTTGGAGAAAGCTCTCCAAACTCCATTCTTGGACAGGAATGGCGGTAGGAATAGCAGAGGAGGAAGCACCCTGAGTAACTCCACCATTCGCTAGCATGTCCATGAAGTGCCTCTGAGTGTTCTCAGTTGACACTCTTGAGGCTTCCAGATTCTGAAGGGCTATAGTATTTTGATGCACCAAAGCAGCGTTCTGCTGCTGTAGTGCTTCCATTACAGCCTCCAGCCTTCGAGTGTGCTCTAAAGGCTCCGACTGAGGAGGAGGAGGAGGTGAAGGAGGCCTAGGTGCCATCTTCTATTCGCACAAAAAGAAAAAGGCCATCAGTCCAACTCAAGGAAAGCAAGATAACTCCCTACACATGGCTAAAAGCACACAAACACAAGCAATGCATACTCACAACCTACAGGTTCTCTAAGGAAGAAACTGCTCTGATACCATAAATGTGACATCCCCAAATATATAATAATACTAATTATATAATAAAGATGTCACCATTCAAATAAAGAGAACAGTCAGAATAGAATAGTAGGGCAATAGTTGATATTACAGTCATCCATAAAAGAGGACAGAATTTGAAACTTAAACAAATTAGAGTATTCCAAATTACACCAAATTAAATATAGAAATCCCATGGAGAACTAAGCAGCAGCATCAGCGTCCTCTAGCACTTGCTCTAAGGGGACCTCCTCAACCACATCTACTCCCATCCAAAAGGATGATCATCACAAGAGAAATCATACACAAGCAACACACAACAAGAAAGCAAGGGTGAGCTAGATAAATAGACAACATACATATAGTACAGTCAATCAATATCATCATGCTTAATTACCAATAAAAAAACAAGCAGGACATACCATTCAAAACATGCATCAAATACTCAACGCGACTCATCCGGATTTTGTATAATTGTCTAGCTATTGGTCGTCTTTGCACTTGCATAGTTCAGCTGGCCCATCCCCAACACTATGCAAGGTAAGTCCCCCAATCTGTCTAAACCCCAAGACTATAGACGAGGACCTCCCTCTACTCTCACCACTCACACTGTTCTTCTCTATTTGAGTATGAAAAATGCTTTGAGTGTAGGGATAAACATACCATTTCAAAGCTCCCAACATTATACACGCAACAACGCCATCTCTACAACCACTCCAACTCATCTCACCCTGAGATGTTCAGTTCATGCTCGAAGTGTTAAAACATAAAGAAAATAAATAAATAAATAAATATATATATATATATAATATGTATAATAAAGAAACTAAAGTAATTATTGAAGTGGGAAAACTAAAATAAATGTCCAACTTCCAGGAATAGTTAGGTACTGTAACTTTTAAACACCAAAAGCCTACATCTTTTTTCTTCATTTTAAGACAAACTTCACATAAACTTTTCTTTTGATCTCTATTCTTTCTTCTTTCATTTAAACTAATATAAAATGTAATAAAAACTATTAAAGGAAACTTAACCTCTGCACCTTCTTTTTCTATTAAACTCTTTCATTTTCTACCTAACCCGTGGTCCCATTCTTGATCAAGAATTAAATGGAGCTCTCTTTTTCTCTCACCAAATTTTCCTTTTTTTTTCTAACTTCGAGTACTTCCAACTCTTCTTCTTTATTTTCTTTAGTTTTACTCTTCTCTTTCATTAAAACACAACTCTGCCTCTTTTATTCTAATTTTCACATCCCCCACCCTGCACTTCTCTTCATTTTTATTTCATTCATTTATTCCACACAACACTACTATAACGACCCCTTCCTCTTCTCATTTTACTCACTCCCTTTTCTAATTAACACAAAAAAAAGAAGCCTCCCATGTTACCATCCTTTACTCTTTTTGTTTAATACCCCTCTGTATCTCAATTCACACTCCTACCCAAACAAAAACATTCTTCCTCCTAACAACTCTTCAGGTGAATCATAGCATGTCCCAAGTAAAACTTCTTCTTTATTTTCTTTATTCCAATTACTTTTCTATACAATATCTTCTCTCTCTTAACGTTTTTCGTTTTGATACATAAATAAAACCATGCAAGAATTCCCACCACTCACTTCCCTGTTCTTTCTCTTTATTTCTTCCTCATTTCTCTCTTGTTTCTTTCTTCTATTATCTAAAACATTTCAATACTCTTCCTTTCTCTTCTCTCATGACACTCACCCTCTCAACCAATTTAATTACAGCAACAAAGTTTCCCCCAATTTATTCCCAAATAATAATTAACATATTCACATTCAGTTATTATAAAATATGCAACTCAATCAGTTCAACAATTAATTACATAACTAAAATAGCTTATCAGTACCATGTACAACACAGTTAAACGACATACAATCACTCAATAAATTTTATCTAGCTCCCCTTACCTGGAAAACTTTACAGTAGAACAGTTACTTGACAGGAACGTTCTAAACAGTGCTCTTCACAGAAATTTCCAAAGACACCCGGTAGAAACAAGAAATTGTTTGGTCCGTTAGGAAGCTCTCGACGCGGTGAACGTTTGAGCACCACCTATTCAAAGATTGAACGGTTAAATTTGCTGGGAATTTATAGAGAAGGCAGAGAAAATGTTTTAGGGCAAAAAGGGTTTTCTGTTTTCTAGAGAGAGAAGGAGAAAGTTTGCAGAATTGGAAACTGACTTTTTGAGAAAGACCCCTGCAAAGGTCTTGTGCCCTCAGTCTGATGGGTCTGACTGCCTTTAACTAGGGCCTAATAGTCCCTTTTTCCTTAATTAATTTTTTTTTCTCCATTTACTTTTTAATGTAAAATATAACTATTTTATTTGGGTCTTCACATGAGTTATTATATAAATTGATTAAATTAATATGCAAAATTAATTTTTATCTATCAACAAAATTATATATATTTTTTATAAATATGATAAAAAAATAAAAACAAGAGAATATGTAGTAATTTTATTTAAAAAATTTCAAAATAATGATTAATTTTAGAAGGACGATTAATAATAATTATATTACAAAAAATGAATATGAAATAGTTTTATTTAATAAATTTTCAAAATAACGATTATTCTGAAAAGGGCTGTTAATAGTATTATAAAAAGTAAAATGTAAAATACGAATATAAATTATGTATATATATAAAAGGAAAATGAATCTTCTTTGTATGTAAATATAAAAATATGATATAATAAAATTGAAAAAAAAATATGATATTTTCTTTTTTATAAAATTAAATAAGATAAGTATTAGACTGAAATTAGACTATGATTAAGATTCCACTAATCTTGTACTTGGATAAAAACACATATTATGAGTTATTGAAATGAAAAGAACTAAAACTACCAAAATAAATAAAAAGTGATATTATACAATGAGAATCGAGTGAATATAATTTTTGGTATTCGCAATTCTATTTCCAATTTTATCCTTGATAGTTAATTTAATTTTTCTTTTTATAATAAAATTTTTACTATTATTTCTATATTTAAAAATGAAATCGCATCTTTAACTTTTTAACTTTCTTTGTTCTAATTTTGTAATCAGATTCTCGTATATGGAAAGGAGCAACTTCATTACACAAGCTAATACAATTTCTTCATTGAAAATTCATATATGGGATGCATCTTATATGGTTCAAAGAGCTCTATTAACTCCAAAAAATGAAAATGTTGAAAAACTTAATTTATTGTGTCATTGGATAAGGTTGAAGGAGACACTTATAATTCATACCAAGAATAGTACTTGCACCTCCATTGTTCCAGGTGACTTGCCACCGAATATTTTAAAAGTTAAAAAAGGTGTACTATTAATATTACTGCACCACATTGACCTGAAATCTAGTTTATGTAATGATACAAGATTAGTGTGTCGTGAATTATACATGAACATGTTGGATGTTGAAATATCAATACGACAATAAAGCACAGGGAAAAACAATTCCGTGTGAAATTGAGTTCTGCATTTACTATAAATAAAGCACAGGGACAAACAATAGCGACTGTTGGGATTTACCTTCACACCATTTTTCAGTCATGATTAATTATTGGTTTAATGTAATTAAGTCTTTATTTTTGTCCACAATCTCAAATAGGTTTCGGTAGTTTTAATTTACGTAGTTTTAAAAATGTGTGTCAATTATATTTTTTTAATTTTTTAATTAAAAAATTAACTCTACATAATCGAAATATAATTTAAGTAAGGGTAAAATTGGAAAATAAAATGAAATTAAGTGTTGAAAGCCTCATTGTCCTCTGCAATTGTGAAATGAAATCAAATTGGGGGAAGATGAATTTTAGGATTCGTGGGAAAAAATAAAAGTGCGATCTTCTTTGATGGGAGATGAGCAATTCCTTCGGGAACAATGCCACTCATGTCATTGTACATGAGATTGAATAGTCTTAGGTTCTTTAGCATTGAGAAGCTTTCGGGAATGGACCCTGCGAGGAAGTTATGAGAGAGATCTAAATTTGCCAGAGATTCAATGTTACTAAGGTCACTTGGCATTGTTCCTGTGAGCTGGTTTCTGAAAAGGAAAAGTGATTGCAAACTGGTGAGGTTGGAGAGTTGCTTTGGTATGTGGCCTGATATTTTGCTCCTGCTATGTCAAGATACTGATGCTGACTCATGTTACCTAGTTCAAGTGGAATAAAACTCTGGTATAGGTTGTACCCAATCTCCATATGGGTCACTGTTTTAAGGTTACCCAATTCGGGAGGTATACTTCCTGAAAGAGAATTTCCGGCAAGATGAAGAAACTGAAGGCTTTTGAAAGAACTGTATTCAGATGGAATTGAATTTCTGAAGTAGCTTCCAATTTGATCTAAAAATCTGGAGCCCTAAAAATCACCTTCCCCAATTTGATCTCAATTTCGCAATTGTAGAAGAGAATGGGCTTTCCACACTTCATTTAATTTGATTTCCCAACTTTACCCTTACTTAAATTATATTTCTACTCTGTACACATAATTTTTTAATTAAAAAATTAAAAAAATACAATTGACACATGTTTTTAAAGCCACGTAACACCCTCTTAAACGGTTATTAGAATTATTGGTTAGTGTGTGTGAGTTGTGTGTTAGATGTGTGTATGAGCTTAATGTTAGAATAATTACTAAGTCTACCTATGTTAGTGTAGTTAGTAGGACTAAAGTAGGGAGTAGTGTGTTGGGTTATCTATAATCATTGTACCTAGTAGTCTAGGACAGTTCCTTGACCTTCCATTTCCCTATTGTATCAACTCTTTATCAATATAAATAGTAGAACATGAGAAGGGTCCATTAAGCCCTTTAGAAATATATTTTCTCTATTTTTATCTCAAGATGGTATCAGAGCAGGTTCTCTAATCCTCTACCGGCTGCCTTTACTGTTCGCCGGCGACCATAGCCGCTGACGATCCCCTAAAAGTTTAGTCTTTCAGCCTTTGTGTTTCAGTGGACAGTCCTGCAATTGTCCTAGCCAAGTTCAGTTTTAGACTAATGTCTTTCTCAGCCACAAGATCAGGCTTATAGTGCCTGACTTAGCCTTTCTCCAACATCACCTCTGATAACAGCTAAAGAAGTTGTTCTTCCATACTTTGGCCCAGTAAAATTAGAATGGCCCAGTAAAATTAGAATGGGTCCTTCTCTAATCCCCAAACATTGGCATTCTTCCATTCATTTGCACCCTGAATCAAAGAGACCTAAAGTCTCCACGGAACCCTAGAAAGGCAACTGCCTCCACTGAACCAACTTTCGTCAGCCACGACCCAATCGATCTCCGCTGCCAACCATTGTCGGGCACCGTTCGCCGTCGGCAACCACCGTCCGTCGCCGGCCACCGTCGCAGTTCCGACTGGTGACCAGCGGATCTGGACCGCCTCCTTGAGCGACGACCAACCCTGTCGAAGTCACGACCAGACTCCGCTCAACGCGCCTCCACGCACCGCCTTTCTCCAGCTAAGCTCGGACGCGTGTTCTTCACGCGCCACCCTATTGGTGTCGGAATCACACTGTGCCGTTGTCAATCGTCTCGTCGGACCTCCCTCTCTCTGTTCAGACCCTCCGTAGTAGTCATTGTTGCAATATTCGTTTGTCTCCACATCATCTTTCGCTTCCGCTATCTTCTTGTCTACAAAAGAACCTCTTCCACTATCTCAGCGGCTGTCTACCATTCTCCACCAGTGTGATGCTGGTCTTCTTCATCATCTTCTCTATTCTGAAAGGTGTCTCCCTGTCACACCTTTCCGAAGCACTTGGAGTGTATCCAGTTGGCGTTTGATTAAAGGATATGCTTCTTGCTCTTCTCTCATCTCAGCTTCTACTTCCAATACCGTACTTCTTATGATACAGTAGTAAGTATCACCATTTGGGAGTAGTCCAGTAGAGAACTTTGGACCTCCAACATGTCTTTGGCATTTGGTGTTTTTTGGTTTCTGCCATGTAAAGGCTCTCTTCACCACCAAAGCTTTGTTATAGCAACTCACCTGAAATGTGGAGTTGTTCTTTGAGACCACCCGCTGATTTAAATCTTTTGAAGTTATGGGTTTAAGATTTATCTAAACCCTCGTACGAATCGGTTCTCACCAGTTCTTCCACCTTCACGTTTATGCCGTTCAGTTCTGAGGGGGAGAAAGTTTAAGCCACTGCAGGTAGTGTAGTCCCTACAGGTCTGTTGTTGTTAGCCTCTGCAGGACAGTTATTTCCTGCAGGGTTGTTGTTCTTCAGGGTAGTGAAGTCCCTGAACGTTTGTTGATGTTTAGGGGGAGTATGTTTCCAAGACACTACAATCCAAGTATGGCAGTTCAAGCCACATAAGTATGGTAGTCCCTGTAGATTTGTAGCTTTCAGCCACTACAGGCCCCATCACCCATCTGTCTCAAAGATGACAGTCCCTGCAGTTTTGTTGCATTTAGCCACTACAGGCCCCATCTTTACTTGATTTGGGATTTTGTCCTTGTAGATTGTCATTGTCCACCACTGCTATCCGTCATTCAGGTTCATCCTGCTCTGGTTTTTGTCCCGGGTTGTCTACCAGTATGTGCATTGCTGTTCGCATCTGTCTGGTGTCCTTTGCTGTTGTCCGCGGTTGTCTTGACACTATCTGTAGTTGTCAACTGCAGTTTGAAGCTCTGTTCCGTGGTTCGCCGCTGTTGTCCACCACTGCTCTCCGTCATCCACTTTTGAAGTTTCATAAGTTGCTGTTAGTGGTTCATTGACATATGATAACACATTGCCTCACACTCTTGAAGAAAAATCATTTGTTTCAAAATCGAGTTTATTTATTCCAAGCTTGGTTCATACAATTTGTATGCTCCAGCTTGAGGGGAAGTGTTAGAATTATTGGTTAGTGTGTGTGAGTTGTGTGTTAGCTGTGTGAGTTGTGTGTTAGCTTAATGTTAGAATAATTACTAAGTCTACGTATGTTAGTGTAGTCAGTAGGACTAAAGTAGGGAGTAATGTGTTGGGTTATCTATAATCATTGTACCTAGCAGTCTAGGACAGTCCCTTGACCTTCCATCTCCCTATTGTATCAACTCTTTATCAATATAAATAGTAGAACATGAGAAGGGTCCATTAAGCCCTTTAGAAATATATTTTCTCTATTTTTATCTCAAGAACGGTGTTTGATCAAATTGATGGAAAACCTTTATTTGATTCAATTTTACAAAAGTAAGAACTCAATTAAGACGCCGAACAAGTCTAGAACCTATTTGAGATTCTGGACGAAAATAAGGACCTAATAAGACATTAAACCTTAATTATTTGTTGCTTTGTTAAGAGGTGTTTCATAGAGAACAATAAAAATACTAATTAAAGAAGGACTTCTTGAAGGCAAAGATGGTAACTTTACCAAAATGTTGTCTATAAGGATATTTTGTTATCACAAGGTACCTTACTTTTTTTAAGTGTCACACATAAACATACATATTTGTTAATACTCTACCTAATTGTACATTAACTTACAAAATACTTTTTAAATTTTAATATAGTTATTTGTAATATTACAGGTAACTTAGTATCTTAGGACACTTCACAATTCATAGGAGATATAAACATGTTTCATTCAAATAATACCCATTATAATAAAGTACTTCACAATTTATCTATGTACAATAGACATTATAATAACACACACACATAGAAACACGCACACACTTTCTCTCTCTCTCATCTTATTTATCATTTTTTTTATAATTGACATCCTTTCATTGGAAAATGAATTTGTAAAACAATGGAATACATAGAAGGATGACTATTCACTCGCATTTACATACACATATCTTATTCAACATTTTTTTATAATTGACATCCCTTCATAGGAAAATGAATTTGTAAAACAATTTAATACATAGAAGGATGACTATTCACTCGCATTTATTAGGCCAATTGACAATAAGGTAGACTCGCATTTACACACATATCTTATTCAACATTTTTTTATAATTGACATCCCTTCATAGGAAAATGAATTTGTAAAACAATTGAATACATAGAAGGATAACTATTCACTCGCATTTATTAGGCCAATTGACAAGGTAGTATAAATAATTCATTTATGTATTGTCATTATGATATTTTGTTAGGATACTTTTATTCAATGATTTTGACACCACATTTTTATTCATTTGGATAATATTCTTCATATTAGATCTATCGATTGCAAAATATATTCCATTGGTTGAGATACCACAATCATAACAGATAAAACTCAACTTTCAAACTCTCGCAAAGGATACACAAGTAATATCAACATCCTCAATTATTTTAATTGTTCACATATACATTAAAAATTTGTGTATTCAATTTTATTGTGACTCATTAGCATAATATCCCATACTACTAAATATTAATACAAAATCATCTAGAGAATAGACAGTCTAAGCAACCAAGGTTTGAAGTTTAACAAAAAGCATTAAACGAAATATTATTGTGTATGAAAAGCTATTTTAGAATAAATAGCGTTTAAGAAAGAAATATTTTGCAACATTTATTTTAGACGAAATCAAGCTTATGAATAACCTTTTCTAGACTAAACTGTTTGATGAACTAAGTTTATGAACAACGTCTAAGAAAAGAAAGTGTCTCTCTTTTTAATGGACTACATGAGTAATAAGCTAGCGTTTTATAAACAAGAAAGTCTATCACTTTTATAATAGTGAAGCTAAAAGAAAATTTTTATTCTATACAGTGTTAACTTAAGTAAAACATCTTAAGAATACATCGTCTAATGTATGCTTGCTAAACGCTAACTCAAATAGCCTTTGAAAAAGCATATAATGTTTTATACCATCTGATGACTATAAATGTTGTATGCTTTACTAAACGATGCATTTATTAATGACATGGCAAATGATAAAATGTTTTGAACACGTAATACAGTCTAATGTTTATCAATGTTCAAAGTATTTAATACATTTATGATATAAAGTGCTTCGATGCTTGTATACTTTGTTCTTGATATTTGTGCAATCATTAAACTAGAAAGATATGATCAAAATTACTACACCCAAGAAAAAGACGTTTTGAGAGATGAACAATATTCTAGGAATGTTTCCTTGAAGCCTTCTGCTTTGCCACATCGTATAAGCTCAGTTTTGCTAAAGATTATAATAAAGCTCTAAACCTCTATAGTGTTGACTAAAGTCTAACCTCCCACCTAAAGGCTACCTACTCTCTTGAAGTCAACTTCTTTGTTTGACGGTCATCTTTCAATAAAAGTTATATATAGACAAAAGCTTGAAGAGAAGACAAGAAGGATAATATAAGAAAAATAAGATAGTTAACTCGTGAACGCTAAGCTTATTGTGCTCATACATTGTTTGAAGTTGAATATTTTTCTAGAAGAGAAAAACCTTAACAAATCATAAAATTCTTTGTATTCTTTATATCATCTCTTTGAGAGTTATCGCTTGTACTTTTCCACATAACACTATTTGTGTTGTAATTTCTAAAGATTATTAAAGCACTTGGTGTTTAACTTAGTTGAGTTAAACAGTCTAGACATGTTGTCGAGGATTGAAACCAGAAGTTGTTAAAATACTTATAAACTAGAAAGGTTAAAATACTTGTAAACTTAGAGTGGTTAAACTCGGACTAGTCATGTTGACTAGGTGAATTAAGAGTGGTGAGAATACTCATTATAAACCTGGAGAAGTAAAACTCATGTAATCTTTAGTGGAACTCCTTAAAAATTTTTAAGAAAAAACTAGACATAGCTTATGTAATTTAATGATTTCTTTTTCAAAAAATTAGTGTAGATCTGATAGACGCTATATTATTTTAATAAAAATATTAATTTAAAAATTAATGATGATTATTGAGGTTGCTTAATGCTTAAAGGTCAAGAGCTAACAAATTAGAGAAAAGAAAAGGAAGAGATTTGAAAGAGAGAAAAGAGGATTAGAAAAACAAAAAAGTAACTCTAAGGTGGAGGAGGACGTGTCTCACAAAAATAGAGATAGTAGTTATATATATATATATATATATATATATATATATATATATTTCTTTTTACAAATTTTGTTATGTTTTTGATTGTGCGGTTATAATTCATATTTTTTTTATGTTAATGTTATTTATTTATTAATAGATATTTTATTCTCTCTCCTCTTTATCACTTTTTGAATTATTTTCAAATGGATGTCCTCATGGTCAAGTCCCACTCCACCACGAAAACCACATTACATAGAATAATTTAGGATTAAATATGTTTTTCGTCCTTTAAGTATCACACGTTTTTAGGTTTAGACCCTACTTGAAACTTTGATGGCTTTTAGTCCTCATAGTTTTGAAACTCTTACTATTAGTCCTTAAAATTAGACGACGTTAACTTATGTCTAATGTAGCAAACAGTGAGTCCATGTGTGATGACAGCTGTGTGTGCCACATATCTTTTGTTCTCTGAAAGTCCTCCCAACATAGTGTGACCTAATCAAACCTGCTGAAAAAAAAAACCTAGCTTTTGCAGCACCAAGCACAGCCATAACTCTAGAATCAGGAACAACAATCACAATATCCCACAACCTTAGAATCAAGGCCATGTGTTGACCTTTGAGAGAGATGCAGATTCTTTTGTGGAAAAGTTTGGAGCTTGGAGAAGCAACAAAAGGGTGGTTGATGTTACCAAGCTATTGGAACTCTGATTTGGGCATGCCACAAAATCGGGTTCGACTTTTTGGTCCTCTTCCGGTTCCCGTTCAGGTGGCTGAGTTGGAGAAGAAGATCATGGATCACCGACTTCTAGAATTGGAGAAACAAATTCTAGAAGATAACGATGAAGGAGAAGCCGATGTCGTGTCCATGATAACCACCAGCGAGTCATATCAGAAAAAAAAAAAAAAAAAACGTGGCAGAGAGTGAAGAGGGAAGACGTGGTCTCGCCGTTTGCCACATCAAACAAAAGTTAACGTCGTCCAATTTTAAGTACTAATATTAAGAGTTTCAAAACTATAAGGATTAAAAGTCATCAAAGTTTCAAGTAGGACTAAATCCAAAATCGTGTGATACTTAAGGGACGAAAAATATATTTAACCTAATAATTTATATAATAATGATAACGATGCCTAACATAAGATTATTTGAAAAATTTTCTTGAAAAATATATTTTTTAATAAATCAACATATTATATTCTACCTATATAATAACTATTTGTCATAAGTAATTCATAATATTCTTTCCAAAATTTGTTAAAAAAAATATAAAACAATTATCTCTAATTTTGTAAAGCAAGTCCTTTCTTCAGGGTTACTCTTTTTTTTAATCTATTTTTTTTTATAATTTTATAATTTTATAATTTTTAGCAAATGTAAAGTGTATTCCAAACATTTCATAATATAGCCAACATAAAGGAGACAAATTTTAAGTACATTCTAAACATTTTTTTAATTAATTTTATTGCCACCAAAATTAAAACCTCGGTGTGTTTCTTTTTCTTATTTTTATGATTTTTTTTTTCGAGGGATGAGTTTGGGTAGTTTCCTTTAATTCTCTTTAAATAAAGAAACGAATAAAAGCAAATTGCATTCATAGTATGAGTTGCGCTTGTAGCTCAGTGGATAGAGCGTCTGTTTCCTAAGCAGAAGGTCGTAGGTTCGACCCCTACCTGGCGCGTAATTTGTAAGTTTTGAGAAATTTACTACTAAAAGGTTGAAGTAACCTACCCTTAGTCCAAAAATAATCTTATTTGGATTTTTTATATTTATATATTCTTAACAACTACGAAAACTATTGTTATAAAAGAAGTGTGTATTTCACAATTAAATCTCACTAGCAAATATTTTCAAAGATATTTGTCAATTATTTACATAACTTTTTTTGCAAATCAAAAAAGTTTCTTTTGTTTTTTTTTTCTCAGCTTAGCCTTTTTAAACATTTGTTTAGGTGAATATTATTTATGAAACTTTACACTTTAATTCATACAAGTCTTCAAAAGAAATTGTATCAGCACTAATATGATAATTATTGTTGTAGGCATACTTCGTTAAGGTAAAAATATCATTCTAACTTCCGAAATTGTTGCAGGCATCTTATAAGTATTACATTATTTTCTTGAATTGTCAATTAGTATATGGATTATAAGTTTAGTCAATCTCAAATTACTTCTTTTAAACTTTCGGTAAGGTTTGATAAAATCTTGAGATACATACAAGATCTTTTACACAGACACTATGGATTAATATATTGTGAAATCTTAGAATATATTTTATAAATAATTATACTAATTTCGTTAATGTCTCCCAAATAATTACAACAAGTGACAATTCCTTATTAATGACCAATAACCATTATAACATTTTATCATCCCATTGATCATGTTATTAACTCACTAAAATACAACGTGTAACAATGATTATTTTTCATTCATTATTTACTAGAGTGACAGTTTCCAAAAACGTCATAAATCTTGTCGCTACAAAGTATAATATGGTTATTTATGATGAACCACTGTAACAACTGTCATTTTTTACCATGTATAAAGTGACAGTCTAAAGAAGTAGGATCTTTGTTTCAATTCAAACTCTATGTGAGTTAAATGCATTAATACTTATATGAAGAAAGCAAGAAGGTGTAATGATTTGAATTTTTTTTCCATAAGCTAAAACAAACTTAGACCATGAAGTTTTACATCTAACTAATCAAAAAATTGAAGTGCATAAGTTGATTTTAGTTTATAGTAAAAACCTAAATCATCTAACTTTCTTATTTATGAAATTTTCTTACACTTTATGTGAGTTTGTTTGTCGACATAATGATTCACAATAGAATAATATGACATTAAACACCCTATCTTAATGCATCCATACATCCTAGTAACTTTACTAACTTAACTTTCAATTTCTTCATACTTTCATTCTTCTTTCTCATTCTCTATTTCATCTTCAAGGGTTATTTAGCAAAAACAAATTGCAAGGATAAGAACAAGGCAATTAAAATATAGTAATAAACCACAATAGCCTAAGAAAAATTAAGTGCACGATTCTACAATTAATAACTAGGGAATTAATTTTACAAGTGTTGATGACTAGAATCACGCAGCGAAATAATCAAGTTTGGATTAAACCAAGATAGGAAGTGATTTGGTTTCTTAATAAAAATTGTACTTTTAATAATTTTCCCTTTTTAAAATCTGACTTCTCAATAAAAAAAATATTTCTTTAAGACCCTATGTCTAGTTATTAAAGAATATAGGGAAAAAAAGATTTATACAAGTAATTTTATACTGGTTCGGATCAAAAGACCCTATGTCTAGTTATTAATATCTCTAAAGAGGGATTAACCAATCACTAAAATATACCAAAACTTACATCATAGAGAAGATAGTTTATGTTTAGAAAACACCTTTCTTGAAGACACATGAGATGAAAAACACATTCCTTGAATCACACAAGGAATGAAACACCTCATTTGAATCACACAAAGGATGAACAATTTTTCTTAGCAACAAACACAATACTCAATTACTCAAGGACACACTTAGTGAAAGTTATCGTTCTACTCACACTAGGTTTTACAATGTCTCTTTTCACAAACATAGAGAGTTTCTCTAACAGTCATAACTCTAAACCTCTGAATGAAAAGTTGTTTTAGAAATTAAGTTTAACCAAAATATATAGACTTTCTCTTTTGGAAATTAGGTCAAGAAATTGAAAAGTCAAGTCGCAACTGTCATTGATAATCGATTATTTCAAGGGATAATCGATTATTTCAAAAACTTTTCTAAAAATATGAATTCAATTGGATAATCGATTATCACTAGAGTTAATCGATTATCACATAACATCTTTGAACCATTTAAAAACTTTCTGATCTTTGTGTAAGGTTGTTTTATGACTCTCTAAGTTAAGTCCTACACAAAATTTGTTTACAATATAACTTATTTCAAAAGCTTAATTCCAAACATACTACAACATTAGTCTTCCAATATCTTTGGCATTTTAAGTTCTTGAACTTGCTTTTATCATTATAAAAATTTCCCAATCTTCATCATCTTCTCTTTTGCCAACAATCTCTCCCTTTTTTTTATGATGCTCAAAATATGTTTTAAAGCTTTTTGTAATAACCTGCAAATACACAACTAAACAAAAGAAAGACATAAAATGGTCTTAAAGATATGTCTTAAAAAATACATGCTTTAAAATTTTCTCCCCCTTTTTAACCCCAATAAAAAAATGTACTATTTAGTTAACTCCCCCTAAATCAGTTAGCTTAATTAAAATTTAACTATTCCTAAATATAAAAAACCCATCCAATACTGAAAACAAAAGAAAAGTTATTTTATTAATTTAGAATTCACCACTCGTATCATCATTATCATAAAAAAAATAATTATCAAATTTCTCTTCCAAGTTAGAAACTCTGGTGTCTAAATTCCTAATTAGTGTACACACTTCTTCATGCCTAGTTCCTTGAAGAATGTACATTTATACCCATTTATATAGCCCAATACTCCCAATGGTCATATTTGAGCCCATTAAGGATAATTGATTATTGCTTCAAGTAATCAATTATTGTTTCATTCTTTAAAGTATAAAAAATTACATATTCATGGATAATAGATTATCAGGTTAAAATAAATTATTATTCCAGAATGAGAATGAAAGATTTTTTAATATTTTGATAATTGATTACCACATGAGATAAACAATTATCTTAGCAGAGTTTTCCTGGAAAACACAAAAATAAGTGTTTTTTTAACTTTTTAAGACACATCAAAAACATTCAATATGCCTAAATCTTTTTTTTAAAATAATATCAAGATACCTAAGGTTTAGTAGAGATATCAACTCTTGAACATCCAAAAAGATTTCCTTGATTTTGAAAAAAAATGCAAGATAGAAAAGTAATATTTTGGTCCCCAAAGACTTATTTGGGTCTTTTATGTAACATCTCATTAAAATAGTATAAACACTATTAAGGAACTATCACAAGATCAATACAATAAAACAATTTAACTAAAAGAATATATATAAGATATCCATACAGTTATCCAAAATAACTATAAGTCTAACTTTATATACAATAACAAAGGAAATAAAAGAACTATTTACATAATGTCTTTCAAAAATAAAAATAGAATAACAAGTTACTCTACTCAACTACACCTATACTCCATCACCTCTAAAAGTCTGCTCCACTAAGATGACATCACACTCTACTCAAACCAACCAAGTGATCATTGAAAAAGAAACCAAACATACACAAACAACCAAACAAAGAAACCCACAAAGGGTAAGCTAATGTTAAAAGAAAGAAACACATTATATCAATATTCATCATACATCACATTTCATACAAAGTTAAGCAAATATCCTAAGTATATCATGCACCTAGACCTGACCATTTGGATAAAAGTATGAATGTCAAGCTATGACGGGTCATGTCTCTACTGCTCTACAGAGTCATTACTAATGAGTTTCACCCTACCAGACACATAAGGTTAGTTTGTTCCGTATCTTAGGCCATAATGGAGCACCTAGACTAGGATGTCCTACTACTCTCATCACATGTGTCAGGATAACCCCTAAGACTGAGCTTCCTACATTCATACATACAATAGTTGAAGCAACCACTATGAATTTCACCTTAAAAACCTTTTTCAAACCATACTTGGAAACATGCATACCTTCATGCATAAAACCTCATAATAATTTCATTTGATATTATAAAACAAGCCTTACATTATCATTACATTTCCATCCATAAGAAACAAAAAAGAAGAAAACAAAAGAAATCAAACTTGCATATAAGACGCCCAACAAAAATTTCAATTTCAAGTTTTTTTAAGGATAATAGATTATCACACCTGATAATCAATTATTTCAGCGAAAAATCACGCAAAGGTGACCTTCTAAATGAAATAATCGATTATTAGGTGTGATAATCGATTATTCTAGAGTTTTTTGAAGAAAAGATAACATTTTGACTTAAATAATCGATTATCAAGTAAAATAATCGATTATCCCTATCAGTTTTGACATTTAACATGATTTTTCTTGTTTGGCTGCACTAGTGACTCATCCAACAGATCAAATAGGATCCTTAAACACCAGAATTGATGCTTAAACATATTTATGATTAAAATAAGTATCACTTTGCTCATTCGATCAGAAACTTGGTGCACTAAACCAACTCAACAGGTCAAAAGTACCTAAACTCAATTCCACACCTTCTAACACAGAACTTGGCAAACTAGGGGTTTAAACAAGTCAAAATTGGCCTAAAAACAAACCCCAAATCCTCTACTTTAGAATTTCACTAGTTAGAACGCTTAAAATGAATAAAAAACCATACAAAACTCAACCTATCAACTACCAACCAATTCTACATCAAATTTCTCTTAACTCAAAGCATAGACAAGTTTCAAATGACCATAAAACAAACTCAAAAACCCACTTTCTCCCATTTGGACATTACCTCAAATTCTCGCCTATCAAAACCCCCATTTTAGACGAAAAACCAACCTATAACTCAACCTACTCTCTACTTCCCAATACTACTTCAACTTTATACCATTTAGACTTCACAAAACCAACAATCAAGTCCAAATTAAAATCATCCATGGCACCATGCAGAAATTAACCAAGCACAATCATCAAAACACAATTAACACTAAAACAATCATTTCAACTGTAACCAAATCAACATAACATTAACTTTACATCCTAGCAACCACCAATCATACTTATTAATTCAAAATTAAAGAAAATAACTAGCTTCCTTACCTAAGAAAAACCGCTACCCCTTGCCTTAGCTTAGAGAACTCTAAAAATGCGTACAAATCATAGAATCATGAATAAAATAGGTCTTTAGGACCAATGATCGACAAGAAACTAATATGAGAGGTTGAGTGACATATGTGAGAGATTCTTTTGCATGTGTCTTCAAATGAAAACTAAAGAAAATGAGCAGAAACTGACTTATTCCATAGGGAAGACTAATTAGTAGAAAATGGAGAACTCACAGTCGTGATCTCCTAGGCAAAGAAATTAATTTTTTAGATTCAACATATAACTCTTCAAAAGGCATAAAGTAATTCATCTTAATTATTCAGATAACAACAAATGCTAGAATTACTAACCTTTCTATAACTTGATTCATTTTTTGCTAACAAACAAATGTTAACTTCTTCATTTGAATCATTAGAGCTTGGTGAAAAGCTTGACGAAGTGCTTGAATCATTCACCTCCCATTTCTTTTTCTTGAAGAGTTTTCTTCATTTCTTTTCTTCAGTCTTTTCAGCATTTGGACAATATGCTTTGACATCTCTAGATTCTCCACACTTGTAACACTTGAATTTTGAAGAAGAACCTTGATTTTTATTTTTATGTTGTCATTTTCTCTTCATAAAATTTGTGAATATTTTCATCATTAAGTTCATATTTTCGTAATCAAATTCATCATCTTCTTTAAGGCTTTGTGTTTGACGACCTTAGATTTAAAAACAATATTCTTTTTCCTTCCTTGTTCCTCTTCTTCATTCAACCTTCCAAGTCCAAGCTCGTGCTATCTTAATTTACCAAAAAGAATCGTCATAGACATAGTTGCAAGGTTTTGTGACTACGTGATGATTGTGATCTTTGGTTGCCATGTCTTGTTCAAAGAAATAAAATTTAATATTTAATTCATCAGTATCAAAGGTTTTACCTAAATCAAAGAGATAATTAACGAAGTGCATGGAACACTTCTACATGTTATATATGGTTTCTCCTTGTTGCATTCTGAAATCTTGTATTCTTGAACTAACGAGTTCTTCCTCGCACTTAAAAAGACAGATATCCTGTAAAACTAATCAGGGGTTAAGGCAAATGAAATTATATTTCTAGCCATAACATCATATTGAACCCTTATATTTTCCTTAACAATCAACTAAGTAAAAGGCTTTGGTTCCTACATATCATTTATAGTAATAGTAGGCACAAGAGGACCATTTATAATAGCATCCCAGATATCTCTATCAATAGACTTCAAAAACATTTGCATCTTGACTTTCAAGAAAGGATAATTTTCACTAGTAAAAAAAGGATGTTTGTTAGTAGACGTACCCTATACAAAAGTTTGATTTTGTCTGACTATTTTTTAAATATTTGAATGATAATCAAAGCAAACTTTTTTAAGACAAGATAGTCTAGAGAGACTAGACTGTCTAGCAACTCATGTTTTGATATTTAACAAACAATAATCAACGAATATTGTTTATAGAATGTAGCGTCTAACGTTTAAATGTGTTGATTGAAATAAGTTTTTATTAAATATAATTGTGTATCCAAAGTACTGAATGAGAAACATTTATAATGAATGTAGTATTTTAAGTAAATTATGTCCAAACGCAAACAACGACTGAAATAATGGAAACATCCAAGTAAACGCTAAGCTAAACGCCGATGCTTAAGATTTAATATCCAAATGTGTTAAGCCACTAAGCGTCTGATAGAAGGAATCATCTAAATATCAGTATAATGCACTAAAAGCCATCAAATGATATATAATTTTATGATATCTCAAACGTGTCTAATGCATAGATATAAAAAGCGCCAAAAGCTATAGAACTCCTACTAGAGTGTCTAATCACCATAATGGTTGAACAAATGATATATTGTCTGAAAAAAATGACATGTCCAAATGTTAGCTTTGCTAAGCTTGGCTAAACAATGTAATATAGCTTAGTCAAACAAGTGTTTAAAAGATCATATCATCTAAATGTAACACATCAAACATTTTGCCTTCTAATGATGCCTTTATCAAAAGATGCTGACATGTGCCAAAATGTCTTAAACACGCAACATGCGTAATGATCATTAATGTTTAAAACATTTAATGTTGTACGAAAAAGAGCTTATTTGCTTACATGTTTTGCTCTCTATGTCTGTGGAGATAATGTCAACACCAAGCTTTATTCAGAAGCTCTACACAAAGAATAGAAACACATTGTGAGATATGAAGATATTCTTGGAATATTTCCTCAAAGCTTTTCGCTTTGAAAGGCCGCACAAGCTACATATGAAGGAAAATAGTAATAAAGCATTGCCACCCTACAACGTAGACTTGAGTCTGACTAACTACCTAAAAAGGCTATGAAGTCTATCTAGAAGTCAATTTTGTGTCCAACAATCATCTCTTAAAGAAGGCTATATAAAGATGACTCGTAGAAGAGAAGAAATGTTAGAATGAACATATGCAAGCATTGGATATTTACTCTATTGCTCTACCTTAAAGTTCATATCATCTAAAGCTCTTCATTATAAGAGAAAGAACTTTACAAGTTCTCATATTTCATTGCATTGCATTTATCTTATCTCTGAGAGTTATTTAAATTTGTACTTGTAATCAAGACACTGATTATGTTTGTATATTCAGAAGTGAATTAAAACACTTGTATTGTTTAACTTAATTGAGTTAAACATTCTAGACAATTTTCTAATTTTAATAACCAGAGTGGCGATAAGATTGCTTTGAGGAGGCTCCTTCAACATAAAATGATCTTCCAAATGGGTTGATGAAGGAAGATGAAAGTAGCAGAAGCAAATAGAGATGAAGAGATGAAGATGTTGGTGGCTTGCGTTGGTAGATGTCTCTTCAGGGAGTTAGGCCAACCATGAAAGAGAAGATATGAAGAGGTATAGAAAAAGACATTTCATAAGGTGAGAACTCAAAAAGAGAAGTCTTGCAATTTAGCAAAGTTACTTTACATTCAATCAAGTTCTAAAGAATTATACAAGGTTTCCTCTCCTTTTATAAGTGAAGGAGTAGGCTAGGATTCAAAGCACCTAAGAGAAACTAGAAGCTTCCTATGGCAAGGGAGAGGAATGAGAGCATTCCCCTTTATTAACATCCAAATACAAAGTAAAGGAGCCTCCCTTAATGTTGACATCTTCTAAAGGCTTCCAAAGGCTTCCAAGCTCTTCCAAGAGGCATTTAGGTGAAAACCCTCTAAGACATGTCCTATTGATGTGTTAGTTTACTATAAAGGCTACTAAGCTTCTAAATCAAGCCTAAACAAAGTGTTTTGGCCAAATACAAGGACTTATTTTACATATTTACAAAAATGTTCAAGATAAAAGAAGAAAAATTAATATGTCATCCTCCATAAGAGTAGTGTTCTTGAAGTTTTATCCTCTTCTTCCATCTTCTTGACCATGAGAAGTCCAATGTCTTCTAAAGCTTGAAGAAAAGCAAGAATAAGCTTGTTGTCCTTCTTCTACTTCCACTCTCCTAGCCTTAACTTAAGTTGATGCTCTTTGGATGGATATCTATTTAGTTCCCTAATTGGGTTTCCATCAAGTGGTTAAACTCGGACTAGCCAAGTTGACTAGGAAAACAAAAAGTGGTTGATAATACTTGTATACTAGTAGTGATTTGTACTCGTTTGTAATCTTTGAAAAAGATTAGTGGAACCCTTGAAGTGGTCTTAAGGAAGACTAGATGTAGCTCAAGTTAAGTGAACTAGTATAAAAATACTTATGTTATTGCTTCCTTTATTTAAAACATTTTCCTGAAATGCTTTATTAAATCATGCACGTCTAACAATTATTGCAGATCATCTAACCCCTACAATAGTTATTAAGCGTTGATTTTCCAAAGAATTGAAAACACTATTTAAATCCCCCTCCATTTCTAGTGTTTTCTTGCATTTCAAACTCTAATACCAATTAATAGAATTGTGTAGCGGAATAATCGAGTTTGGACAAAACCAAAAGGGGGTGAATTAGTTTCTTAATAAAAATTGTACTTTTAATAATTTTCCCTTTTTAAAATTTGACTTCTCAATAAAAATTTATTTCTTTAAGATAATAGCAAGTAAATACAGAGTATAGGGAAAGAGAAATTTGTACAAGTAGTTTTATACTGGTTTGAATCAAAAGACCCTACGTCTAGTTGTTAATCTCTCTAAAAAGAGATTAATAATCACTAAAATATACGAGACCCTACAATTATAAGAAGATAATTTAGGTTTAGAGAACACCTCTCTTGAAGACACAAGAGATGAAAAACACCTTTCTTGAATCACACAAGGAATGAAATGCCTCTTTTGAATCACACAAAAGATGTACAAATTTTCCTAGTAATAGCAAGAACACTTAATCACTCGAGAACACACTTAGTGAAAGTTATCGCTCTACCCACACTAGGTTTTACAAAGCCTTTTTTCTTAAACACAAAGAGTTTCTCTAGCAGTCACAATTCTTAACCTTTAAATGTAAAGGTTGTTTTAAACATTAGGTTTAGTCAAAATATATAAACTCTCTCTTTTGAAAAATAGGTCAAGAAGTTGAAGAGTCAAGTCGCAACTATCGTTGATAATCAATCATTTCAAGAGATAATCAATTATCACAGAAACTTTTATAAAAACATTTTTCTCGATGTGATAATCGATTACCATAAATGAATAATTGATTATGACAAATAAGTTTCCAAAAATCTGAATTCAATTGGATAATCGATTATCACTAGAATTAATCAATTATCACACTTGTCATGCTATTATGGTTGTATCTTGGGATGACTATAATGGAATTTCTTTAGTGTATGGTGTATCTGTTTGAATTATTAAATCTGTGATGTTTTATTTTAGTAGATATACTTTATAAAAATGGGATGTTCCCAATTTAAGTTTAATTGAGAGTATATCATTGTTGTAATACCAATTTAATTACGAAACATGATTTAAAAGTATCATAATAGTAAAATAAAGAAGACTTTTATAGTAATGGTTATTTAGATCTTACATCTATATTATCTATAATTGATGAAATAACAAACAACATATTTTGCATTAAGTAATATTTATTTCAAAATACAACTTTCAAATTTTTACTCACAACAAGAAAAAAAAAGTTGACATGTCATTCACTTATGTTTTTCACCAAATAAAGAAAAATACAAAAAATTAGATCAAATATGTTTCTTTGTGCAAATCATTCATACGATTACGTCTCTAAAGCTGTATTCATTTTTAAAGATTTCCTATTGGAAGGAATTTGTGGAAATAGATTTGCGAATGATTGTAGTATTCATATTTAAGGATTTAAGAGTTGTATGGTATAGAGCATGGGCCGAACAAATAACATTTATGGCAGTTCAGTCTATCCTTTATGTCAACGATCAAGCAAATTAAAGGGCTTAAGTTATTGATGTTGAACCGTAATTAAACCAATACTTAAGTGATTGATGTTGGACCGTAATTGGACCAACACTTAAGTTATAATTATCGAACCAATGGTTTGGGTAGAGAAGCAGTTATATGCAAAAACAAAAGTGAATGAGAAAACAAATTTGTAAGATTATTCTCTCGCCCCATCTTCTTTAGGACTAGGAGATTTCTAGGTGAAAAATGACTTTGTACAATACTATTCTTAATTTTTATTAAAAAAAAAATATATTGTGTAAAACTCTAAAATGAAGGAATCAAGATGTTAAAATCAATACAGATTCTAAAAACCAATACATTGGATAATCATTTCTACTGCATGGAATCAATTCCATATGATTTACTTAATGGCAATATGTCAAAATGAGATATTATTAAGTAATTTAATTTTGAAAAAGTAACTTAAATATTATAAAAACACACGTTTTATTTGTTTTTAAAGGAAATAAAATAGAATAAATTAATGAAAAAGAATTATTTTTACATAAATTAAAATTAAGATGAAAAGTTATTTATTTATTTTCAATGTTACTCTTAAATATAAGTGATTAATCTTTTCTTCAATATTCATATCTTTTTAACATGTTGAAATGGATAAAATTATTAAAATACTTTTTCTTAAAAATATTCTTTGATATGTTTTAATTAATAATTCATGTTTATTTTAAATTTTAAAAATATAATAAAGGGAGCATAAGTGTTTTGTTAGTAAGTTATTATTAATAATAATAAAAAATTAAACTTGTGGTACTTGCTAAACCTTGGAGTAGTGGTTCCAGTGCTGGAAGTTGGAAGAAGCTAAAACCCTTCCATGGAGTTTTCTGCATCGTCCTAACTCAGACCAAAACTATGGTGGGTCCCGTTCTTCGTTCTCTCTGGTCTTCTACCAGAAAATCCTTCACCCCTTCTTCCCCTCCTTTATCGCACTCGCGCTTCTTCTCACGCGCCTTCGCTGCCGCTCCCGCCGTCGACCCCGCCGCCACAACCAGCGCCTCCTCCATCGACCCCGGCCGCCTCCGCAACGTGGCCGTGATCGCCCATGTAGACCACGGAAAGACAACGCTTATGGACCGCCTTCTCCGCCAGTGCGGCGCCGACATCCCCCACGAGCGCGCCATGGACTCCATCTCGCTGGAGCGCGAGCGTGGCATCACCATTGCCTCTAAGGTCCGCCTCCTAATTTCAATTATCCAGCGCCTCGACCGCGTTTTCCATCGAATCGGATAGATAGATATGGATCAGAGAACACTAACGGCGCGTGGTTGATTTTTCAGGTTACGTCTGTTACGTGGAAGGAGAACGAGCTGAACATGGTTGATACTCCCGGGCACGCTGATTTTGGTGGAGAGGTGAGGTGTTCAAGGGAATATTCTCCCAATTAATCTGGAACTACGTGTAGTTCCTAAGGTCATGTTTTTTGATGGATTTTTTTTTTCATAAACCTTCTAAGAGAAGAAAATAAAAAGAAATAGGCTGTTGGGAACAGTTTCTCTGGAAGGACTTACAGTGGAGAAAAATAAGAAGGAAAAGATAAACCACCATTTCCATAAGCTAGAAGCTAATTTTGTAGCAACTGTTTCATATAGCTTCTTTAACTTCTAAATTGTTTTTAACTTGTGCATAAGCTAACTTTAGCTTATGGAAAAACTTATTTCATATTTCTCTCTCTCTTAAAAGTGTTTATGAAGAAGCTTGTCCACATATGTCCAAAATAAAGTTTGTTCTATAAATTAAAATTAACTTATGCATATACTAACTTGTGAAGGTTTTGTTGTATCTGCTTCTTCAAAATAAAAAATGTACGGGTTAATTTTATCTTATTGAATGTTTATAGTGAAATTCATCCAAACATGTCTTTAGTCCAACATGTTTGATTGCAAAAATGGAAAGTGCTTCTTTTAATTCAAAACTATTATAAAGAGGTGATGATTTGAACAGAGCTTGTCATTGTCACTGAAGATGCCCTTTTGTTTTAAGTTTTCTGCAAGTATGAATTTGAAAGTATTGAACAGTTGTTAATTGGTGGCCTTTATGCTGTTATTGTGCAATCTGGTTGCTTATCTTATTTTTATGTTTGGTTGATGTGTAGGTTGAGCGTGTTGTTGGGATGGTGGAGGGAGCAATTTTAGTTGTTGATGCTGGTGAAGGTCCACTTGCACAAACGAAGTTTGTTCTGGCAAAGGCCTTGAAGTATGGGTTGCGACCTATTCTTCTTTTAAACAAAG
The DNA here is from genome assembly GCA_027742785.1 of Vigna reflexopilosa. Classification (NCBI taxonomy): domain Eukaryota; kingdom Viridiplantae; phylum Streptophyta; class Magnoliopsida; order Fabales; family Fabaceae; genus Vigna; species Vigna reflexopilosa. The sequence continues at coordinate 13,265,718 of CM050925.1, read as the reverse complement.
TAGACCGTCCTTCAGGTAGTCATCACATGATTCTCAGCTGTTGCTTGAAATAGAATTGGTTTAATTGCCCAATTGGACACCTTGCTATCAATTTCTTGAATTTTGCCCCCCACATTTTTTTTATTGTGCAATTTTGATCTCCCACTGTTTGAATTGTTTAGTTTGGTCCTTTATTAACTTGACATCTGATATTTAATGGAGTTTTTGGCATGCATTAGAGTGCTGATATACATTAGCATTTATGTAAAGTATTGGATGTGATTTTAATAAGGGGATCAAATTCAGGAAAAAATGGGGGTGCGCAAATTCAAGAAATGAAGATGATATGTAGACCTAAAATATAGTTAAGCTGATAAAATTTAGGTTTAATTTCACCAGAAGTCCCTATTTTTGTTCGAAATCTTAAATAGATCCCTTTTCTTTTTGGCGTATCAATTGGGTCCGTATTATTGTAAATTTGATTCAATTAGAGACCTGCCGTCAAATTCACTTAACGGCTGTTAAATATTTAGTAACGTGGCATGCTGAGTTAAATGAGTAATGACATGTGGCATTAAAATTGAATTTTTTTTAAAAAAAATTTTAAGGAGAGAAGTGATATCAGAGTGAGGAAAGGGCATAGATGGAAAGATTAAAAAAATTGGGATTCTTATGATTAGGGTTAGTTTGAAGGGGGAAATCGCATTCTTTGTTCTCGATAATGAATTGCAGAATCTCCTCCACCTGCCCGCCACCGCCCCCGTCGAACCGGCCGTCGCGAGTCGCCGCCCAAGCCGTTGTCGATTCCACTGCTCACCGTCGGACCCATGGCCGGCCATGGCGTAAAAACCCCTTTTTCTCTTCTTGTGCTCGAAGGGAAACGATCCCTGGGACGCATACTTCCTATCACTGGCGAGACCAGCCATCGCCGGTCGCCAGCCAAGACGTTACCATCACCGTCGTTCACCGCCAGACCGCCGGAGGCAGTGCCAGCCAAGAGGTCGGATCTTCTCTGCTTTTTTTCTTCGCGTGCGAGGGAGAACCCCTCTCGGTTCGAAAACGACACCGGCCACCGCTTGGGCAAGCCCGGCCGCCGTGAGCCACAAGCCAGGACGCCACTGGTTGCAGCGTCAAAGTCCTCCTCTCACCCTGATTCAGCGCGGCCCAAAAAGCAGGGACGTGAAGAGGAACGTCCTCGTCGAGACGTCAGAACGAGACGTTGTTGCTGCAAAACTCCTTGGAGCACCCTCTCAGCCAGGGAGGAAATCAGATGCTACTGATGGGTTACGAGTTGAGCAAGAGATTGAGGTGGTGCCTCACCGGTCTTCGAGGTTGAGCTACATCGAAATTGGTGTGTTGGGGGAACGAAGGTAAAGATGAATGGGGCGATTTGTTCTAGAGGAACGGTTTCGAATGAAATGGCACAAGATTTACGATTTCGTCTGTTCATTGTGTTTGATATAGGTGGAAGATGGTCTTGAGATTGAAGGTAGCTACAGCAGACATCATTACTTAGATTGAAGGAGACCCACGGTTTGCTAGAGAGAAAAGCTGCATCTGTTTTCTATTCTCGAAATGCATTTGATTATACTTCTGTTTCCTTTTTACAACATTTTTCTGCAGTGTTTTCTGGGTGCAAGTAAAGGGGCATTGAAGCCTTGATGTTGAAGAGTATATATCTGTTTTCTATTGTTAGTAATGCTTGATAAATCTTGCCAGCATTGAAATCACATAAATCTTGCCAGCAAAATGCGACATCTGCAATTCATTATCCATCTCTTCGAACAAAGAAACGAACCCTAATCATAAGAATTTCCAATTTTTTTTTTGGCGTTTCAGTTGGATATCTCAATTAAAAAAGTAACAGCCCTTAAAATTTTTAATCTTTCCCTTTTTGTCCTTTCCTCAATCTGATATCACTTCTCTCCCTAAAATTCTTTTAAAAAAAATTCAATTTTAATGCCACATGTCATTACTCATTTAAATCAGCATGCCACGTTACTAAATATTTAACAGCCGTTAAGTGAATTTGACGGCAGACCTCTAATTGAATCAAATTTACAATAATAGGGACTCAATTGATACGTCAAAAAAAAGGGACCTATTTAAGATTTCGAACAAAAATGGGGACTTCTGGTGATATTAAACCTAAAATTTATGTTGATGGTTATATATTTCTTATTTGTATCTATTGGGTACTTTGGTAGCTGTAAATTGTGACATAGCTCTTGTAATTTTAATTTTTTTTATAGTTACTGAAGAGACATGTGATGAAGTTGAGAGCCTGGTGTTTGATCTATTTGCCAACCTGGGCGCTACAGGTAAAAAAGTGGAAATATCTTATAATTATACTTGTTTATACTTGAATGTTATGCAGTCTAAACTTTGTTCCCTGGGATTTTATTATTATTGTACTTGTGTGTCTAGAGGAACAACTAGACTTTCCTGTTCTTTATGCTTCTGCTAAAGAAGGATGGGCGTCCACCACGTTTACCAAGGATCCCCCTGCAGAGACCAAAAATATGTCACAGTTGCTTGATGCAGTTGTAACACATGTCCCACCACCAAATGCAAACACTGATGCGCCTTTCCAAATGTTGGTTAGTATTTAGAATTTTGATAAGTTTGTTTTTTTTTTCCTCTCTCTAAGGAGTTGCTCTTTGGGGAAGTTGTCTTGTTGATGCATTATTTCTTTCCTTTTGTTTCCAACACCCTTATTTCTTATATCAAGTGCAATTTTTACTGAGGATTCTGATGACTCAATTCTAATTACCATTGCCCATGATGCATGGATGCTATACTAGTATCAGACACAACACATCTTTGATACGTTGATTTGTCTCATCTTGAGAAATGTATTTGACCATGTTTGGATTATGTATTTGTGCATAAATATTATTCACAAAATAAAATAAATGCTATTCTATTCTTTTTAAAACCAATACTAAACTTGAAAATCATTACTAAATATTATCCAAATTGGACATTGGTAAACATAAAATAGAAATTGTAAATTTCTACTAATTGCCTACTACCTAGTAATAGGAATAGTATTGATATCTTTCCCTTTTGTAAATGGGACAACTTCCATAATTGGTTCATCAAGAGAGAACGTTGCCACTCAAAGGTTGTCATCATCATCAAAGTCATCCCATGCATATCCACTAATGTCCCACATTTTAGTGCTCTCTTGGTCATATTCACTTTTCCTAGCCAAAAGCTACTATTACTATGCACATAAACCAAGTCTTCAACTCTTTTGGGATTCAACTTATTTCTTTTAATGAATGAATGAATGAAAGCAGTGCGTAACACTGGTCACAGGACTGCGAAGTTCTTATTCAATGGGCTGACCTGCAAAAATGTGATGCCACATGGGAACCAGTAGAAACCATCATGAAGCATATTTCTTCTTACCTTGAGGACAAGGTGGCTCTTGTTTGGAGGGGACGGGGGGCATTGTTAGGCCAAGTAAATGTTATCAGGGGAGAGTCAGGATCTAGCCTTGTTAACAGGACTGAATTGTTTTAACAGTTATTAATTATTTTAGTAGTTATTGGTAGGGACAAGTGTAACTGCCTCTAAGCAGAATAAAAAAATAGGAGGGGGGTTTGGGGGACAGTTTTTCAGTGGTTTTTTCTGAAGTGGGTTTCGGGAAGGGAAAAACCAAGCTCTCAACACCTTTGCACTCAATCAATTTTATTTAGTTCCTTAGTAATATGTAATTCCATATCAGTTCAATTGAATAAAATTCAGTCCTTATTCTCATACCAGTTGATGTCTATCATAATACTGCCTCTGTTTAAAATAAATAAATAATAGGAAAGAATGAAAAAAGTAGTCTATAAAGGAAAGAAAAAAACTTTAGGAAGACAAAAAAGAGACAAAATATACTGTGTCAAGCACTCCTTGTAAACACTGACAAGAATAAAAATATTGAACATGAGCACCGCTTGAAATAGTTTTCTGTCCGCTTCAAATAGTTTTTTGTTCACTTCAAATTGTTTTCATGGCTGCACGACATCAAATAATTTTCATTGCTGTAATTTTTAATTGAAAATTGAAAGTGACATTTCACGTGTGTAATTTTATCCTTCAAAGTTGTTATCGTATCTGTGCCTGATAGGAAACTTAGTTTGTCAATTTCTATTATGCTGTCTGCCCACTCTATTATATGCTCTCAATCTAAAAGAAATTAAAAAATGAATCCTTCAAAACTGTGACTATTTATTCTGATTTAAAGCTGTTATGCATATCTGTGCCTGATATTTGCATCTTTTTTTGTTATTCACGCTGCATATAAGTGTTTTAGGCATATCTGTGCTAGATGTCTTCAACATGGATACGCTGGATTCCTGAGCTTGTTGGTGGATTGCAGACTATTGTGGACATTACAAAGGGTCCTTGTTCATCAATCATATAATCTACTTTATACAAATAATACAAGTTACAGTTAATTTTAGCCTTGTAGGAGCCCACAGGTTAAAAGCATAATAGCTTTAGAAACCTGTTTCTCTTGTATCCTCTTTGAATTATTGTTTCTTGTACTTTTTGTATGTATACTTGGGATCAGTGAAATAGCATGCTTAATAGTGCTTTTCAGGTTTCAATGATGGAACGTGATTTCTATCTTGGGCGAATTTTGACTGGACGCATATCATCTGGGGTTGTTCGTGTTGGTGACCGGGTTCATGGGCTACGGAATAAAGATTCTGGTGCTGAAAAGATTGAAGATGGAAAGGTTTGTGGGTGTAGAAGCTTGGAATTGCTATTATAGATGTATAGACTGGTAGTAATAATATTATGGTTGGTAATCTTCAGCTAATGTGTAATTTGTGAAGTAAACCAGTGATTACTGTTATTTTTCACATTCTATTGGTGTATTCTGTAGAAATTGGTGGTGGTATTATTGCATACATTTTAAACGTTGTCTGTGTTATCTGTCATGAGAATATCTGACATAGTGCACTTTTGAATTCCAACAATATTTATTGTTTAGGAAGAATGTTTTCATTTATTCTTAGTAGGGTGTCTTTTATTGCCAAATATTTGATTCATACATACTTTTTACTGGTTTAGAATAAAGTACGTAATAAGCAAGTAACCTTTATATTATATATGTCTAATATTTCCATCCAAACATATATTGACATTGAATTTTACGACTAGCAGGCAAATCAACAGTAAATCCATCATTGACGTCAATATTTTACAGTTAGTGTCTCTGAAAAGGCCAATAATTGTCATGCCTAAATATCATTCATGTTCTTAATCAACTCTTTTTGGAACATAATCTGTGATTTTTAAACGTGTAGGTATATATATGTTCTTTGAAAAATGATACTTTGGCACACATTTTTTACATTCATTTGATACTACTCTTTCTTGCCTTTTACTTTTTCTTTTTCTTGAAAAAATACAAAAGTTCATTCTTTTATAATCATTTTACCTTTGTAATGTGTGTCAAATAAATGTAAATGTGTATTACTCTACTATTACTCATGTTCTTTTGTTATGTAGATTTATTCTAAGCTCTTGGCAATTAAAAGTCATATAGTTATATTCAAAATATAGAGGAATCATAAAAACTAAGAAATTCCTGAAAGTACTAATTATTTACAAATGGCTTGAACTGAAGTGTAGTTTTTTTTGCTAAAAATCAATAGCTTATATTGGATTAAGATATCTTGACCTTCTACTGGAAGCTCTAGTTTTATACGATTTTTAATTTTTTAGGTGGTGAAACTGATGAAAAAGAAGGGTACAAACATGGTTCTAACTGATTGTGCTGGAGCTGGTGATATAATATCAATTGCTGGCCTGTCCAGTCCATCAATAGGCCATACAGTGGCAACTGTGGAGGTATTTAATTTTTCAGTATATACATATGGTTTGGTTCCTTATTTTTTTATGGACATTGATGTTTCCGATACACTTTTCTATTTTAAATAGTTGTAAGCTAATGAATAGATAAATTTATTTGTATCTTTATAAAAATTATTTGTATTTGGTTAATTTTTATAAAATATATTCTCAGCTAACTTAATCTCAGTATTACAATTTAAAGTTTAATTACGAATGTACTTTAATATGTAACTGGGCATTTACTGTTTGTTCAAGTAATGCTTTTTTTTTTCAATAAATTTCCTAACAAAATGGCCATTTTTTTTACTGGGTTATATTTTATTAAATTTATATTCAATTCAATAAGTGTTTTGTATTTCATGAACTTCTCTAGCATGTAATTCGTAATTTGAGTAAATGTTTTGTTTTTTATCCCAGATTATGTCTGCTTTGCCAACAGTTGAATTGGACCCTCCAACAATTTCTATGACTTTCGGTGTGAATGACTCCCCATTGGCTGGTCGTGATGGCACTCATGTAAGTGGTGTTTGGTGTTTGTCTTCCTTTTACTTTCGTTTTCTTCCATCTGTTGCTTGTGTAAAAAGCTCTGGGTATGCTTCACAAATCCCAACTTCCCAACTCACACCTACCCTTTGTTTTCTTTGAATTAAAGCAGTATTTTCTAGCTTTTGCATAAAAATTATGATATGTTTGTACTTGTTGGTTACTTTAGTGAGTATAGGTTAATAATGAACTTGTTTCGTAGTTGACTGGGGGGAGAATTGGTGATCGACTAATGGCTGAAGCTGAAACCAACCTTGCCATTAATGTGCTTCCTGGCTTATCAGAATCGTTTGAAGTTCAGGGAAGAGGAGAGCTACAGCTAGGTTTGTTCCTGTTTCTTTTAAATTGTATGATCCTCTGTTGTATTCATACAAAAACTCCATGATTTGCTGTGCTTACACAGCTGCTTATGACATCTTTTTTAACAGGTATTTTGATTGAGAATATGAGACGTGAAGGATTTGAGTTATCTGTCTCTCCACCTAGAGTCATGTGAGTTTCCAAGGACCGAACAAGCTCCAAATTATTCGTCTTATTATTAGCTTTGACACGATGTGGTCTTGCTTGTCTAGCACTCAATAAGGGTTTTGCATGGTATTTAAATATTGAGTAAATGCTGGAAGCTTTGTATTTACTGTATATTTGAAAGAATCAAATACTTAAGTGCTTAGTTATAGAAGTCTAATAATACCATCTTTGAAATAATTGAGGCCTGAGGAATGTTTTCGAATCTAACCGAAATTGTTGAAAAAGATAGAAAAGGATATTAGAGAGATATAGTAGTAATGTGACAATATGATGTGATACAAAACGCTAATAGTCCCTGTTTATTATACCTGCTATTCTAGGTATTGTACAAGTCCCTTCCACATAACAATGCTAATATGATTCCTGAAACAGAAAGATTCTAATTTCTATTAGCAAATAATGAAGTTCATGAATAACATCCAAGAAGCATGGAACTTACGTCTTTTATCATAGTTGTGAAGGCTGATCTTTTATTTTTGTTTTCCATGCCATCACACTGTATGGATTTTTCTTCTCATCTAATAGATCTTGTAAAAGGTCTACCTATTTAAAATATTTGACCTAGCCATGTTTTTGGTACTTTTTGTTGGTTTAATGGTTCTGGATGTGAAGTGATCCATTATACGATGTCTGAGCTCGTGTATTTATGTTTTTGTATACTGGTTTAGTGAACTTTTCTATGGATTTATTAGGTATAAAACTGAAAGTGGTCAAAAGCTTGAGCCCGTAGAAGAAGTTACAATTGAGGTAATAATTCAACTTGCCATTCATAGTATGGTTTTCCAAGAGTTTGGGCTTCTATGTTGTAAACACTTAATGGATCTATATCAGGTAAATAATGAGCATGTTGGCTTGGTAATGGAGGCCTTATCTCATAGACGAGCTGAGGTTACTGACATGGGTCCTGTCCCTGGAACTGTTGGTCGAACTAGATTGTCTTTGACTTGTCCATCAAGGTTAGCTGAGTTATCTTTCTCTCTTGAAGTTATCTTTTTTATATGCTTTTCACCCAGCACTTAAATGCTACTAATTTTCTAATTGTATAGTGATAGAACACCCAGAATTGCAGAAAATACCAAGACAGATTCTTGAATGTTTTATTAGGAACAGAACTATCCTATCAATGTGGTAGGAACACAACAACAAAGGATAGCAGAAAACAAAGGTCTTTCGAAAGGATCCTAACTCTCCTAGTTCCCCTTTTCCTCCAAAAGCCCCAAAAAAACTCCCTGTTCACCTCCTAATAAGACTATTTATAATAGTCTGTTACAGTTATGTAATTACAACTGTACTAACTACCTTTTTTCCTTCTTTTGTAAACTGTATCAAGCCTATCATATTGTCATAGGTAAAATATGTTTGTATTTAATGGAAATACTATAGATGCATTTGAAGAAATTGCATTCTCAGGTCTCTTGTTTCTTTCTTATTATCCTTTCCTTTGCCATTTCGGGGGAGATGATAACCACTTGTTGTGATCCTGGGGGCTTTCCAAAGTAATCTTTCTCCTGGATGACCAGGAAAGAGATAAAATGGAATGAATCTTTTCAATTATTGGACATCAGTGAAACACACGTTTAATTTTTCTATAATTATTATCTGTCATAAATAGCTTCCGGTATCATGGTTGAATCCAGAAGGCATATCTCACTAATTAATAGTCCAGATTTTTGGTTGCTTCCCTATTGTGGCTGTAACTTGAGTAATTTCTGAAATTCTGTTCATGGACGTTTGTCATCAATGGAGATATAACTGCTTTGGTATGATGGTTCTAGTGATGTCAAATCTTATGAAGCATGTAAGAACTTTCATAACTTCTTGAATTTGTTTGTTCAGGGGTCTGGTTGGGTACAGGAGTGTGTTCAGCAGTGACACACGTGGAACTGGATTCATGCATCGTGCTTTCTATGGTATAAATTCTCTGCATAAATTAATGTCTTTTTCTTTGAACTGGCATGTAATGCTGTGAGTTTTCAATTTGTTTGCTTTATGTTTTTGCAAATCATGTTATTTAATTGCTCCCATGAGGTTTTGCTTATTAAGTGTCAACACAGCTTATGCTTACTGTCTTATTCTGCTAACTCTCCACACTTTGTTTGACCCCCCTTCTTTCAACCGGCTTAGTTTGGTATCAGAAGTCTTTTTTAATTATTTTATTTTATCATAACATGCATGTTATTGTAATGTTGCAGCATATGAACAATTTCGAGGCCCTCTTGGCAATGTCAGGAAAGGAGTACTGGTATGTTTGGCTGCCCATCCTTAAAGGACTTAACAATAACTAAACTACATTTAGTTACTACTCACACGATATGCATCGTGTTTCGAATCATTAAGCTTGTTTGGGTTGTGTGGTTTTTATTTCCTGTAGTTATCCACTTTTGTTTACTTAATTGAACAGGTGTCCATGGGTTTTGGTACTATCACAGCTCATGCATTGATGAGCTTAGAAGCTCGAGGGACTCTTTTTGTAAATCCTGGAATGGAGGTTAGAATTTGGCATGTTTTTCATGAAATATAATTTATAATTTATATGTAACGCTAGTTCTTATATTTGTAAATGTGCGGCTAGTGTCTCCATTATAGTTTTCAATTTTTTAATCTTCCTAGTTCCTCCCAAAAAAATAAATTAGTCTTTGTTACCTATTCGCGTAATGGTTTGCCAACTATGTGTTTGCTGTACACATATTCAAGATGATTTTTTTAAAAATTTTTATTTCATTATGATCCAAGATGACTTTCTGATAGCAATCATTTTGTACATGTGTTTTTCTTGCCTATACATAGTTACCATTTATCAGAATAGTCAATGCATTGCATTAACTGCTCGACACCATGTAGTTAGAAATCTTTTTATTCTTATTTTTTTCATCTAGGGAGTTTGGGACTGCTAAAGATAAATTTAGAAGATGATTTCCAAGTAAAATATATATTTTTCTATCAATCTAGCTATGATTTTTCTTCCCAAAAATTGTGAGTATTTTATGTTAAATTGTGGTTAAATACTTTGACCTTGCATTTGAGGCTGTAAATTTAACAACATACCAATGTGCATCTAGCTTTTTTCTTTTTCTTTTATTGCATATATAAGCTATGCTGACTACAATATTTACTGACTTGGTTTCCAGACGTATGATGGAATGATTGTTGGAGAGCATTCACGGGATACAGATCTTGATGTAAGTATTTTTAACCTGAATGCTAGTTCTAAATCAAAGTTGGTGACTCGCTAACAAATACTGATATTTCAGGTGAATCCAGTGAGGGCCAAAGAACTTACAAATGTCCGTGCTGCTTCCAAAGATGAGAATGTTAGGCTAACTCCCCCTCGCCTGGTATGTATTTTTTCTGGCATAATTATGCTGTTACGACTTGCTTATTTTTAGGCAATGAGAATTCTAATACTAATAACTACACAACCAAGTAGGGTTCATGATTTCTATTCATGCATGCATATCATCCAGCAATTAGTTTTAGGACTCATCATTTGATTTGATCTAGTTAGGAGTTCACATGCCCTGATATTTTTAAGTATCCCACTGGAAGAACAAAATTCAAATAAATCTTTACCTCGCCTGAACCGTGAAATTTTTTGTTGTTTGTTGATTGTCAGAGATCATATACAATAATTGCCTCAGATAATCCTTCATAAGCGAAAAATATTTTCTTAACTTTTTGTCACAGTTTTCAAATACGAAAGCTTATGAAACATAGAATAATTTTGAAGTCTGATATCGAATGGTGACTATCAATATTCAATTAACCATGTCCTTTTGGCTTCTTGGATTCCACCATGCATTTATGTTTTAGACTTGGCATCATCACTTTTAGGCTGTATTTAGTATGTAATTGAAAAGTAGTTAGCGGAAAGGAAGCTATATTGTAATGGTTGTACGTTGTGTACTTACATCTGATGTGGTGTGGTTGCAGATGACACTTGAAGAAGCTATAGGTTATGTAGCTTCCGATGAGCTTATTGAGGTAAATATCTGCATGCAGTTTATTGTCGTCAAAATTATGTTACTTTTTTGTTCTTTAAAGTTTTAACGTTTGTGGTGATATTCATTTGACATCAATAACATTTGTTAATTATTCGTACGTTTAATTTTGTTCCTGAAGGTTACACCAAAAGCCATTCGTTTACGCAAGAAATACCTTGATGTTAACAAGCGGAAAGCTATGAGTAAAAGGCCAAAGGAGTGAAGAGACGACATAAAGTAGAAGGCCAGAGGAATGAAGAGTTTATCCTCGATTAAATTTTGTAAAATTCAGTGTACGATATAGTCTTTACAAGCAATTTTTTTCTTACCAGGTTCTTGCATAATTAAAGTATTGATTGTATTACAGGTTCCGCAGAAAGAAATATTCTTTTGTAGTGATAAGTAAGTTAACTCAATTTTGTATTTCCACAGTAGAGGTTAATAATTGGCCATGGAACAAGTTGCTCATGGTGATGATGCAATATCAAAAACGTTTGTTCAAAATAGTTTATGTATAAGTTAAAAGTAGTTTATGTATAAGTTACTTTCAACAAGTTTCCTCATATAGTTTCTCTTTGAAAAATATTTAATGTCTGGTTTTTTTAACAATTTTTTCACAATAAGATACATGTATTTATTTTATTGGTTTGTTTAAAAAATATATTTGAAATGGACAATCACAATTGTCAAAAAAGTTGTCTAAAAAAAGTTTTTTTAACAACTTTTTCTTAATCTCTAGAAATGGTCATAATCTATTTTATCTACTTTTGCTATAAAACTGAAGTGAATGTCTTTCTTGACTTGTGCTTTTCTCTTAGGTTTTGCGGAAGGGTCAAATGCTTCAATGCATTGTGTTATTTATAGATTCATTGACCACATAACGGATGTTAAATTTAGCAGCAGCCTAGTTAGAAATTCAAAGCCACGTGACTGCAAGTGAGTCTTAAAAAAATTAACACAGGTTATTAAAATTTTGACTTTATTAAGTTTCCTGATAAATTTAATTTTTTTAATTAAACTTTTATTAATCTTTTCTAATTTATCTATTTAACAGAAAATAAAAAATAGTGATTCAATTGAAAAATATAATTTACTTTAGTACTCAAAAGATGATAAAAAGTTTAGACTCAGACTCAATTTGAAAATTTCTAAAATCTTAATTCAGTCTAAAATTTTCTATTATTAGTTAAAGTTATTAGATTATTTCAGTTATACAAATCTGTAATATTTAATTAATAATTGAAACGTGGTCAAAATGTTATTGAATTTTAGACGAGATGACTCTTAGTTTTCTTAAATATTTTGGTGGTGGGAACCAAAACTATACTAAAGCATGAAAATTAAATTGCAAATATATAGTTTTTTTTTATTATTATTGGATTCGGTCATGACACATCGATATTCAAAGTTTTTTTTTAAAAAAAGTTTATATAATACAGGTAGGTTTCGTGTATTAAAAATAGTAATTTATGGTTTTTATTAAGTTACATTGCTATAAAGAAATTGATCGGTATAATTATGCTCCTATGAAAAACATTTTAAAAAATTTGAGACAACTTATAATTTTATGTTTTTTTTAAATTATATTTGATTATTATACACCATATAATTTATTATTTTTAAAAGTTAAGTTGCTTAAAGAGATAATTATCTTAAATGATTTTGAAGTGTCATATGAGACTAATCTAGTAGGAGAATTATTTCGAATAATCCAAAACAACAAGTATGCTAAGCATTTTCTATAAATATTTCTGAAAGACAAAAAAAAAATATACTATATCTAACTAATAAATTAATTATGGTTAATAAAATAATTTTATTTTTCCTTTTTATTCTTTAAACAATTTTTATAGATAAACTCACGTTGACATAGGGATTGGAGTTGTTTTAACATCTCTATTGTATATTAACCTAAAATCAAGTTTACTCCTAAATGGAAGTTGGATTAAGAAATTTACTTTAGAAATTACTCTAAACGTATGTTTGAAACAACATTTTAAAATTTAATTTAAATATATGAAATTTGGGAAACAAAAGTGACATTAAGGAAGCTGGATTCACATCAATGAACAGCAAAATTATTAATGATGAATGAGCATTGAAGAATGGAATTTAAATTCCAAGCTAACACTCCAACTACATGAGTAAAGTACAGTGACACTTTTTATTTATGTCACAAGGCTACCATGATTTCTAGCTCCACCAAATATTACTCTATTTTTGCTTATAATAATTATATATGGTAAGCAAAATTTAAATGTTACAGACAATGTTTCACAATTACACTTCTAACCTTATATTTTTCATGACCTATTTTCGGATTGTTTTTCGATGAGTACTAATATCTTGACCCGTGTGGGATTTTTTAATTTATTTTTTTCATAATAATAAATTTAAAAAATAATATATTTACATAAATAAGTTTAATATTTTGTAAATTTGTCCAATCACGTTTTTGAAATTTAAAAGATAAAGTTAATAAATTATTAATATACACTATTATAAAATGTAACATATTAAATAATGTATAAGTGAAAAAATATGGTGAAGAAATTTAGAATAACAAAATTATAATTTAACCTAGATTATTTATAAATAAAATAAAGAATATATGTACTTAAATTTTATAGTTGTTTTTACACAATTACCCAATTAAAAATTAAAAAAAATAAGTTTACTAAATTTTAAAGTAATTATCCAAAAGTCATATCATTAATATCATCATATATATGACTAAATTGATATTGAATTGTTTTAATTAACTTTGGATGAGTTAAAAAGCTTTTAAAGTTACATTACATATTATTTAATCATAAATGAATAGTTAAACTCTTAAATATTATATTAAACTCCAATTGGTTAAATCCACACAAAAAAAAATAAAGTTAATTTTGAAGGTTTTTCCTTCATTTTCTCACTCCAAAAGAAAAAAATAATAATAATAAGATGTATGGATGAGGGTGAAAAAGGTAAATGGAAGCAAAGCCATTTTGATTGTTATGATCGTTTGATATCATTCATTCCATTCTTTCTTTGAATGCTTCTCCCTCCATACCCTTCTGCCATTACAACATCAACACCATCCTCTTTCTCTCTCTTCTTCATTTCCAATGCTGAAACTTGCAGGGTTCATAGACACTGACCCAATTGAATTCCCGCAAGAGAATTGAAGAAAAAACCATCAAGTGAGGATCTTTTGAAGGCACGGATCGTGTGAGAAGGAAGAGGGAAAATGGGTGCGTATAGAGCGGACGATGATTACGACTACTTGTTCAAGGTGGTGTTGATCGGAGACTCCGGCGTTGGGAAATCGAACCTCTTGTCTCGATTCACGAAGAACGAATTCAGTTTGGAATCTAAATCCACCATTGGCGTTGAATTCGCCACCCGCAGCATCCACGTCGATGACAAGATCGTAAAGGCGCAAATTTGGGACACCGCGGGCCAAGAAAGGTCACTGCTTTTTCTATTTTTGTCTTTTTAGACGTTTGGAAAGGGTTGGTTTCTTATAGTGAACGTAACCAAGATTTTAAAATTTCGTGAAAAAAAAACGCGTTTATGTTTAGTGGGTAATTATGTTTCGAAAGTGATTGTTCAGATGATTTTGGGACGGAACTATTTCATTTCATCTCATCAGATTTCTATTTTCTTATTTTCGGATTTGAACGAGGGGAATGAAAATAAAGATGCAACAAAAGAAAGAAGGAGTCTGGAAAAGATCGTTTTTCTTTTGGCACATAAATATTGAATTTTTAGTATTTTTTTTTTTTTTTGGTTTTTCTTCAATTTAGATTTCTAACTTTTCCTTTTATTGTCTTCCACCCTAGCAAACATAGGGTATGGTTGGTTGTTTGATGATTGGGGCTGCATTGGGTGGACCATAGTTTTGTGGGGGTTTGATTGAAGTTTAATGTGTTGTTATTTTTTTTTTTAATAATGGTGTGTGATTTGATTTGGCAATGATGAATTATGCAGGTAACATGAGATTTTGTTTTTTTTATTTTGTGGTTGTGGGGTTCATGCTTTTGATCTAACTTTTTTTATTTTTTGTATCTTTAAGTATGCAAGCATGAGATTATTCATTGAGCTTTTTGTTATAGGATGGAGAATGTTGCTATTTCATGCTATTTATGGTACTGTGGATGCGTATTCTGAAATTGATGAAAATCATGAAATTGAAGAATTTGAAAAGTAATGAAATGGGTTTAAGATTGTTTTGTTTCCCCTTTGTGTTGGTTTCAGGGTTGCTGGGGGAGGGATATAATTGTTCTGTGGATGAATTATTGAAGAGTGGTCCAAAATTTAGAGTATAAATGTATGTGTGAAATAATGGATGAGTGTGAAAATGTCTATTGCTTCCAGATCCATTGATTCTTACAAAATCTTCATTTCTTTCTTTGATCTGACTCCTTTAAAGTGAGTAACTCATTTCAGAAGATAAAATAATATTAATTGTTTATCAGGAAAATTAAATGTTGATATTATTACATATGCATGCATAACAAATTATGTGCTTGTTATCAACATTGAAAATGACTTTACCATTGCCCCTTTCAGAAAAAGTCTTCTTTTAGTGGTGTTTCATTTTAGAAATTATAGTCGGAAGATGACAGAACAACTTGACTTCTCAAGTTTGGCTTGCTTTATTTGGCTCATTGTCGGGCACTTTTTTGAAATGAAATGAGACTGAGATTTTGTATGTGACTGATTAAATCTAAAATATGACTGTTTCAAATTTTCTGAGAAATACTTAATGAGGTGGAATATGGTAGCTGTATGAAGTGTAATGTAGGACAAGGATAATTATTTCTATCTGGGAGTGTGATTTAATGTGATCCTTTGGTTAGGTTTTATTTGCCAATGAGAATGGTATACTATACACATGCACAAAATGGTGCAACACAGTAATAGTGGAAAGGAGCCAGTTTTGGCTGTATTAAATATAGCAACAACCACCAAACTTTGTGTCACAAGATCTATAGGAAGCCAATCCATTTTAGTCCCCAAAAGGTAGAAGTAACTTCGAATTTGGATTCTCTCTTTTTTATTGGCTGTCCTCTGCTGTGTCTTTAAAATACATTGATTTTGATATTTTAAAAATCTTTTTAATATACCAAAAGTAGTGTAGTTTAACAGCAGAGGACATCACAAAAAAACTTTGCAGAGAAACTGGACTCAAGAACGTCACCTTGATCCTTCAAAGAAAATTAATGTCTAGTTCTTCAGTAACGAATAGTTACATTAATATGGTCCCTATAGCAACATATGACATTAATTTAGTCTCTTAATTGTAGAAGTTAATATCAATTTAGTCCATTAACAGCAGAAAATGACATCAATCTAGCTCTGCAATGTATTTGATATCAGTTTTCATGATTGAGAAGGGACTAACATGATATCAAACTTAAAAGAAGCTGAAAGATTCAATGTTTTTTCAAGACACTTCTACAATGATTTTTTTTTTTGTAACTTAGCTTTACTCTGAAGTCTACACTTGCAATGATTTTTGTCTATGAGGTGGTCATTCCATCATAATGCTGCACATATCAGGTCTGATTTTTGGTATTTCCCACAGATATCGTGCAATCACAAGCGCGTACTATCGAGGGGCCGTTGGAGCATTGCTTGTGTATGATGTTACCAGACATGTGACTTTTGAAAACGTGGAGAGATGGTTAAAGGAGCTTCGTGATCACACAGATGCAAACATTGTAATCATGCTGGTAGGGAACAAGGCGGATCTGCGCCACCTACGAGCGGTGGCGACGGACGACGCGAAGGCATTCGCCGAGCGAGAAAACACATTCTTCATGGAAACATCTGCTCTTGAGTCGTTGAATGTTGACAATGCCTTCACAGAAGTGCTGACTCAGATATATCGTGTTGTTAGTAGGAAGACTCTTGAGATTGGAGATGACCCTGCAGCGTTGCCTAAGGGCCAGACCATCAATGTTGGCTCCAAGGATGATGTCTCAGCTGTCAAAAAGGCTGGATGCTGCTCTGCATAATTTCACAACCCTTTTGCACCACAATGCTATATCTATTTCTGCATGATTCAACCAACCAAGTGAAAGCTTTTAATACTTACACTTAATCTTTTTATGTAATTTCTCCCTCATATCTTGCCAAGTTTGTTGTTTTCTTTTTTCTCTCTTTTCTTTTCATGTAAGCATGGTTTGTTCATAGGAATGATGTCATGTTGCCCTTAGATATACACAGAATTTGCTGTTTTGTATTGAGTGAAAGCTACATCTGGTTCTTAGATTGATTGATTGATTCAGAAGTTGTTACAATCTCATCATTCTTTCTCAGTTTCCATTCCACTGGAACAAGACAAAAACTTTGATAGATAGTTAGTGTTATTCAATTCTGAAAGAGTTATGGCTTCTTGATATGGCAGCATCTCATAGCAATTGCATTACTTGCACAACGCAACAATACTAGTGTTTTCTCTTGTTGCCCTTTTCTTTCTGTTAATTTATTTTTATTATTATTATTATCTAAACTAACACAAGGTAAAGGTAAACAAAAAATTTACATCAAAACTTGTACTACACAATCAGAAGATGGAATAACTTATATAAAGTGATTACCATCGTTTGTTTCATATCTCTGAAGTCTGTGATGTCTCTCTCATGCCACATCTGGTGTACATTTTCTTTTTCACTTCTTGTAGATCTCACCAAAATATTCTCTTTGATCTTTATTAAAAGCAATTTTCTAGAAATTTTATATAATTATTTTATAACATACTTTATACTTTCAATTATATATTTATTTATTTTTGTTTATTTTCTCTCATTAAATATTTTTGGTATCTGTTTTAGAATTTGTATTCAATGAGGAGATATATAATCGAAATTCTAATTTACTTATTTTTCCTATTCTTTATATCACGTATAACTATCATGAAAATTAATATTTTTAATTCTAACAAAAGATTTTTTTTATTATTATTAAAGATAAAATAGGTAAGTTAATATCTTTTTTTTAGAAAAATCTATAAATATAAACATCTTACTAGTAGGGTTTTGCAATTAACTTATGCATTATAGAAACAATGGTATATATCATAATATTTCAAGAGCACAAAAATAAATTTTGTCAACAAATAAAATGAATGAGTTGAAGAGAAAAGAAGACCGTATGAATAGATTTAGGCCATTTTTCCTGGACCTCCATCTCCATAAATTTGTGTTGCTAAATCTGGAATAAATTATTTATTTTATTTCAAATAATACATTTCAAAATAAAAAGTAAAAAATAAATTTCGGACGGTATAATTTAAAATATCATTTTTATATTTCAAAATAAAAATATATATTTCAGATTGTACATTCTAAAATACGGAATAAAAATGTATTTTAAATTATATACTTCATAATACAAAATTATATTTTAAATTATACAATTAAAAATAACAAATTTATGGAGGTGTGGGAAAAAGTATATGAAGGTGAAAAAAGAAATTGTCATATAAATGTAATGTTCTAATCTATAGATAAGTCCAAATGGCAAAGTTTAATCCAATACAACAAGGAGATCAATAAATATAAGGTCTCAGCATTTTCATTTTGCACTCCCATAATTTCAATCTGTACCTACAAGCTTTGAAATTCAAAATAAATTCTCCTAATTAAGATTTTTATTTTGAATTTTGAATTGTTTAATTCAAAGAAAAATACCAAATAGGAATACATATTATATCGTACAATTTAAAATATCACATATATAATTATTATTGACAACTAAGTGATAAATTATTTATTCAACACTTTGTATTCTTTCTCAAAAATCATAGTTATGTCATCCTCAATTTACTTTTTCACGATATAGCTTTACCAAAATATTCATCCTTTTTTAAATTTCTTTACAGAAGGTTCATTGTTTAGAAATATATTTTGTAGTGTGGAGTTTCGCAATAACAACAGATAAAAACTCAACTTTAAAAGATATTAAAAACAATTATGCATAACAAATAACATATTTAGTAATTGAATTAATTAATCAAATTATACTACTAGAGCGTTAGAAAATCAATATTTCCTTATATAAAATATAATCTTGTTAAAATAATAGACACAAAAATATAAACTAATATAATACTTTATTTTTGTTGTAGTAATGTTCATATTGCAAACCATAAAAAATATTATCGTGAAAGTTTTACGCAGGAGCACGTCTTCTGCATTTTTTGACTTTCTATTCTTTCCAGATAACTTGTGATCGCAATCCAAACATCACTTAACCTAACCTCTAAGCATCACCTAACCAAATTGGAATAGAGTTTTCCTAAGAGTTGAATTTAGACTTATATTTATTTTTTTTACAAAAATATTTTTTTAAAATAAAATAATAATATCATCACACATTTTTACATTCATTTAATATAAAATATAGGGTTAATATGTTTTTAGTCCCTATACTTTAGGACGATTTTAGTTTTAGTCTATTTTCAAACTAAAGTACAATTTAGTTCTTCAACTTTAGAAAACTCTGGTTTTAGTCCTTTTTATCAAATTTTTTTAACTTTATTTATTGTTTCAAACTCGTTTCTCAGTTAACATTGAAGCAAAAATGTGTCAAACAGTGTAAACAATCCAAATGCTATAATGAAACGTGCTTGAAACAGCAAATAAAGTTAAAAAAAATTGGTAAAAATAACTAAAACCAGAGTTTTCTAAAGTTGAAGGACTAAATTGTACCTTAGTTTGAAAATGGACTAAAACCAAAATCGCCCAAAAATACAGGACTAAAAACATATTTAACCCTAAAATATAAAAGTAAAAATATATAAAAATATAAATTTTATATTTTTTTTTAAAAATAAAATAATAAAAAGTATATAAAAATAATATTAAATAAATATAAAAAATTTAGGAATATCAAATAATATTTTTCTTTAAAATATTGAAACTTAATTATAAATAAAAGATTTACAAAACAGGAACTTCTTTTTAAACAGACTATTTTTTAAAACATAATAATAAATATTTGTAAACATGATAACGTATTAACACTCAGTTTTTCCTATTAAACCATTTAAAAAAATTCCAAAAATCACCCTTTCTCGAAAGAATACCCAACTGTTTTTTAAGTCAAATTTTTAGTCTTAATAAACTAAATTTTGAACCTAATTTTTATCCACGCTAAAAATATAGTTGAAATTTGGACCTAACTTTTATATTTGTCATTTTATAAAATATTTCAAAAATATTAATATGAATATAATAAATGTAAATAATTAATATAACATATTGTAGTGAACATATATAATTTAAAATATTTATCAACTAAACATTTACATATCAGTATAAAATATAATTTACCAAACATAAGGGTCAATAAAGTATTTATGTTTACGAGGAAAAATATATGAAATAAAATAATAAACTAAACTTTAATATCACCCATAATATAACTGAACAAACTATATTTAGACAAATGATACAAAATAAATTCCAGCAAACATGTGTTTTTGAATGCTTGTATTAAACATACTATATATTAATATTTAATCCATTTAGTTAAGGTAATTTCATTGCACACGAAATTATACACTAACGTCACGTTTTAGTGTATAAAAAAGTTTTTCTCAACTACATATTATCTTAATTTATATATTATTTAAACATTGAATTAGAGATATCCATTTATATTAAATGTGCTTGGAATAGATAATTATATCTTTATATCATCATAAATAAAAAATTTTAATGATTCAAACAAAAATATAATTAATAATAAGTATATTTATCATATGAAATATCAATTTTTATAATTCATACATGCATATTTAGTAATAATAAATTTAGGATCACATTAAGTTAAACATGTGTGTATGCATATAAGTAATTCAAATTTAAAACATGAAACGGAAATTTGAGTTTCTATCTAATAGGTCTATCCAAGAGAGAATTCATCAAGGATATTCAACATCAATGAAATTTTAATCTAACCAAATAAAAGATTTATATCACTTTTAACCCAAAACTTTAATGCTTTTGTGTTGAAAGTGATGTTAATCTCTTATGTGATTGGATTTAGGTTTCATTTCCTTAATTAATTCTCCCATTGATAAATCCATCTATGGTATCAAAGCTAATGATTTGTTTTAGTGACTAATTCATACAAGTCTAACATAGTCGATTTATCGAAAGTTCTCCCAATGAAAGGTTCAGTTAAGCATGTAACATTAAGATGAACGACTTGTGATTGAAAATGCTTTCTTTAGAGGGGGGATTGTAACAATGGAAGGGACTCACTCTTGAAAAGGAGATTGTTGGAAATCTAAGTGTGACTCTAAATCTCACATTGAATAAAAATAAGAATGTTGAGCATCATATAAGGATCTAAACCCATAAATACATTGTCTAATTGGTGTTAATCTCTGGTGTGAGTTAGGTTCAGGTCTCATTAGTGTTGTGTCTCCCTAATAAACTTTTTCATTGATAAACTTGTTATCATCTTCCACAAAATAATAACTAATAAAAGACCCAAGGGATGAAAATGTTTTTGATGGTGTTTTGAAGATGTTGACGATGAAGGTTTAAGTTTTAAAATCCAACTTTATATTTGTGTATTTTGCATAAGTTGCTCATTAGAACTTTCTAATTCAACATGCAACCTCTATTAAAAAGAGAGGAAATGTTTTTCTAAAGTTAAAATCAAGCTTATAATGTTTTCCGACACTTTTAATCAATTATATTTTTCTATAATTGATTAAACTAATCTTGAAAGATTTTAAAACATAATAATGGATTATCTAATAAAATAATTTATTAATCTAACAAGGACTTTAATTCTGAGATTTTCAGCATAATAATTGATTAGAATCTTGTTTAATAGATTGAAATTAATGAGTAGCATGTTTAATCAATTAAAATTTGTAATAATCAATTATTAGATAGAAACGTTGCAAATGTTTTTTAAAATTTTGTTAGAGTAATCAATTAAAAACTTGATTTAACTAATTAATTGTATTAGAAAATGCTTTAAGACCAAAGGTTTGAAAACTGGATAAATACACACTAAATGTTTTAGATAATTTTTGCATTCCTAAAGAGGGAATGGCATTAATTTATTTTAGCTATAAATGCAATTTTTAGTGCATTCAAAGATTTAATAGTAATCAAAGGTTGCAATAATTTTACAAAGTCGCAATGATGCTTCTGTGATAGAAAATTCTTTTCATTATGTTTTTCTAGAGTGTGTTTCAAACTTAAGTGTGTATTTATTGAATTGCTTAGTGGTTCAACATTGTTTTAGAATTCTTGTTCTATAGATTTGATAAGACTAACATATTTTAGATAGTCAAGGAGATCCTCTTCAAGTAATTCAATTATTTTTAGAATTAATTTATATCTATATAATTGCTAATATGTATAAATTTTATTATTGATAATATAACTATTTCAGTAGGAATTTTGTAAGATCGATAGAAGTACTTTTGATCAAGGGGAGGTACCTGTAAAAGGCAATCTGACGCTCAAGTTAGTAGTTGTTTTGGAAATTGTTTATCATAATTGAATATTTGAGTTCTGATAGAACGTAAGTAGAATGTACCTGACTTTTGACCTTAATCTTATATTGATAAGTGTCTCATGGATTCTAAACTAGCACAAATCCAATAAAATAAAAACAGACTTACCTTTATATTCGGTCAGTTGCTAATAAACAGCTTATCAACATCTTTAACCAGATATCTTTAATTATTTTATCAAATTGGCTCAATAATAACTTAAACGTTGGTCCAATTATGGTTCAACGCCAATTAACCTGGTTGAACTTGGTTGATGTAGCGTCTAGACTGAAGGGTCTTGATAATAACCGTTCGGTCCATACTATATACCATACAATAACTAATATTTTTTGAGAAAAAAAATTGAGAACTGAATGTATAATTGTTTAAATCCAAACTAATTTAAAATTTATATGCACTTTATCTTATATCTTATAACAATAATTATATTAATAAATAAAATATTTTATTTGTAAAAATTTGTTGATTATAGAATTATTTTGTTGAAATGGAATCTTAAAACTAATATGCTTTTATAATCAGCAATTAATAATTTTCATTATATCTTAACTGAACAATAATTTCTTTAAAAATATGACCAAATGGGTTTACTTCAGTTTATTCAAACATTTAAGTTTTATTGAATTACTTATTGAGTTGTAGTTAAGTTTTATAATAATTTAATCAAGTTCATGCATTTTGTGTATTCTAGTTAGAAGGAAAAATCTTACATCAAATTAGATTTTTTTTTTGTCGAAAATTAACAAAAATTGAAGTTTATAAATATTTCACACCAATAACACGGCATAAAAGTGGAAGATAATTAATTTGATTATTATAGAAATAATTTGGATTACATCTTTGGTTTTCTTAATAAAGTAATAATAAATAAATTAAGAAACATGGAGTACAGTCTAAAAATGTGCTACTATGATAAGATGAGAGAAATTAAATGGCCGTGAATAAAAATTAAATTTTGAAGTGTGAACTTAACATAAAAATATAAAAATTAAAGATTAATTTGTTTGGTAGTAATTACGATAAACCTTAAAACGAGATTGTATGGGTGGAGAAATGCTAAATAGAGTGGGATCATTGTTTTTACCAATACATTTTATGACGTATAATTTTGTTAAGAATATAAATTTTACTAAAAATTATAAAATGGAAAAGATATTTGTTTAAGACGTGTTAAACAAAATTTTATGATTTTTAATAAATTTCAATTAATAGAAGAACCCTCATTTAGTTGTTGATTACCAACATTTTGTATTACACATAACAAAAAATCAATAATGGATTGACGTAATAGAAAATATAGAGATAATAAATAAAGTAAAAACTAAGACTAAAGAAACATGTTTTATGAAATAATTATTTTACATTTTTTAATTAAAATATGTTTATAGAAGAACTTTTTATGGGACCATTAGTAATAAAAAATATATTAAGTATAAATAAACAACTTATTAAAATTAAAATAAATTTATTTAATTATTAATTAATTTTATTTAATAATTTTTCATTAATATCCTTAAAACATATATTTACGAAATAATTTAGCTTATGTAGTTGGAAAAATATTAACCACATTTTCTAACACGACTTTTTAATACATTATATATATATATATATATATATATATATATATATATACATATAGAAAAGAGTCACACGCAATTTCTTTCTCATAGACTCACTGAGTTCTGGCTCGTCGTCCACTCCCGTCCACCATTCCCCAGCTCTCTCGCCATGGATCACCGCGTCTCCCGCCGAACCGAGATCTTAACAAACCACCTCCTCCGTCGTGCACCGCCGCATTCCTCCGTTATTCAGCCCCACCGCTGCCTGAACTACTCCCCTCCCGAGCTCTCCAACGAATTCGCGTTCGACTTGCGGGAGATGCGGAGGTTAATGGACGGGCACAATCTGGATGACCGCGATTGGCTCTTTTCCGTCATCGTGCAGAGCGCACTCTTCAACCGTCTCGAGCGCGCGGGCAGAATCTTCGTCTGCCCCGACTACAACCAGTCCATGGAGCAGCAGCGCGAAGCCACCTTGAGGCGCATCGAGTATCTTGTGGAGAGAGGGGTTTTCCGAGGGTGGCTCACTGGCGACGGCCCGGAGGAGGAGCTGAGGAAACTCGCACTCCATGAGGTTATAGGGATGTATGATCACTCCCTTGCTGTTAAGCTTGGGGTTCACTACTTCCTCTGGTTGGTTATGTTTTCTCTTTTCTTTTTCTATCGTTTTCTTCTTGAGAGTAGTGGGAGTTTTAATGAGAGCTTAATTTCTATGCAGTGGTAGTTTGAATAGTTTTATATTGTCAACTCATCTGAAACCATTGCTACGACAACCATCAGTTTGGACTTCTTTGTTAGTATTTTGGGAGAAGAAAGTCAAAATATTTATACGATTTCCTACATTTAGCTTTTGCATAAATTAATTTGCAGAAATAATTTTTATTAGCTTTCTAAAAGATTAATTTTAACATGCAAAAAATTATTTTACCGAGTTCAAAAAAATACAAGTTAGGTTTTGTCGTTTGGTAGCTATATAATTCAAGTTAGGCTTTTTATACACACACACTGTTCAACACTTTGTTATTTGGATTTGATTGTTTGGTAGCTATATAATTCAAGTTAGGTATCGTTGGATGAAGTGTGTAACATTTTGTAGTTGCTGGCACTAGTCTCTGAAAAGGCAGCAATATCCTAAAAAATCTACTAAATTTAGTAAGCGGTTCTAAAATTGAAAAAGTGATTACTAGAATTCCCTCTCTTCTCAGCTCTGTGTACAACACTCATTTTGGATGGGGGCTTCCAAATGCATGAAGCTATTAAAATTCATTGAGTTGTTCCAAATACATTGTAAACTAAAGCTGTGCTGACAAGTAACCAACCAGCAATGATAGGGAGGATATAATAATGTCATGAATAATGCTGTATTGCATACTTGTAATGGTGGGACTGATGTGATTAACGGATTGCAAATCCTTTTCCAAACACTTTTAAGGAGGACAAACGTGATTTATCCTTTTTCTTCGAGTTGGTGAAAGTTAGAAAACAATATCAAGTTGGTCCCTAAAGTACCTTTTTCAAGCTAACTGTTTTTTAAAATGATGGAAGCAGCCGTGATTAAACTTTAATGATTTGGTTTAGTTACACTTGTTCTATGTTTCAAACCAATTATGAAGGGTTATGTATGTTTTAATATCTGACAAAGCTCACGCCACATGTTTCTACACTTTGCCTATAAGAGGTTATTTTTCAATCAGAATTTTAAGTTTAAATATCACTATGTTCTTGACGAAGAAAACTTGATGGTCTTGCATCAGTGAGACCAAGCCTTGATTATGTATATTGTGTGTATTTTGTTGGGAGAGGGTTCTGAAGGTTGAATTCAAGTGTTCAAATTCTTCTTGTAAAGGAAAGCTTTTGACTTTTAGCACATACCTGGACTTTCTTCTAATGAACACGTCCTTTGCCAGACAAACTTCCAGGACCTATAGTGTAATGATATTCTGTGCCCTTTAAAGCACGCAAGCTGTTGGAGGAATTGAAACGTAAATAAATTAACTAGTTTAATTTCTCCTATTGTTTTTTTCTTATTTTTTTGGTGCGGCATTTTCAAGAACAAGAATTGAATGATGTATAATGGATTTCAGGGGCGGGGCCGTGAAGTTTTTGGGAACCAAGCGCCATCATGACAAGTGGTTAAGTGCTACTGAAAACTATGACATGAAGGGTTGTTTTGCTATGTCTGAGTTGGGCCATGGAAGTAATGTATGTGAAGGTCGCTACATTAGTTGTGTTCATTTGGTCCACAATTAATTTCTTATGATTTTTCCTTGTCACCTTTAATAATTCTTTCCACACTAATTTTTACAGGTGCGAGGAATTGAAACAATCACTACATATGATTCAAACACTGGAGAATTTGTAGTCAATACTCCATGTGAATCTGGTCAGAAGTATTGGATTGGTGGTGCAGCAAATGTAATGATTCTTTTTGTATAAATGATAATTATTTAAAAGCCTAGACATGATATGATTAGGTGCTCAGATTTTTCTCCTGCTCCAACTTTGTATATATTAACCCTCTGTTATTAACTTGTTCTCCTATTCAGCATGCTACACATACTATAGTCTTTTCACAGCTCTATATAAATGGAAGCAATCAAGGGGTGCATGCTTTCATTGCCCAAATCAGGGATTCAGATGGAAACATATGTCCTAACATTCGAATAGCTGATTGTGGTCACAAAATTGGTTTAAATGGTGTTGATAATGGCCGTATCTGGTAATACATGCATTTTCAAACAAGTGTATGAAAAATGAATTTCATATAAGTGAATGATCTCAGAAACTCTGGACACGGATCCTCAGGTTTGATAATGTGAGGATACCTCGGGAGAATTTGTTGAATTCTGTGGCTGATGTTTCCCCAACTGGTCAATATTTGAGTGCCATAAAAAATGTTGATCAGGTGATTTGCTTTTTCAGAGAGATGATGTTCTCTTTGCTCTCCTTGTGGTCTTTTTTATTCCCTTTGAGAAGCTTGTTCACATATCTTTTGTTGTATGTTATTCTTGTGACAGAGGTTTGCTGCTTTCTTAGCCCCTTTAACCAGTGGTCGAGTTACTATTGCTGTTAGTGCTGTTTACATGTCCAAGGTAGTGAGACCATCTATATTTGTGGATTTAACGTTTGTCTGTGTATTTTATTTTCTTTGTATTTAACTAACTCATTTCACATTTGATATCTTAACTTATCGTGTCATTTATTTGTCCTTAGATTAGCTTGGCCATTGCTATAAGATATGCACTGTCAAGGCGGGCATTCTCCATGACACCAAATGGGCCTGAAGTTTTACTGCTTGATTACCCTAGTCATCAACGACGTCTGTTACCTTTACTTGCAAAGGTGTAAGTCCTCTAATTACAGGCATTTTGATATCTATTTGATCAGACCTCAGAAATAAAAATGATTCAATTCTTTATGGGAAACTGAAGCTTAGGTTTTCCATTTTGAATATATTCCTTGTTGGTTTTTTAGAAGAAAAATGAAGCAACAGGAAAATAAAGATAGAAGACGGTGGAGAATTTCTGAATTCAGGAAAAAGATAATTTATTCAATATACCATCAGTACATATATAATGATTCAAAAAATTCAAAAAATTCAAAAATAAACTAAAAACATCCACTTAATAGTTTTCACGTGGATAAATTACGGGATTTGCTCCTAAAGTGTAGCAACCACTTATTTACTCAGTCCTATCTAATAAATTAAAATAAATTAAGGCAGTTACAAAAAACATATTTTTAACACTCCTCCTTACTTTTTGAATTGCGAAAGTCCATGAAAGATCAATCTGGCTTCGGAAAAACATATCTTATTCCTGAACTGTGAATCCCAACATAGCTCTTCGTCTTCATAGTCAAGAAGCTCCTCCTCATTCCAATAACGTATTAAACTGTTTCCTGGTTTGTCTATAGTCAAACATGATACGATCATGGCCCTAGCATTGTAGCTAGAAGGGGCAACAAATAATCACTTTGAAGGGGCATGTCCTTAACTCTATCGACATTTCTAATGAAAGAATTTGTTTTGCCTCCATGGCAAACTACAACCACATTGAAAAAGAACAACATTAATGTTGCAACCATTGCTGCAAAATAAAAAAAACTCTTTGCATCCAAAATATGATGAGAATGACTTAACTTCTTGTGCCAGATTTTTGTCACATTTTCCTTGAATGAAAAAATAGTTTGCTCCTCCTCTAATGGTTTTAGAGCAAAGCTTTTACCTTTCATTTTCACCTTGAACATATCTTGACCAGCTGCATCTTTAATAAGCAATTTTTGTCTTCAAAAATAACTCTAAATCCTCTTTCAATCAATTGACCAACACTTAACAAATTTTGGTCAATTTCAGGAACGAAAAGAACGTCTGGAATAAGCTTTGTGCCTGCACAGCTTGTAATTGCAACTGTCTCCTTGCCTTTGACTGAGATATAATCACCATTACCTATTCTGACTTTGGTGACATCAGTTGGCCTCAAATCTCTGAAAAAAGCCTTGTTGAAGGTCATGCGGTTGGTACAACCGCTATCTATCAGCCAGCTTTCACTTGATTCACTGCTCAAGAAACAAGTAGCTACAAATAGCAGGTCTTCCTCCTCCTCCTGATAAACAGCCTTAGCTTCTTCCTCTTGTTGTCTATTTTGGTTTTTGCATATGACAGCTTCATGCCCAAGTTGATTGCACTTGGTGCATTTAGCGTCAGGTCTTTGCCATCATCTGAATGGAGGGTGACCCATTTTGCCACAATGTTGATAAGGTGGGTAACTTTTCTTTCCACCCTTTCCTTTATCGTAACTATTTGTATTGCTCTGACTTCTGGCTGGATGATTCTTCTTGTAGTTTCTGGCTTGTTGGCTCTTGACTAGAAGAACACCTTCAACATGATCTTTCCTCATCAAACTTCGTTGCTCTTGGGCTTGGAATGCATGTAGCACTTCTGCAAATGTGATTTTAGACAAATCTCCTGTGTTCTCCAAAGAAGCAATAAATGCTTCATACTTTTCTGGCACTGTTACTAGAATTTTCTCAACAATTATGGAATCAGGAAAATTGCTGCCCAACAACCTTTTCTTGTTGGCAATACCCAACAATTTGTCTGAGTATTCTTTGATTTTTTCAGACTCTTTCATCCTTTCCAATTCAAATTCCCTCATTAAATTAAGCACCTGCATGCTTCTTATTCTTTCATCCAGCGTACTCTTCCTTTAAATAATCCCAAATTTCTTTGGCTGATTTAAGAATCATAATTCTTGTGAAGATGGTTTGAGAAACACCAGCAAATAGACATGATTTTGCCTTTGCTTTTCTAGTTTTTCTTTCCTTGTGAATTTTGATCTGGGCCATGATAGGATTATCCGGCAGCGGAAGAACTTCATAATCTGCTTCCCAAAGATCTAGAGCCTCCAGGTAAGTTTCCATTTTGACAACCCAAATATCATAGCTTTCTCCATCAAAGACTGGAGGTGCAACTTGTGAGAAATTTGATTCAACATCCATTTTCACAGTTCCCGTAAGAAAAAAAACTCTGATACCACTTGTTGGTTTTTTAGAAGAAAAATGAAGCAAGAGGGAAATAAAGATAGAAGACGGTGGAGAATTTTTGAATTCAAGAAAAGGATAATTTATTCAATATACCATCAATACCTATATAATGATTCAAAAAATTCAAAAATAAACTAAAAACATCTACTTAACAGTTTTCAGGTGAATAAATTACGGGATTTGCTCGTAAAGTGTAGCAACCACTTATTTACTCAGTCCTATCTAATAAATTAAAATAAATTAAGGCAGTTACAAAAAACATAATTTTAACATTCCTCAATGTAAGTTGCCTTTTGTTTTTCTTACCAAAATGTTAAGACAAAGAATCTTTGAAAATATGCTCAATATTACAGGCCTAGTTAATTTTTACAAAAGTTCAGTGGTCATTTTCCCGGATACCCTAGTTTAACCAATTATTGAATATAAATAGACCAAGACAATTCCTTTATATGTTCATTTCTTTACTTTTTTGGTTCAGATATGCAATGAGTTTTTCTGCAAATGACCTCAAAATGATGTATGTTAAAAGAACACCGAAGTCAAACAAAGCAATTCATATTATTTCTAGTGCATACAAGGCTACTTTTACTTGGAATAATATGCGTACTCTCCAGGTAAGTTTTTCCTGGGGTTTGATAGGTAGTATTGTAAGCTGTTTCCCTCTCTGAGGTTCTATTAATGCTTGAACTAGGAATGTCGGGAAGCCTGCGGAGGCCAAGGAGTTAAATCTGAAAATCGTGTTGGTCAATTCATGGGTGAATTTGATGTGCAATCGACATTTGAGGGGGACAACAATGTTCTGATGCAGCAGGTAAAATGAATATTCTGTTAAATATGAAATTTGATTAATAATCGAACACAACATTTTTATTATCAAACCCAGGAAATACGAGCTGATTTCATTGTGCAAATCATTAATTGGTTCCTAATAAGTTGTGTTTGTTTATTTTCATTTGAATTTTAAGCAGTGTAATAGTAATTAATATGAAATAGTTATACAAAATCCAACTTAGGACTAGATGGGCCTTCATCAAAAGGCATTTAACTTTGGGTTGTTTGATTTCTAAAATTAGTACTTAGGCCTTTTTGTTCCGATGTTAGAATTTTGATCCTTGTGACTTTTGATTTTTATTAATTGAGATTTCTCCAAAAAGGTATAGGTTAGGGTATCCTTTGTCAGGGACAATTTGTTTTTAGTTCTTTACAGAGATATTTGATGAAATGAACTTATTATGTTTAAAGAACTGTTTTGTTTTTAATTGTATAGTTGACTTTAGGCTTCTATAACCAACCGTTTTTCTTTTCTTTTAGGATAACCTTTTTTAATTAGACTTTCTAGCTATTACTTATTGCATGCTCACTGGAAGACTTAAAAGTAGCATGAAAATTCGTGTCAAATTTAGGCTAGTTCTTTCCATTTTATTGAATGTGAATGAATTTTCACGTGTTCTTCATTACATTTCAGATTAGCAAGGCACTCTTTGCAGAATACGTAGCATGTCATAAGCAAAACAAACCTTTCAGTGGTTTAGGATTAGAGCACATGAACAAACCTTTGCCTGTTATCCCATCTCACCTAACAACTGCAACCATTAGGAGCAGTGAATTTCAGGTAATCATTTGATTATGCCTGTTGAAATTTGGAGAAGCCATATAGAAGCATCTATCTGTTTCTTACGTTACCTCTCACTCACACAGATTGATCTGTTCCACCTAAGAGAGCGAGACCTATTGAGGCGCTTTGCTGAAGAGGTCTCAGAATACCAAGCTCGTGGAGAAAGTAAAGAGTCTGCTTTCATTCTAGTGAGGATTCTACCTGGTCTTTTTGTTTTTTCCTTCCATCTTTTCCTTGTGTTTAAATTTGGAACACTTTTCTGTTCCAGAGTTATCAGCTAGCAGAAGACTTGGGCAGAGCTTTCTCAGAACGAGCAATACTGAAAACCTTCATTGATGCCGAGTCAACTTTACCAGCTGGTTCATTGAAGGTAAATCATATTATTGCTTGCTATAAAATAGTACTGGTAAAACGCTCTCTATAGCGTGTTTTTTACTATTTATTTAAATCTGGAAGTCATTGATCCTGTCATGGCACTTGATCAAGGTTGAATGGTTTGTTTAACCGAGGTCCGGTATTGAACCTTTATTAATAAAATTCATTAAAAATACACAAATGTAATGTTAAAGATGTATAATATCATAATTTTATGATTATAGAAGCTAAAATAAAACAAATTTATAGGCTCTTAACATTAAAATATATATAAAAAAGTTTAAATAAAATAAGTGCATCATGCTCAAATTGAAATTTCAATAATATACATCGAGATTTATTAATAATAGAAAAATTATATCTAGAATAAAGAAATTGACTAATATTTAAGTTGATTTTTATTTTATAAGATTAAAACGTTAAAATTGTAATTTATTAAATTTTTTATTGAACTGGTTTGACCAATTTTTGGACCGGTTTTACTGGTTTATGTATTACTTGCTTTGCACTAAATCAAACCGGATAAGAAACTAGTTCCTGGTTAAATCGGTCCGGTTCCAAACGCCGTGACATTCATTATTGGTTAAGTTGTGCTAGAAATTACAAAATCACTAGTTGGACTTGTTAAGACGTGGGATCCACACAATTTTTGTGATATTTAAGAAGACCTTGTTTGGGTAAGTTTTTCTATTAAAATTCATTGAAAAAATAGATAAATTATTTTTTTTAGCAAAATTTATTTCAAGTTAAAATTAGTTTTTTTTTTGTAGGAATTAAGGAAGGGTAACTTCTTCACAAGCTGATTTTAATAATACTTAAGTGAAATTTATTGGAAAGAAGTTTATTTATAATTTTTTTTGCATGAGTGTTGGTAGAAGGGTTAAATATGTTTTTGGTTTTTTAATTTTATATGAAAATTAAATTATTTTCTCTTTGAAAATTTGGTTCAATTTAGTCCTTCAATTTTAGAAATATGTACATTTAGTTTTGTAAATTAAATTTTTTTAAATTTATATAATGTATCAAATGTGTTTCATGATAACATTTGAATAGTTTATACTGTTTGACATATTTCTGTGTCAATGTTAGCTTAGTTTAGAAACATGTTTGAAACATCAAATAAATTTAACAAAATTTAGTTAAAAGAAATAAATTCACACAGTTCTAAAGATAGATGACTAAATTGGTCCAAAATTTCAAAAAATGACTAATTTTAATTTTCACGAAAAAGTAAAGGAATCAAAAGTATATTTAATCTATTGTTAGAGTAACTTGTCTAAATAGAACTCAAACTTTAGTATTCAATACAGTATATTCTAAAGGGTGTGTTGTGGAGACTATGTTAGCATTTTTGTACTGCTACAGTGCCATGTGTTTCTTGCGCAATTATTTGTAGGGTAAAAATGTGTAACAGATCCATTAATAGATCTGTTTACTTTTATTTGCCTTCTGTGTAGAATGTGTTGGGTCTATTGAGATCGTTGTATGCTGTGATAAGTGTGGATGAAGATGCTTCCTTTCTTCGATATGGATACTTGTCAACAGAGAATGCTTCTGCAGTGAGGAAAGAAGTGCCAAAACTATGCGCTGAACTTCGACCACATGCACTTGCCTTGGTCAGTTCCTTTGGTATTCCTGATGCTTTTTTGAGCCCTATTGCATATAACTGGCTTGACTCAAATTCTTGGTCTTCTCAACTTTAGCAAGCTTATGCAAATTTCTGCATTTGAATAGTATCTTTGTTGCATGTTATTGGGTGAATAAAAAGTTAAAGAACAAAATAAAAAGTTGGTATATGAGGGAAACCAAGGCCAGATCATTCGGATTGAGTTTCATCAATTATTTCTGTACCATTTAGTAAATAGCTCTTAAGGTATTTGAATCTGATAAATGTACCTCAATTACATCTTTATATTTTGTTGAATCAGAAATTCCAATTTCTAAGATTTCTTATTAAAGTACCTTTAAATTCTTGAACATGAATTCGTTTATTCTTGTCTTGACATGCGTTAAGTTAAAGTTAGTTTATGTCACTGCTGATGTGGTCTGTATTTATGTTTACACAGGCATGAGTTTTTTCATATGTTTACACAGGCTAACTAACTAACACAGACTGTGCAAACAAACATTATTTTGCTTTGAAGAGTGAAGCACAAGGAATAAAACCTGAAGGAAAACAGAAGTAGAAAATATATGCTTGTGAGATAAATAGAAATAAATAAGAAAAAAGTGGAACAATTATTTTGGAAATCTTTCTTCAACTAACATGCATAACTAATAAAAAGGAAGTAAATAATGATTAAGAATTAAAAGAAAAAAGTAATTGTGATTGGGAAGTGGGTTTTGTAATTTTTTATGAGTTTAAGTATTTTTTTTATTTTTTAAATACTATTCTTGGGATACTGATTAACAAAAGTCTAAAAGTTAAAAAAATAATTAATAATAAGAGATGTTGAAGAATTTTCTTTAAGCTAAAACTCAATCGCGACTCTAAGAATAAAGTTTAAAAAGTGATGTAACACAAGAAATTTAATGAGTAAAATCACACCAAAACTTAGTCATTTCATAAAAGGACATTTGACTGCCTACGAAACCTACATACAATAAGAAAACCGACTAATAAAGCATACAAAAAAAAAAAAGTTAGAACTAACGAGATATATATATATATATATATATATATATATATATATATATATATATATATATATATATGGGTTTTTTAACTTGCGTACGTTTTTGGTACATTTTAGTGTTTTAATAGACAAAAATATTTTAATATATTATAAATTTTAAATTTTAAGATTAAGGATATTTTAATAATTTTTATTTTCAAAACTAAAAAAAATAAAAATAAAACAATCATGATGTCCTATGTGAACATGTTTTAAAAAAAAATTATAATTCTTTATATTTATAATCTATTTTGAGTCTTAAAAAAAGTTCTTGAACAACATAATGTTATTTAAGAAATAGTTCATCAATAATATTTTTTTATGAAAAAGAAAGAAATGTTTTCAAAAAAAAAATAAAATCAAAATTTCAAAACATTAAAAAAAATGAAAATAACAAACTCTTTTTTTTAAGATTTTATTCATTGTAACAAGAACATTTTTAAGTCCATTAGGCCCTGTTGATAGTTTTTTTCAAATTAAATTTCTTGAAAAAAAAAACAAATTAATACGATAAAAAAAAATCTCAAATTTTTTTATCATTTTCATTTTGCCAAAAAAAACATAGAAAGGGATATCATACGTTTTTTTTATCAATTTTTTTAAATAACTGATAGTATTTTCTGTTGAGATATGTGTTCGCGCATTGCTTGAAAACACTCATCCTCCAGCCTTTCCCAAAAAGAAAAAAAGTTTAGCTCTAACAAACACTAATATTACCCACAAACTAGAGCATATTGGTCTTGCCAAAGTTATTCTCACTTGTGCTCTTTGGGAACTCCCTAACTAGCCAAAAGCATGCGAAAGAAAATCAAACCAATTGGGGCAATCCTTTTTCAATAAATCCTTTCCATACCCGTTCCCTATCCTGAACAAAACCCATGCCTAAAAACTGGGGTAACTTTGACATTCATGGATCCATATCTCCATACTCATTTTACCAAACACCAACATCCTTTTGGTGTGTTGTATCTCATATTGATATTCACATATTACACGCCAACGTGGTTATCCCCGTGTCCTTTAAATCCTTTTAAATATTTACCACTTTTAACTTTCTTATGAATTCAAGCATGCACATACCAA
Organism: Vigna reflexopilosa; assembly: GCA_027742785.1. Classification (NCBI taxonomy): domain Eukaryota; kingdom Viridiplantae; phylum Streptophyta; class Magnoliopsida; order Fabales; family Fabaceae; genus Vigna; species Vigna reflexopilosa. Next base: position 13,230,427 of record CM050925.1, on the reverse strand, counting down.
TGTTTCAAAAGAAAATGTCAAGCACTGTTTTGAATATTCGACTTCATAATTTTTGACATCCATTGGTTTTTTTTTTAAAAAATGTAAGACATATATGAATTTGATGATTTCAAAGAAATAAAATTCACTCCACAAAAATAAAGTAATAAAAAAAATCAATCAAAGTTTAAAAAAAATCAAAAACACCTAGTTGCATAGTATTGCATCATGGGCAAAATATCTGCATAAATAACTATCATGTATATCTTCGTCAATAAGATACTTTATGAATGGTTATCAAACCTATTTCATTCAAAAATACAAAAAGATCAACATGCATCTAGGTTTCCTCTTTCAAGTTAGCCAGGTCTTTCTATATTGGTCTTCTATTAAGCAATGGTCGAAACGAGGTTTTTCATTATAGATCCATACATTTATGCATTCAGCATCATTCGAGGAGTTGCTTGTGTTTATCGGTGGCGGAGGGTTCCGGCTTCGGATGTGACGGCGGTGGTGGAATGTTGGGAGTAAGTTACGAACCTGGGAGAGGTTCTGAAGTTGAAACTAAGGGTTTGCAGTTGTATTCGAATCCTGGGTGTTAAAATTTAGGGTCGAATCTGCCTTTGGGTTGGAGTTAGAATTGGGGATGATTTTCATCAGGAAGTTCAAACGCAAAGGGAAAGAAAAGGGTGCGAGAATTTGATTGGGTTGTGTTTATGTTGTTATGAGTTCACATGGATTTGACTGACCATTCCACGTACTTAACTTTTTGATGCCACATTTTAAAAAAATTACACATCAATCTTATGACTCAGCAAAAACTTAATACCGTTAAATAAATTTAACGGAAAGGATTCAATTGAATCAAATTAACAGTTTTAAAGACTCAATTGAGAATTCTAAAAAAAGAAGATCAAATTGAAAAAAATCCACATAAAACAACTAAAGGGTTTAAACCTAACATTTTATAATTAGATTTCATATGTTCAGGCCAATTTTATAAAGGAATTCCTAAATTCATAATTAGAGGTTATCTTAATTTAGAAAAAAAAAACTTAATTAGGGAACAACAGGGAGAATCATAATTCAAAGAAAAAAATTTCGAATAAATTAGGGAACAACAGAGAGAATCGTAATTCTAAGAAAAAATTTTCGAATATTGTGTAAGTTGATTTATATGTTTCTAATTTATTCATACATTAAATTATAGGAAAATGATATATGAACAACACTTTTGAACAACATTTAGACACGCCACACGTGTCAAAATTTGATTCGTCCACGTGTCAAAGAGAGAGAAAGTGATAGATTTTGAAAATAAAGTGAAATGCTGACGTGTGACAGATAGAAAAAGTGATAGATTTTGAAATTTAAATCTGAAATTCATTTTTCTCAGACTTTCCAGAGAGCTTGAGCCCCATCTGAAATCGCGAACGTCGTCGGCTAGTCACCGTCTCAAGTCACGTCCGGAGAGTCACCGTTCATCGGAAGAGGTGTCTTCCGTCCACCCACCGACCCACCCAGTCCCGCCGCAGTCGCGCCTCATTGCCGGCGTAAAAAGGGCAAACCCTAGACGACGTTCGTCCGTCGCCGTGTTGTCTCCTCCCAGCCCACCGTGCCGCCGCCGTTGGAGGACGAAATTTACACATTTTCTTCGGTCCTCCCAACCTCCCAGTACCGTCCTAGTGTCGCCGGAGTGCCGCCGGAGCTCCGCCGCAGTGCCGCCGGAGTACCTTGATAAAAATGTATTTTCTTCACTTTTTTCCTCAGGTAGATGATGAATAATTGTGTTTTGCTTTCTCTATGGTGATGTTGTTGGTAGCACGATTGTCTTGCAACACTCCTACTTGATCTGCATGTCAAGTTTTATATTATGCATTTGGTTCAACCTTTGTCTGCATTGTTGATGATGATACGAGCCAAAATAGAACACATTACCCCTTTAATTGAAGAGAAGCCCTTGTTCGAGGAATAGGGGTCTGCATCAGAAGAGAACCTCGTCTTGGGTTTCCTTGGTTTCCTTTCTTGTTTCTCTTATAAAAGAGCATTTGGAAGGCAAATTTGGAGACATTTAGTGCAGAATACGATACACTTAGGGTGACATTGAGTGACATAGTGTAACCTAGTGATATTCGGGTTGGTTGACATGCTTTGGCTTTGGTTGACCGACAGATATTCTAGAGAAGTACATAGTTTTCTCATATAATTGGAATTTTGGTGTTTAAGACCAATAATTCAGATTTGGAAGACATCTTCTTCTTCCCGGAGTTCTTATAGAAAATAGGTAGACTAGGTGAAGTTCTTCATATTCTTTCCCTTTGAGGGGCATTTTGTAAGAGATTTGCTAAGGTTCTTTTCCAACTTCAATTCTGGTTAAAATTTCTTTTCCTTTCTCTTGTAATTTAAGATCTTTGATTGATGAATAATAGATTGATGTTTTGTTTCTGCTGTAATTTAAATTTTTGCTGCTACAATTTAATTTTTGCTGCTGATTTCATTTTGAATTTCTGTTTTCTGTATTTTTGTATTCTGTTTTTCTGTTTCTGTCAAAAGTTGATATTGCCTCAAGTCACGATAGTGACTTTGTTGTAGCATCATTTCAATTAATTAAATAAACTCCATTATGCATGATTACCTGGTGATCTTTGATTGAATATATGTTTTTGCTCATGTTGTTATTGCTATACGGTAGTTTCACTTCCAGATTTACATTTCATCTTATCTTATATATATATATATATATATATATATATATATATATATATATATATATATATATATATATATATCCTTTCTTACCATATGTGTGAAAGTTTGCCATGAGTGGTTGTCGTGAGTTATGCTTGTTGTCAACCTCGGACTATATAGAACAAGTTTGAATTTGGATGCCAATATTAATTAAGCTTTAAGGCCTTTACGGTATAATGCATTATTTTTTTGAGCCGTGAGTCTTGTTCTGGAATATAAATTTTAGTGGATTCAATTATTTATTAAACTACTTCCTTTTTATGTATATGGTTTTGTGGAATCGTTCCACTCATTGCAAGTTGCATTAGATTAGTAAAGGATATTGTTCTAAACCATCTTTTACCTTCTAGGAAAACATAGTAAATTGTGTGGAATGACTGAATTAAATCACTTTATTCCATCTCTTTTAATTATTTTAAAACTACAACCAAATAAAAGCCACCTCTTCATAAATGAATTTTTATTTAAGATGAGATGAGATTTCATGACACTTAATGGAATTAGTTTTGGTGTATTCATATCTAATGTAAAATTAATTTTAATGTACCTGCAATTTTACTTTATTTTTAATGGGAAAACCTTTTCTCAGGATCATGCTACAATTAGACCTAGGATGTTTCTTGAAGCCAAAACCTTTTATCCATTCCATCTTAGGAAGACTATGACGTTGTAAAATGCTATAAGAATACATTTTGGGCCTAAGATAGCTAAGCCATGTCAATGTGCAACTTTTTCCACATCTCCTTATACATACAAACATATATTAGAGTCAAAGTATTGCAGACATAGAAAGAATAAGAGAATACATGCAACTTTTTCGGCTTATGTGGTGAAAACAAATTTTATGTTTTAACCAAATTATCACAAAATTCACAATGTCATTGACTTCATATTTGATATTGCACAGGACTTGCAAAGTACATTTGGGAAATTCATCAGGAGAAAAGGCTTGACGGAGGTTTTCATCCTTGGACACAAGGATGGGATCATGTGCAAAGTTTTAGTTTCGGATTATCGAAATTCAACAAAGTTTGGAAAAGGATGGAAGAATTCTGCATCGAATATGGCCTGAAAGAGGGAGATGTTCTCATGTTTGAGGTTGACAATCACCGAGATGAATTACTAATTGAAGTTTATATTAATGGATGTCCTTGTAATGTTATAGATCCAATTTCAGTCTAAACCACATACTACATAATCAATTTCATCTCATGTATTTCAATATTTATGTTTGAATGGAAATCAAATGATTACATCTTTGTCTCAATTACAAACGTATTTATACCATTGTTTTAGTTCAACTAAATTATTTTAAACTTAACTTCATTTGGTGTGTTTAAAAAAATAAAATAATTATAAGCCTTCCAATATAACATTTGTTATAATACTGAACAATAATTTACGTGGAAGATGTATTAAAATCTTGTAATAAGTAATAGGTTTATTAGTAACTACACACAAAATATGAATAAAATAAAATGAAATGGAAATTTTTTTTTCACCTATTTAATTAAATTAAACTTAAAACAGTAATAGGAAAAAATTTCTTTATTCCTATTATTCTTTTAAACTTAAAAATACAAAAATTACTTAGAAGTAATAAAATTTGTGAAAAATATGACATATAAGTATAAAATTTGTCTTGAAAATATGAAATATAAGTTGAATATTTTTTAGTGGAACTTTACTTGAAATAAGTGGGTACTTGTGTTATAAGTTTTGCACAGAGGGGTTCATTAAATTCTAAATTTTTCTTTAGACAAGGATGCATTGTCCTCATGGTAACATTCAACCTAAGACACCAATTTATCAAGTTAAACAACATATGAAATTTTCAAATATTATGTGGGACTTCAGTTGGAATAACTGGGTACTTATGTTATAACTTTTGCACAACAGGGTTCATTGACTTTTAAATTCACAAAAAATCATTATCATGTCCAATAACAGTTTGTTAACACAATGATACATTTTCCTCATTGTAACATTCAAACTAAGCCACCAATTTATCAAGTTAAACAACATTCCAAACTTTAAAAATAAAGTGGGACTATAGTTGTAATAAGTGGGTACTTGTGTTATAAGTTTTGCACAGAGGGGTTCATTAAATTCTAAATTCATCTTTCAACCTCAAAAAAATTTAAAATCATGTCCAATAAAATTTTCTTTAGACAAGGATGCATTGTCCTCATGGTAACATTCAACCTAAGACACCAATTTATCAAGTTAAACAACATATGAAATTTTCAAATATTATGTGGGACTTCAGTTGGAATAACTGGGTACTTATGTTATAACTTTTGCACAACGGGGTTCATTGACTTTTAAATTCACAAAAAATCATTATCATGTCCAATAACAGTTTGTTAACACAATGATACATTTTCCTCATTGTAACATTCAAACTAAGCCACCAACTTATCAAGTTAAACAACATTCCAAACTTTAAAAAATAAAGTGGGACTTTAGTTGTAATAAGTGGGTACTTGTGTTATAAGTTTTGCACAGAGGGGTTCATTAAATTCTAAATTCATCTTTCAACCTCAAAAAAATTTAAAATCATGTCCAATAAAATTTCCTTTAGACAAGGATGCATTGTCCTCATGGTAACATTCAACCTAAGACACCAATTTATCAAGTTAAACAACATATGAAATTTTCAAATATTATGTGGGACTTCAGTTGGAATAACTGGGTACTTATGTTATAACTTTTGCACAACGGGGTTCATTGACTTTTAAATTCACAAAAAATCATTATCATGTCCAATAACAGTTTGTTAACACAATGATACATTTTCCTCATTGTAACATTCAAACTAAGCCACCAATTTATCAAGTTAAACAACATTCCAAACTTTAAAAAATAAAGTGGGACTTTAGTTGTAATAAGTGGGTACTTGTGTTATAAGTTTTGCACAGAGGGGTTCATTAAATTCTAAATTCATCTTTCAACCTCAAAAAAATTTAAAATCATGTCCAATAAAATTTTCTTTAGACAAGGATGCATTGTCCTCATGGTAACATTCAACCCTAAGACACGAATTTGTCAAGTTAAACAACATATGAAATTTTCAAATATTATGTGGGACTTCAGTTGGAATAAGTGGGTACTTATGTTATAACTTTTGCACAACGGGGTTCATTGACTTTTAAATTCACAAAAAATCATTATCATGTCCAATAACAGTTTGTTAACACAATGATACATTTTCCTCATTGTAACATTCAAACTAAGCCACCAATTTATCAAGTTAAACAACATTCCAAACTTTAAAAAATAAAGTGGGACTTTAGTTGTAATAAGTGGGTACTTGTGTTATAAGTTTTGCACAGAGGGGTTCATTAAATTCTAAATTCTTCTTTCAACCTCAAAAAAATTTAAAATCATGTCCAATAAAATTTTCTTTAGACAAGGATACATTGTCCTCATGGTAACATTCAACCTAAGACACCAATTTATCAAGTTAAACAACATATGAAATTTTCAAATATTATGTGGGACTTCAGTTGGAATAACTGGGTACTTATGTTATAACTTTTGCACAACGGGGTTCATTGACTTTTAAATTCATCTTTCAACTTGCCAAATTTTGTGTATCAATTGAATATTGTTATCAGATTTGCACACACACCTGTTATAAGTTTTAGAAGGCTACACTGCCTTTTTCATACAGATTTTGAACTTCTAATAATCATAATCACGTCCAAAATGTCTTCATTCCATCAATCATTCCAAAAAAAATAGAAAGCATGACTCACATTATGACAATGGTTAAAGGTTTCCAAAATTTTGTGATAATCAACAACAATTTTCAACAACATTCCAAACATCGTCATATAAAGTCAAATGTACATTTCCTATTCTAATACAAGTTATTCAAGCACTCATTTTTTTCTTCTAACATGGTTAGTATACGGAGTTCTTGTTGCCACACTCTTAATCCGTTTTCGCGGAACAGCTTTCATCCGGTCATACATCGTGCTTTGCTTCATTTCAATACCACTCATTCATACCACCTTCATTTCAATATCTGCAGGAACAGGAAAACGGAAATGCCACAGAATATCTTATGATTCATTACAATGATAACGAATAGTGCAAAAACCACAACACATACAAACTTCATATTAACCATGAATGATTGATTAAAGAAGGTATTAAAAGAAAAAATCATGGCTGCCAAAATAAAATCCCATAACTCGAAAATGGGTAATAAACACTTTTTATTAAAACCAAAAAGATACCATCAAAGCCAAAAGGCACACACAAAGGTCCTAGGAAACTTTCCCTAGCACGGAGCAAAGATAAGATCCTTTTTGGAATAAGTCATTTCACTCGTCTCCAATCATCTTCAAATATGTGGCAAACACAAGTTTTTTCCATACAAGTTTACTGCTATTAGTGCTATAACATTCACTTTCAAACAATAAATATCAATCAAGAATATACATTACAAAATAAATTACAATCATTCAGAATTCAAATATGTGTCTCCTATTTTAAACATTTTCTAATTTTTATTTATAATACAAGTGAACTTCAAATCATGCGCAACACCAACAATAGAATGAAAAAATAAAAAATATAGGGGATATCTTCAGATGAAACCTAATACATACATACTAACATTTGTCAGCAAAAAAGGGAAAATCTTCAGTTATTCTTTCTCAATAGAAGACTACGTAATAATCGCTCATACAAATTAAACACATTTTAAAATTACAAGCCACCCGTTTTCAAACCCCAACAAAATATGCCAGTGCATTGTTATATATTAAACCCCCTACGGTTAAAATTAACATCTTAATCAAACTCAAGACATCATTAATCTCTCTCCTTCCCTTTCACATACAGCAATCAACTTATGATGGAAGAAATGCACACATATGATTGACTTTTCAATGAAAAATATATATTTGTCATGTAAATAGTCTTTTCACAAGAACAACTTTTGAAATAAAAGGTGGGAATTTTCCTAAAGCATGAGGAAGTACAACAAGAATAAAGATGAGTGTGGACGCCCAAAGATTGGGCAAGGAAAGTGACATTAATGGCTTCACTTTGAAGAAGCAATTCAGGTGCCATAAGCTTTACTCCGAAGCTATATAAATACACATAAATTTGATCATTCTTCCATGATTGTAAATTACAAAAGTATCTATATATACTAAGCTTGATATTTTATGAAATATAAATTAGTTATATCAATACAATTTAAAATTTATTTAACGTGATATTTGTTTATTTTTATTTCTAAAAAAGCAAGGTTAATTTTTATATATGATTTGAATAATCAAATGTTTCTTTTAATCTGTGTTAAAGGCCAAACAACATGTTAAAAAATTGGGGAAGAGATTGCAACATATACTCACGCACCTTGTCACAAAAATTGCCAACAATAAAGGATCCATTTGTCACTGAGTAGATTTCCTTAAATATATTTTATTCATTAAAGAACAAAAAAGAATGGCAACAGAGAAGACTTAGTATAAATGATTTTGCATTTCCATCAAACATAAATGATTAAGAACATACCTTGTGGATGGTTAGTGGTGGCTGCAAGTATTTGAACCCGAGTAATGGAGCACGAGAACAACTGGTGACAAATTTAAGAAGCAGACAACGCTCTTGAGCTTCAAATCCTTTAATCACCTGTACACAATAGGCAGAAACCAGAAAATGAATAAAGATAGGATTTTCATTATTCAATACAAAATGTCGCAAAATATCCAAAACCCAAAAAACAGATTTGCAATTCGTTCACCCCATGCACCTCTCTTGGTTTCCTTCCTCTTCGAAATTACAATTTTACAGAGTCCCCCAGATACGATCGTAAAGCCAACATGTCCTCTGTAAAGCCATATATCGGTGTTCATATGCAACTAATAAAGCATCATGACAATTTGAGTGATAATATACATCATAACAAGGTAGTCCAAATCGACATCTTACTCAAGAACGGAAAGGGAAATATAAATCATAAATCGAAAGACAATTATTCATCATAAACCTGAGGAAAGAAGTTAAGAAAAACCTAAAAGTTACTCCGGCGGCACTGCGGCGGAGCTACAGCGGCACTCCAGCGACACTAGGACGGTACTGGGAGGTTGGGAGGACCGAAGACAATGTGTAAATTTTGTCCTCCAACGGCGGCGACACGGTGGGCTGGGAGGAGACAACACGGCGACGGACGAACGTCGTCTAGGGTTTGCCCTTTTTACGCCGGCAATGAGGCGCGACTGCGGCGGGACTGGGTGGGTCGGTGGGTGGACGGAAGACACCTCTTCCGATGAATGGTGACTCTCCGACGACGGTGACTTCGAGACGGTGACTAGCCGACGACGTTCGCGATTTCAGATGGGGCTCAAGCTCTCTGGAAAGTCTGAGAAAAATGAATTTCATATTCAAATTTCAAAATCTATCACTTTTTCTATCTGCCACACGTCAGCATTTCACTTTATTTTCAAAATCTATCACTTTCTCTCTTTTCTACACGTGGACGAATCAAATTTTGACACGTGTGGCATGTCTAAATGTTGTTCATATATCATTTTCCTAAATTATAATAGGATATTAATCTCTTGATAATGAGATCTAATGAAAATGTGATCTACAGTCTCTTTGTTTTATATCTTTTTTTTCTAAATCTATCTCTTTATTTTTTTTACACGATTTTCTATAAAAGAACCTTATAATCATAAACAAAACCTTAATATCTTTTATTAACCAACATCCATCAAGTTGATTCTCATAAATTTATTTTTATTATGACTTCCCATAACTTATACTTTATTAAATCATATTTAAATAATCTATCATAATATTTTATTAAATCACATAATTGATTTAATTTGTCAGTTAAGAGTAACATGAAGGATAATGGGGGGTGTAAGCAGGGAGGTGTAATTGACTGTGTTGTCCGATGGAAGAAAAACAATGGAAGAGAAAATAAGAGATCGATTAGAGAGGAATAAGATGAAAAGAAATGAGTGAAGACGAAGATGATCGGAGAGTGACTTTTAAGGATGATATGGGACTCTGATGACGTGTGGGGAGTCTCTATGAAGGAACCAAAATGGAGAGTGAATATTGTTGTTGACACAATCATTAACATCAGTTAACACAGATAGATGCATATATAAGAAGAAGAAAGAAAGAGTATAGGAGAAAATAAAGAGAACAAATTTGTGTTATTATTATTCTATTCTAAGATGGATAATTGTTGTAATTAGAGAAGATATCTTTAGAATCTTCCTAATTAGAGAAAATAGATATACAATCTTTTATTTTATTTTGTTTTCCTAGTTTCCCTATTTCCCTTTTTAGGAGAATTAGATTCTTACAAATATGAGAATGTATTTTCAACCAATTCTAAATAATAAATTTTAGTATTATTTTCTACTTGGTATCAAGAGCTTCCGATCTTGGAACTCCTTCCGCTGCACAGTCGCACCGCCACTGCTGTCCGACCACCGCCGCTGCTGCTGTCCGACCACCGCCGCTGCCGCCGTCGCCGGTTGGGGTCGTTGATAGCGCAGAAAGGTGCGCCCAACACCGACGACCACAACACCGGAAGTCGCTCCGTGAAAGGAGCCACCATGCGCCGCCACGCACCGCCAACGTCGCCGGCGCGTGTAACCCACGCGCCCACCTCCAGCGAGACCCACTCGCCGGCGCCGCCACAAACAGGGTCGCTGGAGCACCCTGAGTCTATTCCTAGGGTCGGTGACGACTCGTTTGGGTTGTATTTGAGCAGATCTGAGTTTTAAGTTTCGCTCTCTTTTTTCCGGCGAGACCCACTCGCCGTCGCCGCCACAGAAGAGTCGCCGGAGACTCCTGAGTCTGTTCCTAGGGTTTGTGTCGACCCGTTTGACCTTTTCTTGAATAGATCTGGTTTTTTAAGTTCTGCTCCTTTTTTTCTCGGTGTGACCCATACACTGTTATTGTCTTGGAGACTCCTCGTTGCGTTCTACGGGATGTCTGAAGTAAAAATTATTCCTTTGAAAGCAATGAGTAAGTCCTCTAGATCATGCACTTTGTCCATAAAAGGTAAGATTTGCCTCAATATTGTTGATCATGTGTCTCAAGGTATTTGGATCCTTGATTCGGGTGCAACTGATCATATGACACCTTTTAGTGTGTCCTTTGACTCATATGGTAAAAGAAATAAAGAACAACTTATTACAGTTGCGAATGGTCAGGGTATAGCTATATGCGGCTCTGGGAATATAATTTTGGACTCATCCATTGTATTGAAGGATGTTTTACATGTTCCTGAATTAGCTAACAATCTTATCTCTGTGCAAAAACTCACAAAGGATTTAAATTGCTCAGAAACATTTTTTCCAACTTATTGTGTTTTTCAGGACCTTGCCACGGGGAAGACAATTTTAACTGCTAAAGAGCAGAGTGGGTTGTATTTTTTAGAGTTTGATGACCAAAGCAACACGAAAATCATGACTCAACAAGCAACATCTGAGACGTGGGCAAAATCCCAAATATGGTTACATCATCAAAGGCTTGGGCATCCTTCATTCAGTCTTATCAAGTCCTTATTTCCCCACTTGTTTACCAAAGAATCTGTTGAGTCTTTTAATTGTGATATTTGTCAATTTTCAAAACATCATCGTGCATCTTCTCCTATTAGTCATAAAAAGAGTATTTCTCCATTTGATTTAATTCATTCTGATGTTTGGGGTCCTGTCATAGATTCTATTTCTGGAGCCAGATGGTTCGTTACTTTTATTGACGATTGTTCCCGTGTTACATGGACATACCTTATCAAAAATAAATCCGAAGATTTTCAAATTTTTGTTAATTTTTTCCATCTTGTCCAAAATCAATTTGGAAAAAATATCAAAAAAAATTAGGTCTGATAATGGTATTGAATATGTGAATCATGAATTTCTTACTTTTTTGTCTCATAATGGTATTGTTCATGAACTAACCTGTGTTAATACCCCTCAACAAAATGAGGTTGCAGAAAGAAAGAATCGTCATCTTCTTGAAGTAACTAGAGCTCTTCTTTTTCAAATCTATTCCAAAAAATTACTGGGGAGAAGCTGTGTTAACTGCCACATATCTCATCAACAGATTAGCCACTCGTATCTTAAATGGCATTAGTCCTATAGAGTCTCTATTGTCTTTTGTTCCTTCTTCTTCCCTACTAACGAGTCTACCTAGTCGAGTCTTTGGATGTGTTGTTTTTGTTCACTCTCATCATCCTAACCGTGGTAAATTATATCCCAGAGCTCTTAAATGTGTCTTTATTGGGTATCCTTCTAATAAAAAAGGATACAAATGTTATCATCCTCAGAGTCGGCGCGTCTTTGTCACCATGGATGTCACCTTTCATGAAACACAATCCTTTTATGTCAGTCCACCACTTCAGGGGGAGAAAGCACTTGAAGTGGATGAACTCTCCTTCTTGTCATTACCATGTTTGTCTTTGCAGGATGCCCAAGACCTGAGCAATGAAGCTACCATAGTCCACAGTGAGGAAGAAGAGGAAGAAGACAAATTTTTTGGCAAAAAATATGAAAGAAGAGAACAACCCACTTCGACTCTCGAGCAAGAAAAATTGTCTAATCCGGAGGTGAGGATCCCTGAAGATATCAATGATGAGGAGGTAAGTATTACTGAGGATTTACCCATTGCATTGAGAAAGGGAAGAAGATCATGTGCTAAATATCCTATTTCTCAGTATGTTTGCACTAACAATCTCTCTGATAAGCACAAAAGTTTTATTGTTGCCATTGATGCCACGGAAATTCCTACCTCAATCCAAGAGGCCATGAAACTTGAACATTGGAATCAAGCCATGAAAGAAGAGATGAATGCATTAGAAAGAAATTCAACTTGGGAGATTGTTGATAAGCCAAGAAACAAGAAGACAGTAGGGTGTAGATGGATATTCACAGTGAAACATAAGGCAGATGGGACAATAGAAAGATATAAAGCTAGATTGGTGGCAAAAGGATATACTCAAACATATGGGATTGACTATGAGGAGACATTTGCCCCAGTGGCAAAGATGAATACAGTTCGAGTTATTCTCGCTTTGGCTGCCCATTTTGGATGGGACTTACACCAGTTGGATGTGAAGAATGCCTTTCTTCATGGAAATCTAGATGAGGAAGTGTACATGGAGATTCCCCCAGGTTTTGAAGTGAAAAATGAAAGAAACAAGGTATGCGTCCTGAAGAAAGCATTGTATGGTCTTAAGCAATCCCCTAGAGCATGGTTTGGAAGATTTACAAAAGCAATGGTTTCCTTGGGATACAAACAAAGCCAAGGAGATCATACTCTATTCATAAAACACTCTTCTACAGGTAAACTTACTCTATTACTTGTCTATGTGGATGATATGATTATTGCAGGAGATGATGAAACAGAAAAATTGGCATTAAAAGATAAATTGGCAGCTCAATTTGAAATGAAAGACCTAGGAAAACTCAAATATTTTCTTGGAATAGAGGTTGCCTACTCCAAGAAAGGAATTTTCATCTCCCAAAGGAAATATGTACTTGATCTCCTCAAAGAAACAGGAAAGCTGGGATGTAGAACCTCAACAGTTCCTATAGAACAGAATCACAAGATGGGATGTGAAGAAAGTGCTCCTGTAGAGAAAGCCCAATATCAGAGATTGGTAGGAAAATTGATTTATCTATCACACACAAGACCAGACATTGCTTATGCAGTTAGTGTTGTGAGTCAATTTATGCATGATCCAAGAGAGAGACACATGCAAGCAGTTGACAAAATTCTCCAATACTTGAAGTCAAGTCTAGGAAAGGGGCTATTATTCAAAAGGGAAGACACATTGACTATGAAGATATATACTGATGCTGACTATGCAGGTTCTATTACTAACAGAAAATCTACTTCTGGGTATTGTGTGTTTCTTGGAGATAGTCTGGTAACATGGAGAAGCAAAAAGCAAGATAGAGTTTCTCATTCTAGTGCAGAAGCTGAATTTCGAGCTCTTGCTCAAGGAATGTGTGAAGGACTCTGGATGAAAATCATTTTGGATGATCTTAAAGTCAAAGTGGAGAACCCGGTGCAACTACACTGTGACAATAAGTCTGCCATGAGCATAGCCCATAATCCAGTACAGCATGATAGAACCAAACACATTGAGATTGACAGACATTTCATCAAAGATAATCTTGACAGAGGCTTTGTGATTACAACTCATGTTCCTACAGAACATCAAATAGCAGATATTTTTACAAAAGGGTTTCCTCCGGGTAGATTTCAAGATCTTGTAGGCAAGTTGGGAATGATTGATATTCATTTACCAACTTGAGGGGGAGTGTTGTAATTAGAGAAGATATCTTTAGAATCTTCCTAATTAGAGAAAATATATATACAATCTTTTATTTTATTTTGTTTTCCTAGTTTCCCTATTTCCCTTGAATTAGATTGTTACAAATAGAGGATATGAGAATGTATTTTCAATCAATTCTAAATAATAAATTTTAGTATTATTTTCTACTATAACATAAAAAAAAAAGTTTATAAAGGAAAAAGAATGTAATCAAAGTTGTTAACATGTTTTCTGTGACCTACTTATAAAAGTTTATATAAATTTTAAAAATATCATCCCACATTTTTTTATTATAAAAATATGCAACTCTTCTCTTTTTACCTAATGAAAGGAAGTTTGAAAGTAATTTGCTCAAAAAATTAAATATAACATTTCAAAGTGTATAATTCCTCTAAAATTCTTGAAAAATAAATTATTTATTGATAAGCACATTTTTTCTCAAAAAAAAATTACTTAACAATTCCTTTTAATAATACAACATAATATTTAAATGATAAGAATAAATATAGATAAAAAGAATGATATATTTTATTGTATAGAGGAAAATGAAATGAAAAGGGTGTGAATATGTATGACTGAAAATAGTTGTAGGTGTGTGGATGACCACCAGATTCCTATGTACAAGCTCACCCACCACAATTCAATTGAAAACAATGACATAGAAAACAAAAGCACAAGAACCCTAGGATCTCCGTGACTATCGTTTCTTCTCCATGTTGTTAGCAATCTCACTCTCTTTCCACTTTATCTCACCTCTGCAATTTCATTTGCTTCACTTTTCTCAATTTCTCTTCTTTCTATGGAGCCACGTCCTTTGCACATAGCTATGTATCCATGGCTGGCCATGGGTCACCAAACAGCATTCCTCCATCTATGCAACAAGTTGGCCATAAGGGGTCACAGAATCTCCTTCATCACACCCACAAAAGCACAGGCCAAGTTGGAACCATATAACTTGCATCCTCACTTGATCACATTCGTTACCATCACAGTTCCTCACGTTGAAGGTCTTCCCCCTGATGCACAAACCACTGCAGATGTCACTTACCCTTTGCAACCAAACATCATGACAGCCATGGATCTAACCAAAGATGACATAGAAATCCTTCTCACTGATCTCAAACCTGAACTTGTTTTCTATGACTTCACACATTGGATGCCTACCTTGACCAAGAAATTAGGCATCAAGGCTGTGCACTATTGCACTGCTAGCTCTGTCATGATTGGTTACACTCTTCCACCTGCCAGATATTACCAAGGGATTGACCTATCAGAAACTGACCTCATGGAACCCCCAGAAGGGTACTCTCCTAATCATCAATACTCTTTCACATAGGTTTTAAATATATAGACTTTTTCTTTAAGGTTTATATTTATTAGGTTTTAAAGATATAGATATGAATTATATGAATATGTGGTGTAGTTATGATTGGTATCTGAAATATGCAACACAGGTACCCTGACTCTTCCATCAAGCTTCATGCTCACGAGGCTCGTGCCTTTGCCGGGAAAAGAAAGGACACGTTTGGGAGCGATGTTCTCTTCTACGATCGCCAATTCATAGCACTGAATGAAGCTGATGTGTTGGCATACAGAACATGCAGAGAAATCGAAGGGCCTTATCTTGATTACATCGGAAGCCAGTTCAAGAAGCCTGTGCTTGCAACTGGTCCAGTTATTCTAGAGCCACCAAACTCTGAGTTGGAGGAAAAATTCTCCACATGGCTTGGAGGGTTTGAGGCAGGATCAGTGGTTTATTGTTGTTTTGGGAGTGAGTGCACTTTGAGGTTAGAGCAGTTCCAAGAGCTGGTGCTTGGTCTTGAACTGACTGGCATGCCATTCTTGGCAGCAGTGAAGCCCCCAGTAGGGTTTGAGACAGTGGAATCAGCATTGCCTGAAGGGTTTGAAGAGAGGATTAAAGAGAGAGGGTTTGTGTATGGAGGTTGGGTTATGCAACAGTTGATTCTTGCACACCCTTCTGTGGGGTGTTTCATCACACATTGTGGTTCTGGTTCTTTGTCTGAGGCACTGGTGAACAAGTGTCAGTTGGTACTGCTGCCTAATGTTGGTGATCAGATTCTGAATGCAAGGATGATGGCCAACAACTTAGAGGTTGGTGTGGAAGTGGAGAAAGATGGAAATGGAAATTACACAAAGGAGAGTGTGTGCAAAGCTGTGAGCATTGTGATGGATGAGGAGAATGAAACCATCAAGAAGGTGAGGGATAATCACACTAAGCTCAGAGAGACCCTCCTTGACATAAATTTGGAGTCTTTTTATCTTGACAACCTTTGCAGCAGACTCCAAGAGATAGTTGATGAAGGAGTTTAACTTCCAACCATTGGAATTCACACAAAACATCAAACAATAAATGTTGTAATATTTGCAGAAAATTGTCACATTAAACACGTTACATGAATACAGTTTAGACTCAATGACTGGATATTATAAAAATCAAGCATAAATAACTGAAAAAAGTGAAAGAGATCAAATGAAACCTACAAATGTAAAAGCTAATATATTTAAATACAAGAAAAACTAAAAGATGTCCATTGTTCTATCGTTCCGGTATATTCAAAATTATCAGGTTGCTTAAGTGTTATAAAAGACATATAATTTAAATATCTTTCTCCTTCGATACTCTAAAACATATTTTAAGAACAAAATTATAATAAAAGTTTCAAACTTAAAAACAAATAAATATATCTCAATTATTAATCTAATAATATTATCTCAAAATAACAATATTATATCAATTACGAGATTCTTGGAAACATCCAATAATGTTAAGAAAAATTATAGGTAATTAAATATGAAAAATAATATAAAGTGATGAAAATAACAAATAGAAAAAAAAAATATTAATGGAGTATTTGACGTATAAATATGTCTATATTGTCTTTTTACTATTTCAATAACAATAAAATTATCGATTATCGAAGGAAAAAAAATCCATCATTAACATGTCGTTGACAATTTAATTTTACTAATAAACTTATTTTCGTTGGTAATTCCAATAATTGTTTTAGTGATTGTTTTATTATTAAACATGTGATGCTTGTAGATTACTTTGGTGGAATTTTATTGATTGACAATATAATATTTGTTGATAGTGAATGAACTAAATAACGTACGTGATATTATTGGTGAATTATTACTGTTGACAGGGGAAGTTATGTATAGCTAAATACATATCTCATATAAAAGTTTTTTATGATGATAAAAGAAATGTTTTATAATGATGATAAAAGAAATGCTTTATAGTTTCTTGCACAATAAAATTGTATTGATTTATAAATAGATGCATTGTTTTCTTCCTCTCAATGATTTTATGATCTTAAACTTTCATAATTAACTTGGTTGTTGAGATTTAATTGCAGAAGCGTCCTGATCTTCTTGGAGAATCATGATTGCTTAATTGGAAAGAAATCCATAAAGATTCTTGCAAGATTGAAGTGTTTTCACAATGTTGATCATATTTGCACATTTGGTATATTCTGCCGTGATCAGTGTTCATCTATAATCAGGTTGAATGTTTTTCCCTATTGCTGTGAGCCAGGAAGAGGACCTTGTATATTCTAGTTCTTAGAGTTGTGATTGCTCTAAGGTGACAGAGAGTGAGGATAACTTTCTGGGTTGAGATTGTGAGGTATTCAATTCTTGTGCTATAGGTGATATGGAGTTGGGAAAGAGAGTACATTTGAGAGGGTAGTTATTTGTATTTCTTGCTTGTAAAACTCTATCAATATAGTGGTTCCCTTCAACTAAAGTTATTGAAGGAAGACTGGATGTAGGCTTGGCCGAACCAGTATAAATTTATGTGTTGATCTTTCTATCCCTTCTCTTTTATTATTGTTCATATTCTTGTTTGATTGCATTCCAAGAAAACTTCAAAGATTTTGAAAAGCTTTTGAAAGAACAATTTTTTAAAAGGGAAAATCAATCTCTCCCCCCCCCTCCCCCTGCCCCCCTCTCTTGGTTGAGATAATTGACCTAACTTTTTCTACAATTGGCACCAGAGCTGGGAATTCAAATTTTACTCGAATTTTAATCGATTAGGTTTTACGTATAATCGATTAGGTTTTACGTATAATCGATTAAATTGTTCCTGATGGCCAATACATCTCAAACTTTTGGAGAAGGTGCATCTACAAACAAACCACCATTGTTTGCGAGTGAAAACTACGCTTTCTGGAAAATTAGTTTTCTTGGAGTCAGCTTACAAGGGAGTTTGGGATGTTGTGATTAATGGTCCTTATGAACCCACAAGAGTGATAGATGGCAAGACTGTTGTCAAGAACTTCTCTGAATGGACTTTAGATGAAAGCAAGAGAGCGCATTACAATGTTAAAGCAAAGAACATCATTTCCTCTCCACTGGCTATTTATGAGTTCTTTAGAATATCAACCTACACAACTACAAAAGAGATATGGGATGTCCTTGAGGTAACTCATGAGGGGACAGATGAAGTCAAGAGAGTTAGAAAAAAATTCTTTAATCCAGGAATATGAAATGTTTAGAATGAAGGCTGGAGAGACAATTTTTGATGTTTAGAAATGGTTTATACACATTGTCAATCATCTTATTGCTCTTGGGAAGACTTTTGAAAAAGAAGAGATCAACATCAAGATTCTGAAAAGTCTCAACAGAAACTAGCAACCTAAAGTTACTGCTATCTCAAAATCCAAAAATTTTACAACCATGAACATGGCTACCTTGTTTGGAAAATTGAGAGATCATGAACTTGAATTGGGCAAATGGAGGGAAGAAGAAGAAAGTGAGCAAAAACACTACATAGCCCTCAAGATTGTGTGCAAGATTGCATCAAGAAAGTATGTTGAAGAAGCAGATTCAGATTCAGAAATTCCATAACAGGAAGTCATGAATATGATGGTAAAGAAAATTTTCAAATTCATGAAATCTAGAAAATTCGTCTCTAATTTTGCAAGTAACACAAGAGGCAATAAAAGGAGAAGCAAAGTTGTAGTTCCTACATACTATGAGTGTGGAAAAGAAGGCCACATCAAGCCAGGTTGTTCGGTCTTAAAGATGAAATAGAAACTTGATGAAAAGACCAACCAAGACAGGAGAAAGAACAAGCAAAAGAAGGCCTACATTGCTTAGGAGGACAATGATTCGGATTACTCTTCAAGTGACAATGATCAAAGCTTGGAGTAAGAAACAAACCTCTACTTAATGGTTGGCTCTATATGTTCTGAAAGCAGTGGATGCAGTTTTGATGATGAGCCTATAGAGGAGAGAGAAATGAAGGATATTGGAGGCTCAAAGACTCAAGGATGGCTTAAAGGAAAAATCACATTCTTCTTGAGTTCTACAAGTGGTAACAAGATTTAATTATGTCAAAACATGCATCATTCTTACAATGTACATTCATCTTGATGTATGTGTTGATTTATGCTTGATTGATGTGAAATCTTGTCAAAAACACGTTATGTGTGTTTTAACCGATTATATAAGTAATGTAATCGATTAAACTTTTCTCAATATTTTCACTATTTTTCAAAACTTGAGATCTTTCGCATTTCAATCGATTAAGAAACTTATATAATCGATTAGATTTTTCATTCTCTGCTATGATTGGTGAATATGTGTATTGAAATGAAATAATTTGTTAGATAATTTGGGTAATCAATTAAATCTGGAGGTTTTGGGCCCTTTTCAAATTTTAAATTTTTCACATGGGCCTCTTCCAAACCTTAATCAACTAGGTTAACTTGTTAAATTGATTATTCTGTTCTTGAAGCTGCACATTGTTCTTCTCTATATCCAAAAACCCTTTCTAAAAGGATAATATCTATGTACTCCAATTCTCAATGTCTTCTTCATCATCAAGGTGTGGAAAGAGAGTCGCTCCCACCGTAAGGCATGCCAATCCTAGTGGCTAGATAAGTGATGAAGAAGCACAGATGAACTACATTTGCTTCCAGGGGCTTCAAAAAGGTTATACCGCACAAGCAAATGGGATTGTTGCATTTCTGCAAAGAGGGTTTTCTTTTTCAAGAGTGGTTGGTATACCAGGGGCTTGCACATATTATTGAAATGAGTGGATATCAAAATTGATGAAGCCATGTGGACTATTATTGTTGGCTTCAGACCAAATGGGCACAAGTCTCATATGAGTGTCCCTGGCATTAATAAAATGGCCATTTATATGGATTGCTTGAGGTTTCCTGATAAACCAAGAGACTTCACCTTATTAAAGGTTGGTGGAATGAAGAGGGATGAAAGGTTGTGTGCTTTTGTGTTCACTTGGATATTATTACCTAGGGGAGGTAATCATGCTCAACTGACAACTGAAGATGTATATATAATTCATGCACTGAGATCAGAGATTCAAACTGACTGGATAGTTGTTGTAAGTGATCATATGATCAAGATTTTGAAACAGCGAATTCATCACCTTCCTTATGTTGCGTCATCACTACATTGACCTTACAGATGAAGTTACTTTGAGTTGCAACAGAAAGAATCTGATTGAGAAGCTGGATTTGCATCACATGGGGCTAAGGAAGAATGAAAATGGTTAGGTTTTCAAGGATGAGCATGTACCTGTTGTTGAAGAGGTTGAACCATTGGAGGTTGATAAATCTCAATAAAATTTCAAGCCCAAATCTGAATTCGAAAAGTTTGTAGTGATCAGTTTAAGAAGTAATATGCCAGACTCAAGAGAAATGAGAAATCATTATCCAGGGTTCATAGGAAGCTTGATGAAGCACTTGATATTAACATGTTTTGAGGAACTTCTGAAAATTATGAAATTGATGAAGAGGACCAGGCTGAAGAAGAGTATATAGATATCTCAAATTAGAATAACGACTTGGAGAAAAAAAAATTTGTCCTGTTTTGGTCTTTAACAGATGTAATTTGGCCATAAGGTCCTGCTCCTTTGAAAAATCTTATATTCTGTTGTTTGGGTGTTTTATCTGAATTAAGGATATTTTGATTTTGATTTCATATCGTATGTCTGTTGGTTGAATGCAATCTACATGATTGATTTGATGATTGATATCTGGATGGAATTATTGAAATCATTTGATGAAATGATTGAATGATATTGAATTAAATGAATGCAATCTAAACTGGTGCATGATCATTGCTCATTCATGATTCTTAAAAATTGCTTCACAATTATTACTCTTATCATGGTTAATCGGTACTAACATTGCACCGTATCAAGAAAGTTGTGTTTGCAGGTTATACACTAATCCTCAAAGGTTAGAAGATCAAAACTGTGTATTTGATCAACTTCACGATTTTTAACAGATTAAACAAATCCATAATCTGTTAAAAAATTCGCTTTGTAGTTATTTTAATCGGTTAGATACATAATGTAATCGATTAACAGTTGCTTAATTGGTTTATATGCTTATAATTGTTGATATTCACTACTTAACATGTTCTAATTGTTATTTTATTCACAATAAGCATATCTTAGATGTCATGTGTTGCATATTGCTCAAAAATGTTTTGAAAATCAATACATATGCTTTCTTTTGAAAAATTGCACCAATGTTGTAGAATTTCTTACGATGTTATATTTATTCTGTTGCTGCATAAGCTGGTATCATGCATTAATACTGCAACTATACTCTGTATTTGAATAATAATATTTATCATTTGCAACTTGCACATGATATATCATGTTAAAATCAGTATATATACTCTAATATGTATACACTGATATAATGTTATATTGTTTTCAACATTATCTATTGAGCTTTGATTTACACTATGATAAATCTCATATTATTCATTCAAGTAAGTGATATATTGCTTCATGATAGGGGGAGTATCACATTCTTCAATGGTCTGTAAGAATTTCCTTTTTATGTATCTCTTAGAACTTTGTTTCCATCTTTCTTATTATGCCATTTTTTGCTAATTCCCAAAAAGGGAGTAACTGGAAAACAAATTTCTTGTTATGCATCATCAAAAAAAGGGGAGATTATTGATAAGGTGAGCTATGTACAACTGAACCTATATCTCACATATGAGTTTTGAATGATGACAAAAGAAATGTTTTATAGTTTCTTACACAACAGAATGGCAAAACAATTGCTTGATTATATTTGTGTTTGTGCTTCCACTGTTTGGTATATGTATTCATTGATTGAAAATGAATCATTGGTTGAAACACATTGCAAATTTCATATCTGATAGAAATAATCGATTACATTGTTTTATAATATGTTAAATTTCTTCAGATTTATGTTTGTGCTTAACAGGAGCAAAACAATTATGTCTTAACTGATTACATTAATTGTATAATCGATTAAAACATGTTGACATGCCAGTACATGATTGCTAAGTGCATTGAAGTATTTTGAATGGATAATGTTTTCAATTTTCTTAAGTATGGAACTTAACCGATTACATTATTTTCCTAATCGGTTAAAATGTGTTTTAAGTGAAAACCATTTTCTTGAAAAACCCTAACTATCAATAACAGACATATTTTAAATATTGTGGCTTGTATGTTTTATATAATCGATTGCATGCGGTTTTAATCTGTTAAATCTTATGCAGATGTAAAACTGTTAAAGCAGAAGGAAAAGCTTAATAAATTACATTAAATGCTTAATCGATTAAATTGCGTCAGAGTTGAAAAATTTATAAATAGACGCATTGGTCTCTGCCTTCAATGATTTGAGGATCTTAAACTTTCATAACTAACTTGGTTGTTGAGATTTAATTGCAAGAGCTTCCTGATCTTCTTGGAGAATCAAGATTCTTAATTGGAAGGAAATCCATAAAGATTCTTGCAAGATGGAAGTGCTTTCACATTATTGATCATATCCGCACATTTGTGTATTCTGCTGTGATCTACAATCAGGTTGATTGTGTTTTCCTGTTGTTGTGAGCCAAGAAGAGGACCTTGTGTGTTCTAGTTCTTAGAGTTGGGATTGCTCTAAGGTGACAAAGAGTGTGGATAGCTTTCTGGGTTAAGACTATGAGGTATTCAAGTCTTGTGTTATAGGTGATATTGACTTGGGAAAGGAGAGTACATTTGAGAGGGTAGTTCTCTGTATTTCTTGCTTGTAAAACTCTATCAATATAGTGGTTTCCTTCAACTCAGATTGTTGAAGGAAGACTGGATGTAGGTTTGGCTGAATCAGTATAAATTTTTGTGTTGATCTTTCTATCCCTTCTCTTTTATTATTGTTCATATTCTTGTTTGATTGCATTCCAATAAAACTTCAAAGATTTTGAAAAGCTTTTGAAAGAACAATTTTTTAAAAGGAAAAATCAATTCACTCCCTCTTGGTTGAGATAATTGGCCTAACTTTTACAATTATATTATTATTGATGTATATTATCGGTTATATGTTTAATGTTCATGTTAAATTCACCTTGTATGTGTGTATTTGATTACGATGGTCATATATGTACGATGATACAGGAATCAGATTTTTATTGAATATGTTAATCAAGATATTTAACCATAAAAAAACTTTGGATTGTTTCGAAAAAATAAGTTGTTTTTTATTAAGTATTTTGAATTTTGATTCTTGCTCTCAACTTGTTTAAACAAATAAATGAAAATTTCAGTTTCATTAATCTTAAATGGTGGTATTAAGTATTTTACTATCATCTAGCATAAATGTTACAAAAATGTATTTGTTTAGAACTTTCCGTTCTATTTAATGTTTCTTTTTATTTTTCATTTTATTTTACGTGGTTTAAATAACTTTACTTTTGGGAGGAATTAAACAAAATGGTGTGATTTTCACTTCCACTTAAAAAAAAGGTAAAAGTATAAAAAATTAATGATATGGATAAATCTTGTTTTGAAGCAAAAACTTCAAAAAAGATAAAATAAATAAATAAAGTCGTATTCTAATGTACAACTGACTAATTATAATGTAGTGAATAACTTGCATTAATAATTTTCCTTTTTTTCTTTTATTATTAAAAATATATTTGCATATATGAATTTTATTTTATTTTTAAATAGAAGTAATTCTTCCATATCTTATTTTCTCTTTTTGTTTAGTAAAAATAATGTTTCATGCACGTTTTTAATTATTTTTTCCACGTAGAAGTCATCCTTTATATTACTACTTCTGTTTTTACATGTTTAATCTATTAAGCAAAAACTTCTGTATCATTTATTTTACCTTACTTTTGTTATTTTTTATTTTCTTAAATAAAATATGTGAATTTTTTTACGTATGCGTGCATTTTTTTAAAATTGAAAGTTATTTTATTGGCTCCAAGTTGTTTTTTAATTTTTATTTAATATTATCATTTTGGAATTTTTTTTATACAAACCAAATTTTCTTACTAAATTATAATTTTTATGAATTTAATTAATTTTTAGAAAATAAACAAATTTGAGGGGATGGGATTTTTTTTCTTAACTAAAAGAAATACCGAATATTATTTCAATAAACCGAAATAAAATAAAGACATTTATGAAAACTGGTATTACAAGTTGGTCTTAATCATATTTAAGTTTTCACTCCTACTGCATCATGGTCGGTTACTTTTAGCCAAAACTCCATAAATAAACTACTAGAGCTAAGACCTAAACAATAATATTAACTTGTCAATTTTTCATAAATACTTTTATTTTCCATTTTTATCTAACATCTTCATTATATGTATTTAAGTAATATTCTATAATTTTTGTAGTTGAAAAAAAATCTTACTTCCTCAATTTTGTTTATTTTCTAAAAAAAAAACAGTAAATTCGTTAAAAGTATACTCTATTATCTAATAACCAAACTTGCATTTAGTAAAAAATTCATTCCCAGAATAAATAATATTAAAAAAGAATAACTTAGGTGCAACAAATTCACTTTCAACTTAAAAAAAAAACAAACAAAAGCAAGTACAAAGAATTCACAAATTTAAGAAAATTAGAAAGAAAAAAAATACATTAGATTAAATGAAAGTCGCACATACAAGCACTACCTATACACAGGATAATTTGTATACTCAGAATAAATTAAACAAAAGTAGTAAATAAACAGAAGCTGTGAGATCTCTGACACCTTTTATAAAAAAAACCAAAAAAAAATAGAAGTTATGCATAGAAACAGATTTTCTATTAAAAAAAGGAAAAATCCTCCCTGAAAACATGCCTATTAATAAAAACAAGAAGAAAGATTGTACACACAAACACAAGTATTAAAAAAGTACGAAAAGTTATGCATGCAAACACAATTTTTTCACTGCACTGTAAAATAAATTCATTAGCTCTAAAGACAGACATTGAAGCACAACTTCCTTATTTTGAAGTCCCGCATTCCATCGGATTTAGCCATATGGATATTTTTTTTTTTATTTAGCTCATTTTCTTCGAAAACAAACATTGAAAATTGCACCATTTCAATAAATTTTCCACACTCTATTTTGCATTCCCTCATGGAATTGAAGCATTGTACTACTTATATACGTTGAAAATAATCCAACCATTAGAGAACATTTACAACCAAATAAATGCTAATTAGTTTAAGAATATGTCAGAAATTTGCAGAGTCTTCCTAACAGCATAGATCTAACTTCTAATCTATGAAGCACATAACGAGTTTCTCATGAGTAGACTTCAAATAACGCCAATATCAAAAGTATAATTAACGACAAATTCAGCACAAGAGTGTGAGCTCATTCTACCAAAAGAGAATTCCATTTGCCTTTTACCTTGTTGAAGGAAAGTAAGAAACTTTCACATGCTGTGATATATCCTCAAATATGTACAAGTTTGTCAGTCATATGGTAAAATCACCAGATTGAGTATTGATTTAATTTTCTGGAGATCCATCATTCTCAGACTTGGCATTTGTTTTTCCCTTGATGGGTATTCCATCATCAGATGATAGAACAGCAGCAGTAAGCTGTCCCATCTTGTTCTGTAAATCATTAAGAGATTCCTTGGTCACTTTTCCTTTAGGACTTTTCTTTTTCTCAACAAGCTTTAATTCTAGTCTGTATAATGCACAACCATCGTGGTTGTTGATCTCATACTCGTACAAATGCCACTCCAGATAACTAAGAGGCTGGGGGTCCATGTAATAGGACCTCTTTTGTCCTCCATGTTCTTTCATCACCTGCTTCCTTGACTCATGCCAACCGCGTCCGCTGTAATCTGGAAGTGATCTTTGTTTTCTGTTTCCACTTTCAAATGCCCTTCTAGGCTTGTCAAAGAATAGCCACTCCCTAACAGCTTCACCCTCAAGAAAAGAAAGATCAAAGAACTCTGCACCAGAGAAAAGGTAACATTTCAAACCTAAACAATGTAGATGAAAAACAATAAAACATGGACAGTGACAATTTCTTCTATAACCCATTCATTAGACAAGCCTTAAAGGTAGAATTTGAGCAGCTTTAATGAACAATTCAACATAATTAAGAATTCATACACACAGTCAATGTAAAAAGTTCTACATTATCAGCCAAATTATTCTTAGCATAATTTATGGTAGTTATTATACAATCAACAAACTTACAATACATCAAAGTCTCTGATTGGATAACAATGTCAAAGACTTTCACATGATCAATGTGTGTATTCTTTATCCTAAAATGAAGCAGTGATATACAACAGAGAGGTAATAAATTTTGTGTACTCACCTGGAGCGTTCCAGGGAGATTTAGTTGATGCGGCGCCTTCACAACTGGGGATGCCCACTTCCTTTCCCTGGGTTTTCGCAAGAACAGCAGCAAACAAAGGACCATCTTTTACACCAATGCCCCCTGGTCGTAAAATTGGAGTCATGCCAGGAAGACCTTCATTATTTGCCAACAGCTCATGACAACTGCTACAGTAGTTCCGGCACCATTCTACACCTTGAGCGGGTCTGAAACAGTCCCACAGGGCACATTTTGGAGCTAAGAAAGCAGATGGTGGAGGGCAGATATTTGGAAGAATGTTAGGTATAATGTTTTCTCCATGATGCACAGTATCCTCAGCTCCAAAGAATTGACTACAATCAAAACCTTCTATGCTAAATTGATTTGATTCTGAATGTTTAATTTCTGTGTTATGCCCGAGGTCCTGATATAAATCCACCTGACCAATCAAATCAGAGTTGTGACCAACTTGGTTGTGATTCATATCTTGATTTAAACTGAATGGATGAAAATCCAACTGTTCCATAACTGAGTTATTAAAAGCATTGTTGTATAGAGTTGAAGCAGAGCCTTCGAAATTGTGACCTAGAGGTTGGTTATCATCAAAATGTTTCTGCAAGATACCAAGTACCAATTATTAAAGCACAGAAATATTATTAAAAAAAAAGAAATAGAACTTTTGGTTCATGCATGTATTTCTTTATACATGTGCATTAGTTTTTTGTTTTTTTTTTTTTTGAGAAAATTGCAAGAGAGGAATTTGTTTTAGGAACAACAAACCACTCAATCATTAACCAATTAAGTTGTTAATTATTCCTAGCTAGATGTATTTTATAAGGGTTCACTTTTCTGTATCTCTCCCTCAACCAATGAAGTTTGACAAGTCGGAAGCAACCTAGAAGTAAAAATGCAAAAAAGGCTGATATAACCAAAAGTCCTGTGCTGGCATGATATAACCAAAT
The DNA here is from genome assembly GCA_027742785.1 of Vigna reflexopilosa. Classification (NCBI taxonomy): domain Eukaryota; kingdom Viridiplantae; phylum Streptophyta; class Magnoliopsida; order Fabales; family Fabaceae; genus Vigna; species Vigna reflexopilosa. The sequence goes on along the minus strand of CM050925.1, from coordinate 13,202,809 downwards.
CCGCCAGAGTTAAAACATATAATCCTTCTACTTTTACACCTCTAAAATTCAGTCAGCAAACAGAAGCTTCACCTGACCTTGGCAAACTTTTCATGGTTGATACCATTTAGAAAATACTTGTGTGGATTAACGAAACACATTATTTCCATCTTCAATTGTATCAAAAGCAAACAGCAAACAAGTATAATAAACAAAAATAGTACTGGTAAAGTTTAGTGAATAGGGTAAGGAAACAAACCACAAATACAAAAATGAGTCCTGCACTAGTTAAAGAAACTTACCTCCTGAAAAAACTGAAAATTGTTGTCACTAATGTTACTTGTTTGGAGCTCAGTCTTCAACGGCCCAGGTTTTGTTAATGGACTAGTTGCATCATCTTTCTCCTCAATCACTTGCAACAGTTGGGCAAGTTCACTGGTAAACGAATCAAAGCTTCCATCCTACAGAATGTTATTGCCAGAATATATTACAACCGTCAACTCTTCTTTGAGATGAACAAAGAAAGCACAGACATAATAATCAGCCATGTCCGAAAACCTAAATACATACAGCTAAGGAGGTGGCTGGAGACTCCAGTTCCGCCTTCCACTCGCGAAGAAGCTGGTGCATCTGCTCCTCAAAGATCACAATGTCACTACCCCTGCCCTCTTTTCTTGCACACTGAAGATTGCTGAAAATCCCTTGAATTTTATCCACCAGGTGTTTTTCCTTCTCCTTCATGGATTGTATAGAAGAGGATCCAAACTTGCCCTTGGAACTTTCTCTCATCATACCTTCCTAGAACAATTATCACACAATAACCAATGTAGGGCACTAATTAGCACAATTAAATAACATCACATCAGAAAAATCTTTAAAATGTAACATGCAACCGAGGCTGATTCAGTTCGTAAGCAAGGCTAACTTAGACAAACGTTTTTCACAAACATGTATATAACAGAATCTAGTTTTATGCATGTCACTGATCAAACCACAATCCACAATAAAACTCTTCAGAAAAAAAAAAAAAGTGACACAAAAAAATCAACATTGACGGTGCACACCCAAATGAAAAAGAGCTACCCAATTGACCAAGTTTGGGGCTTTCTACATCTACGTTGAACTTAAAACCGAAAATAGCTCGATGGGTATTTTACCTTTGGTCTTGAATTGGAGAGAAGGGAGCAATGGGGTGCAAAACGACGACGTAAAAAGGGGAAAGGTGACCGTAGATGACGGCTCCACTGGGATCAGCTCACGACGAGTGAGAGAGACTCCAATCGTGGAAATGGAAGCCCTCAATTCTCTACGTTGAATTTGCAGATTTTTATTTTTATTTTTCTATTTATTATTAATAATAAATAATAATAATAATAATGATGATGCGGTGATCTTTTGCACCTTGGAAACTTCAATTAGACGCAAGAAATTTTGGTCTGTGCCTTTTCTAATTATTCTTTATCATATTTTAACTTGTTCTGTACAGTAAATGAGTCCTTATAATTCACCAAAAAAATACAATTAAGCGAGCCCTTTAGATATTCATTATACTTTTAAGAGAAATTTTGTTCTTCAATTTATTTCTGTTGAGAATAATATTATTTAAATGTATCATTGTATATCATACATAATGTTTAGACAAAGGCGAAAATAAAATATATTAGACTTAATTTTCATACACAAAATATAAAATATTGTAGTAACATAATTTCATTGAAAAAATAAGATCAGCAATGAGCTGTAAATAAAAATATTTATTTAATAAGAAGAAAATAATTTTTATTTAAAATGTAACTTTATCAATGAACTAAAAGATATATACATTCAGAAAAAGTAAAAATTATTAGAAATTAATTAAAAAAACCTTTATGTATTCTTTAATTATACGAGCTAAAAGGAAAAAAATTATAATTGTATATCTTTATACTGTGTTTGGTTCGAGGGATTTAATTGTTTAGAAGCGTTAGCCAACATGGATTAGCTTTTAAAATTAGTCTAATATTTTCATAAGTTTCTACTTTTGTTCAGAATTTTAAATAGATCTTATTTTTTCGGCGTCTCAATTGGGTTCTTAATTTTTAAAGGTTTAAACTATTTAGTTGTTCCTATTTATAAGGGTTTTTTCCAATTTGATCCTCGTTTTATTAGAAACTTCAATTGAGTTCTTATAATTGCTAATTTAAATCAATTAAGTCTCTGTCGTTAAATTTAGTTAACGGGATTAACTTTTTACACAACTGGGAGGATGACCTGTTCATTTCTGTAAACGTGGCATATTTAGAGTTAAAACGTGACATGGATTAGAGTTGAAACGTTGCATTTGGCAAGTTAAATAATATGGATTTCTGAAATATAGGATTTACCGTAAAATGAAGTTAAATATTGGATTCAGATTTCATTCTTCATTAAAAATGTGAGTCGAATGTGGTTGAGAGGAATGGGGTCTGAACTTTGCGTGAAGTGTTTAGGGTTCGTTGTTGTTGAAGATTGGGAAGCACGTGAAGTTTCGAAACAGGGAAGTGCGAAAGCAGAAGACGCAACAATGTCGATGGATCATTCGTGTTCCTCTTCCACTTGCAATGAGTGTGGAAGAAAGCATTTGCGGTCTATGAGCTCTCGTGGAGATGGAGGGTGGAACATGAATGATAGTTCGCTGATCTGCTATTGTGGAGAAAAGTCTGTGTTGAGGACTGCGAAAACTACTAAGAATCAAGGCAAACAATTCTGGGTTGCCCTAGGTATAAGGTTGAAAGTGAAAATGGTGGATGCAACTACTTCAAATGGTGCACTGATTGGGGAATTGAAGAAAGTGTTAGCTGTGAGGTGTTGGAAGCAAATGATGAGAGGTTGGTGAAGAGTTTTGAAAATGAAAGTGATAAGAAGATAGTTGGTGTGCAGAAAGCTATGATGGGTCCTCAAAGGTGGATGAAATTTTTGGTTGGGGTTGTTACTGTTCTTTGTCTAATGAACATCCTTATAATTGCAATGTTGATGGGTAGGGCTTGATAATTTAGGTCTGTTTTGGTTTTAGTTGTATAAGTTTCATATGTTTAATGAAGATGTATTAGTTGTATCAGTTTGCAATGTATTTATGTTTTCTGCTGTGAAGATGTATCAGATGTTTAATGAAATGATAATTTGGAAAAAATGAGTTCAATTGTTGTCTCTATTAATGATAATTTGTTAAAAATGAGTTCAATTGTTTTGGTTTCATTTTCATGTCAGCGGTTGCCCTATGTATAGCATAACATGTGCATAGAACCTGTAAAACAGTTCTGAATAAAGGCTCCATCAATAGTTCAGAAGACATAACTACAAACATACACAATGCACGAGTAAGCCTAAAAGTGCTATCTTGGGACCTGAATAAACAACTCAAAGAGGAAATCAACATTTGTATATTAATACCAAAAACAACTCCAATAAAGAAACTGCGAATATCGAAATCAACATTTGTATATTAATACGAAAAAGTACTCATCCATTGTTCACACAACTACCATTATATAGGATACTTTGGGCTATTACATACTGAAACATAAAGCATTGTTTATAACACATGTCTGTAACATGATAAACATCAACCTTTGCCCTATTACATTTGCTACTACTAAAACATATAACATTCTTCAACTTTGAACTGGTTCTTCTCCATCTGGTTGACCCTCAGGCAATGAACTGGGTTGTTGTCCCTCTTCCTGCACTTGGTTTCTCTGGGGACATTTTTTCTATTGTGACCAGATTCCCTACACACGTCACATCTCTTCAGTAATCCCCCTTTTGACATTCTGGTGCTACTTTTTCTGTAACTCCCATTGCTCTAACCTCCTTTTCTTATTTGGACGACCAAGCATCTGTCTTTTTGATGGAGACATGACATTTGGAAATTGGGTTACCTCCCAGAGATTTTTCCATTAATGGGATATATGATGGAGGAATAAATTTCTTCATACGCTGACTTTGTAAAGCATGCAGGTATGTATTGTTCAGCATCTATGTTGAGTAACCTCATTGCAGCCAGTGCATGTACACAAGGTATTCCATTGATGCTCCATTTCCTTCATGAGCTTGAATATTGATCTATATCTACTACAAACTTATCCCCACTTTGGGACACATGTCTGACTTCAAATAGCCTTTGTGTAGACTAGTTGTGAACATATAAATGAACTTTAGTTATATAATAGCTGGGATAACATAAACAAAGATATACTCATAATTTTTGGATACTTGGGAATCCAATTCTTTGTTAGTAGTGCCTCCTTGTGTAGTCTACTCAATATTTTTGGGCAAATTGATGACTTAAATGACGTTACCCTTGACCTATTATTGGCCCATTTCTTCATCATGTATAGTCTGATTTCCTCCAACATTGTAATAATTGGCATTGTCCTCGTATTTACCAAAACACTATTAAATTCTTCTGGCATGTTATTTACCGAAGTATCACATTGAGTTGTGCTTGTGAACCTTGATCTAGACCAAAACCTGCAATAAAGGAAAGAGAATGAAGCATGTTTAATCATCAGGAAGCAACAACAGAGTAAAGGGAAGCAGATAAGATAACCTAAAAAAAACTCAAAGGATAAAACCAAGAATGAAGCATGTTTAATTTCTTTGCAAAACCTGAAACAAAAACTCCCTTTACATACATGACCAAACCAGTACAGAGAAGCACACAAAATATCAAACAAAAAGCTACACAAAGTTTATGTTATGCATACTACCTTGGAGGAATGGCTATCAAGTGTCGAAAAACATCTTGGTTCACCTCTTTGATACTTCTCATCTCATTCTCCCATTGTTGTGGGTGGGTTGCTAAAGTTGCCCTCCATATAAGCTTTTTCAAATTCTTTCCAGAAAATTTCTTCCTGAAGTTGACATATAAATGCCTTACACAAAATCTTTGTGCAACTCCAGGAACAACATCATGTACAGCTTGTAACAAACCCTGTAAATGAGTAATAAAAAAGTTACATGATATTGATTTAAAGTCATTTGTATAAGATAGAAGAGAATAAATATAATGAAATTTACCTTCTGTTAATCTGATATGATTGTAAGTGAAGAACACTTCTTTTGATCCCAAACATTTAACCCTTATTCTTTTTTTATTATTTTTAACAAGTTTTAAATTTTTCCCATTCTCTACTGCCTAACTTTTGATGGCATCAAGAATGTCTTGTTTATCCACGAAATATGTTCCCACTTACCAGTTGAAATCAAGCATCTTTTTTGGCATAGTAAAGGTAGAAAAATGTCCATACCCCTCTTCATCTTCACTTTCTTCATCACTTATGTCAGGTGAAGTTAAGTCCTCAGATTCCCATTCATCATTAAACCAACTGGAATCATTCATCTCATCTTCTTCCATATCTGACTCAGACCCAAGTAAAACAGGTTCAACCTCAACCTCCAAATTACCAGAACTATCACTTACATCACACTGCACATTTATGTCTACTAGCCCATCCTCACTATTCATCTCACCATCATCACCATCACGTGATGTACTCCAATCACAGACTTCTACTTCTATATCCTCCAAGTATTCTACTTCTATTGTGTAAGCCTCACCATCTAATCTATCACCCTCACCCTCCTGTGCTTCTATCTTCCCAGCCTCAACAGGACCTTCCTGAACCTCTATCCTCTCACCTTGACCCTCTTCATGCACTTCATGTGCTTCTGTCCTCTCAGCATCAGCTTCCTCAACCTCTATCCTTTCTTCCTGCACTTGATTTGCTTCTATCCTCTCAGCATCACCTCCCTCAACATCTATCCTCTCACCCTCAACTTCAACTTCTTGTGCTTCTGTCCTCTCACCCTCATTTTCATATGCTTCTGTCATCTCAGCCTCACCAACAACAACTTTTATCCTCTGACCATGAGCACTTACCCCCTCATCCAATTGTTGCCTCACACCATCATCCACAACCTCAGCAACTTGTGCACCCTCACCACCCTCATTCACCTGAGGTGCACCTCCTTCGTCACATCCTTCATCAACGTTGTACTCAATCATGTGAATCACTTCAGCTTCAGACACAGTGTGCACAACATATAAATGAACTTTTCCATTTAACTGAGCTAAATTGACCATATGCATGGCACCTACGTCATCAGAAAATGGTTCTAGCCTATCATCCAATACAGGACCACATCCAACAGAAAACCACAAATCCTTAAAACCATCGTACCCAAGACTTTTGACTACACTCACTACAACAAAATAACTCCACACGTCAGGATCAAAATGCATTGTATCACTTTCCACTTCATACTTCAGGGAGCCGTCATTGACGAACTTACCCCATGGTGAATAACTACCTCTATATCGTCCATCACACACAACAATATTTTACACCTACAAATAAGCCTAAAACGACAAAAAACACCGCTTATAAACATGATAATGACACAACAAAAGAACTGTAACTATGGGAGACATGGGAGACCACAACCGCATTATGGAAACACCATATTTTCAGACAACCCCAACCCCATAATGAAAAAAGCATCCCCAGATAACAACAAAAACAACACAATATTAAATTCATACTAACATTCCATCAACTTCCACTCGAACAACTCGAACCACTTCACGCACACGTAGAACGACTTCGGGATTGACGTCCAAACTCCAATGACGAAGCTCCAAAGCCCTAATGGAGTTTGTATCCTCTCCGCTAATGACTTCACGCAAGCTTCCGATGCACTCTCCTCTCAGATTTTTAATCCAAATTGAATCCCAAATTCAATTAGATTGAACCCGAAATCACGTTTCAAAATTCTCTAATTTACAGAAATGAACAGGTCATCCTCCCAGCTGTGCAAAAAGTTAACCCCGTTAACTAAATTTAACAGCAGGGGCTTAATTGATTGAAATTAGCAATTATAAGGACTCAATTGGGGTTTCTAATAAGACGAGGATCAAATTGGGAAAAACCCCCATAAATAGGGATAACTAAAGGGTTTAAACCTTTTTGTAAAATTGAATCAAATAGGACATTTCCATCAAATTGATCGGACGACGTTAAGTATTGTATCACTTGGCATGTTGACAGTGTTGTTTTAAAACACGTGTCATTAAAAACGTGAGTGAATTCTATTATTTTAAATTTTGAATTAAAAGATTAAGTTAAAAGAGTGGAAATTCAATTACAAAAAGGGCAAAGTTGGCAAAGTTGGAAATTCAATTACAGAAAGCCTCATTCTCTCTGCAATTGCGATATGAAAATGAAATTGGTGAAATTTTGAGTTTTAGGGCTCGTCACTCATCCACAAAGTTATACGAGTAGATGTGCAATGGATAACAAAATGCAGAATTCACATTCAACTTGTTCTTCGACATTCAATAACTAGCGGAATGGAAACCCCAATGTCGTTTTTCGTGGTGTGTCACTCCTTTGTTTGTGTGGAGAGAAAATAGTGGTCAAAATAGCTCAAACTGCTAAGAGAGAATAAATTGAATTACAGATTCACAGAAACGCCAAACCCTCCCTGCAAGAGAAAACCCAATAGCGATTGAGTGCGAGTTCGCCGTTCAGAATGGGAGGACCTTTGCTAGCAAAGCTTCTTCATTTGGCAACCATGGCAGCCAAGCCGCCGTTGCATATCACCATCTTCCTCGCTCTACCAGAATCGCGAGTCGTCTTCGCATCTTCACAGAAATCACCCCTTCTTCTTCGTCTTCATCAACCTAAAAATCCCAAACAGCAGAGAACTCAAACCTCCATTTGAACCCAGATCAACCTATGAATCAAAAACATACAGAAACTGAATCGCGCCGCACCCCGATTCTCACGAGTTCATCATTGTGCCGTCATTGCCTTTGCTCGCTCAAGCCACCGCAGCCATCAAACCCATAATCAAGGAACCCTATGAAGATTGGGGCGAAAGCCCCATCAAGCGCCATTGCCTTTCCCCAATTTCATTTCCATATCGCAATTGCAGAAAGAATGGGAGCTTTCTGTAATTGAATTTCCACTCTTTTAACTTAATTTTTTAATTCAAAATTTCAAATAATAGAATTCATCTACGTTTTTAGTGACACGTGTGTTAAAACAATACAATCAACAGGTGACACAATACTTAACGTCGTCTGATCAATTTGACAAAAATATCCTATATGATTCAATTTTATAAAAATAAAAACTCAATTGAAACAAAAAAAAAAATATTTAAAATTCGGAATGAAAATAAAATCTTATTGAGAAATTAAACCTTTAAAATTTTGTTCGTTTTAAAGCATTTGAAAAAAATATTTCAGATTATTTGAGATAGCACTTTTTGTTTTAATCAAGGTCATGTACAGATATTTGAAGTGATTTTAAGTTAAATTTCACTTTTGTCCTTCAATCATTTTAATAATTTCAACTTTTACAATGCATAAAACTGCTAACACGTATTAGATTTCAAATTTTTTATTTTATTAATAATAATATTAAAATAAACATAAATAATAAAATAAATTAATAATAATAATATTAACATTAAAAAATTATATTTCAAAAAAAGTTTATACTTTACTTAAATAAAATATTAGTTCAATTTTTTATTAATTTTTATTTTTTTCTAATACTTCAAATGTTTCTTTATCAATAAATATGCTATTTATAAACAACATTTTATATTACTATTGAAATAAAAAAAGTCAGAATTTGGTTCTCTAACAAGTCGAATTTTAATCTCTTATAAAAAAGCGAATTATTCATGTAAGTATTAGCATTATTATTGGGTAAATAAAAAAAATTATGCTATATGAGAAAAAAAAATCTTGGAAGGGTAGGTTTCCTGTGTACGGTACGGTTTCTGCTGTTTATAAAAGTGCATAAATGGGTTTATCAGACTTGATTGACATTACATACAGAGAAAGCTGAGTGTTATGTATGAAGGTTGTAAATCACATTTATAACACTGCATAAATAATAATTAATATATTTTTGCTTAAATCATGTATATAGAATAATAAAAAAAGTAAAACTTTTAGGTCATATTAAAAAAATGTTTAATAGGTTCAAACGTTTTATTTTTACGGTTCGTTCTAATTGAGTTTTCATATTTTAGAAATGTTTAATTTGATTTCTTTTTATAATCATTCAATTAATATTTCAGACATTAAATATATGATATCAGTGTAAAAATAATTTATAAATTTATATGATAATCTTTATTCTAAAAGAATTATATATCTTTTCAAAATAATTTTTCATTGACAATTCAAAAGTCATATATCTGTATATACTATTTATTTATGTGTAATTTAAAAATGAGATCATTTCATCTTTAACTACTAAAGACCACTACTACACATATTAATCTATCCAGATTAATAATATTCTATCCTCATCCTATGATAAAAAATAATTTAAATTAAAATTATACAAAACTTATATTTTATTATTATACTGTCTCTATTATAATAACAAGTAATTTTAATCAAAAATCTTATTATCATATGAATTCAATAAATAAGCACAATTTTATTATTGCTACCATGACATATTTGAATCAAAGGAAAACTTGCGAATCTTTTACCTTGACTAAAATCGGTTGTTTTCTATACACTGCACTGTATTTTTCTGTCTGGTATATCAGGTGGCACTGCAGAAATCAATATAAATTGTATCATGTAGTCTAACTCATTTATATTTTATATTTTGTATTTTATATGTAGTATTTTAAGAGCCAAGGAAACAACTTGTATCTGATTTGTATTTGTTTTATAGAATATCAGACAATTGCTCCAAATTACAATATCATTTGAGCTACCATGAGGATGAACAAAATTTTGCAGGAAACATATCCAAAGCCTTGAAAATTGTAGTTAGCAGGCAGAATTTGTGTTCTGCTATTTTATCAGTTATGTTTCCTTTCCAAACCAAGAGCAATGGTTTGTTTAACAAAATCTGTGATCAATGCTTAATTGCAACAATCAATTAGATTTTGTATTTTCGGAGACATGACTGGGTCCGAAGTTAATAGTGCCAAATAATCCTCGGCCTCTAGAAAGTTGTTCCAGCTTTTCAAGTTTGTGTGCAAGAAGTTCCATTTCTCTAGCCAACTCTTCACTCCTCGTCTGTATTGCCTGAAAAGTGCAAAGTCACAAAAATTTGAGTACGTCCATGAGATTTAGAATATTTTTGGTTCCCCAATAACTTTTTCCTCCAATTCCAATGAAAGTAAACAAGACTAAATAAATAGTTAGGTAAAAGTATAGCCTAGATGAGATGGCAAAATTCCAAATTTAAACCTCCATCCTTCATAGCATTCAGAGAAAATATTTGATTACAAGACCAACTTTTCTTCAATGAACTCCTCAACTTTTCACCCTCACAAAGGATAATCTATAACAGAGAAGGCAGAAAGACAACCTGTATTTCCTGTCTACGTATTTCTTCCTTTCTTGCTTCTGATCTTGAACTTCTTTGCACCTCAAAAATGACAGCAGCTCCAGCAACCTAAATAGAAGGAAATTAAATTTATGTTGTGCAAAAACTCCTGTTTTATGTTATGAGGAAGACAAACTGGTGATGGCAGATATAAAGATAGATGACACAGATGGATAAGTCTCAGCACGCTATTAATCCTGAAAGCAAGTGGAAATTCTACAAAATTACGGGAAGAACTTCTTACGTATATATTTGCAATATTCATTTAAAATCACAAAAATAAAATGGGTTTAGAAGTCAAACAAGTTGTTCACATTAGTTATCAAATCACAATGTTCATATGGTCGACAGTAATCTTGGATGCTACCATTCAGACAGATATTTCTTGGTTAATACATACAACGCCTAGTATTTTTTAAAATCAGAAGAATTTTGATCGTAGAGAACTCTTTCACACACTCAAATAATATAATTCAAATCTTATTTTCTGGTTTAAATCTTTTCCTTCTCTTCTATTAGAAAAGGGAAGTCCATTAAGAACCTAGCCTACACAAGTTTATAAATGCTTTTAGACATTGGCAAAAACCTACACACAGAGGCCATAACAGCTTTTCGTAGAATGGCTCTATTTGGCTTAGGTGCTTCGTGGGAGTAAATTGAAAAGTACACAAGCATTCTCTTAAAACATCCTAGAATTAACCATAACTTAATTTAATACCAGAGGCAATAAAAAGCAAGCTAATATGACCGGACTTTTGGGCAATGAATTGCACGAACATCTATTATTGAGGAGCTGAAACCTTCCCAACAAAATATTTATCCAAGCTGCACAAGTCAAATCTATTAATTCAATTCCCAATACCTTGTGCATATATTTAAGGAACGGTAGCTTTCCCTGCCATATACGACTAGCATTCACTAATGGTATTCTGTAATGGCCTCCTTCTTTATACTGAATTTCCTTTGTCACTCTCTTCCTTCAAGTGACTGTCTTCAACCTTTTCCACCTCTTCCAGTCACAATCTTTCACCGTTTCCACCTCTTCACATGATTACAAACTATTCTATCAATTTTCCCACTGCCTCCTTTCCTTACAGCAGTGCAACGACACAACTCACGGCTAATACTGCCTGAACTCGGGTAATACTGCACAACTTTCAACACAAAGTAATCTGAGTATTTCAAGTTACCATTACTATCAAAAGTTAGGGCTTTTATAACCCAAACAACATATTTGTTACAAACCAAACTAACTGAAAACTAAACTCTGAAAGAGTTAAAAACCCTAATCTGACAAAGGGGTTATAACATATTCCTTTTGAAGGGACTAAATACGGGACAGATTATCTCATCTCTACTTGGATCAAAGCTAACGAAACTGGGAATTCATCTTTCAATATGAAAAACAAACACGGGAAAAAATGCACATAAACTATTTGATCTTTTATTTCTATGATGTTTTATATATGTCCTGCAAAGTTTGAAATAAGTTGAACCGACTCTTCTATAACATAAGTTATCCCTTCTGTCCTTTTAAAGGAAAAATTTTCAAACAACTATCTAAAGGGTCAATCAGTTTAATGAACAGAAGTGTCATTTGTACAGATTCAAATGGTAGTCAAAAGATCTTCAATATTTGGTCCAGAGTGCTCTTATTAGAAAAAATATATATATTAGAATTCATAGTATTTCTCTAGAGATATGAAAACATTTTGGACCTCAACCTAACTAGTTGGAAGACAACAATTAACACAATTACAGTTGTCATTAACCAACTACTCTATAAGCTTAAAGTTTTTGGGAGAGTGAAGGCACTTAAATGGCTTTCTATCTGACATAACCTCACGTAATGATCACTAAGAAGATCATGACAACAAGGACTGAGATCTAAACAACCTGACCATAAAGAGTGTAAAACCATGTCATAAACTAAGAATCCCAAAGCCTAAGTTATTACAAGAAGGCAAGTGAAATTCTTCTTTTATATTTAACAATACAAACATTCAATAAAAAAACATAACAAAGAGTCATTAGAATAGAATGGCCACATCCAAGAGACAGATGGTGCTGAGAAAGTGAATAGAGTCAATCACGATTGGCACCTCTTCAAGTTGCTAAAATAGGTGTTATTTAGTCAAGTTCAGGGCAAAACATTTGTTCTGCTGAGCACAGAGATGACATTGTCATCTAAAAGAAAGACACAGGCACACTGCTAAAATAATTGTAATATGCCATGATGATTTTAATGGAACCCATGAAGAATTTAACTCACTATCAGGCACAACACTTCAACAAGACTCAACTAGCTAATGGGGTAAGGATTACCCCTTATCCATATGTACTATACCAATACCAAGGAATTGGGAACAAGTAACTAATATGTTGAACCTAAGGTCGAATTAACACAACCCAATTTCTATTGTTGGTAAAAACAATCGTTGACCAGACTTTAGTACCTTTCAACTGAGTCGAACTAGTCTGAGAAAAAGTCTTAGAACAATGGGGGAACATGTCCATTGAACTGTATACATTGCAAGCGTGAAATTTCTAAAATTGAGAATAACCTAATAAAAAAGAAAATGATATGCCCAACACAACCACACCGATAAGTTTCGGCACTGTCTAATAATTTGAACTTGAACCAAACTCAATTAAAAAGTTAATTCTTGATCTAAGAGTATGTTTCTATAAATTTCACATAGATGTTTATGGAAGAACAAAATAAGAAAGAAAAACGAAATTAGTTTCTCCATAAAATAAAATTAACTTGTATATAAATTAATTTATAAAAATATATCATATTAGTGTTTCTATTTTCTAACTTATATATAAATTACTTTTAGTTTATATATAAATTTTCTTTTTCTCTTTATGAAAAAGTTTATCCAAAATACCTCAAGATTTGTCAATCACGTAAACGCTATTTTAGCTTTATTACTAATCAAAGTGGGATTTCCTTCTATCAGAATTCAGTGATGAAAACAGTAAAACACACAAACAGGTTGAAGACAATTCATGACACATAACGAACATGATAGTAATGGTATGAAGCACAACATGAAGCAGGAAAATGTTATGTTATCATTACCGAGAACACAAAGAGTTCTCCAAGCAAATCTGCAGCAGCTTGCACAGCCTTCTCCTCGTTCAAAGGACGGATTGCAACATCAGTGGCACGACCGTAGATTCTTCTCTGCACTCTCGTCGTCAATCTGTGATTGGCCTGAGCCAAGGAAGAACCAGAGTCACACACAGCACAGAATAGCGCACGTGTGAGTGTGAAAACGGAAATAAGACACGTGCGAGCGGGAGAAAGAAAAGTGGGACCTGGGCAATGGAGATTATGAAGCTGCGGAACTTAGGGTGGTAACCGGCCTCCTTCTTGAGCCTGCTGGCGATTGGTTTACACGCGGTTTTGAGGGCGAGTGTTGCCAGCTTCACCACGGGAAGCACCACCATCTCTCGATAATAGGAAAGTGAGCTACGAAGTTGATAACAGTGAAGCGAATTTGGTACCTCTGTTGGGTGCGTGTGATCCACGACCGTATTTCATCACCGTATCTTTCTTGCTTAACAAGAATATGGTCTGCTACAGAACAGAACAAGGTAACGGAAGAGTAAAAAGGAAAAAAATTAGTCTTATTCATATTCGGAAACCTTTGCGAAATTGATGAATTTTTTTAAGTTTGAACTCAATTACTTCAGATTAATAATTAATATTTGAATTTTTATAATAAATTTTAGACTTAATTAAGTTAAATTTAAAGGCCATTGCTATTAAATTTTATTCTTTTATTAAAACTCCAAATTTTTATATCTTTCATTAAAGTATTTGTAGTTTTTTTTATTAACAAGGTCATATGATTGTATTGTTTTGTAATTTTGTTCATACATCTTCAGGCTATAAAAGTATATTTTAGTTAAAGGAAATGGTATATGATTTTTATTATTTTTATGACAAATATGGTAGATGATAATGTATTATCATGACCTATTTGGAAGGTTTGAAGACAACTCTTAAGTCTTATGTTGGTGTCATTTTTAATACATTTTAAAATAATAAAGGTTACTTGTTGTTATATATTTTTAATAATATTATTTTATATTTTCATATTTTTTTAATATATGAATACAAATAAATAATATGATGGTCGGAAAAGAACTAAATAACATATATTAAATTGAAAAATATAAAAATGTTGAATACTTGATAACAAAAAGAAATAGTAAACATCTATTTGAAAATACCAAAATTTGTAAGAGATTTACAAATTAAGTATAAATTTTACACAAAATTTTCTATACTACAACTTTTGATAAAATTCTAAATATAACCTTCATACAAAAGTAAAAACTCTTTTGACCAAGTAAATATTTTTTTTGACCAAAGTGAATTTTTTTTAATTGTCTTTTTTCTATTGTATGCTTTTAAATTTGATTTTGTTACCTTAGCCGTTGCACTCAGTCCTTGCACCGATGTTCTTTGCCCTTTCCTACCCTTTTCCTCGTCGTTGCATTCCATTGGTTTGTCTCTCTTTCTATGCATTGTTTTCTCTCATTTTCTCCTTTGCTCCTTCCATAGTTTGGTGCATTGCTGAATTTAGGAAGGTTTGTACATCCACCCTTCTTCTTTTTCATTGTACGTCCACCCCTCTTCGTTCTTACTACACCAATAAGTAAGCACTAGTTTTGAATTTCTTTTTGAGATTGAGATGTTTGATATTGATTTGAACTGTAAATGCCTAGAAAATAGGAAATTTGTATGTTTGTGGTTGATTGAAAAGGAAAATGAAGTCTTAGGGTTAAGGTTTTGCTAACTTTCGAAGTCTATGAAGGTTTACACGGATTTTGAAAGTCAGTTAAGTTTCTACTAAATTTCGAAATCTCTTTAAGTTTTTGAAAGTTTTCGAAATCTGATATTATATTTTTGTTTGTTGAATTTTGAATGTAAGTGTTTCCATTTTTTTTTTAAATTTTAAATGTATGTGTTTGGAATTTTTCGTTTTAGGTTCATTAATTATTATTTTTGTTATATTTTGTTTTTTTTCAATTTTGTAATTTTGTATTACATTTAGTTGTTTATATATTTCTTAAAATATTTAAATATTTTATTATTTTTTGCTGTTTGTATATTTAAGTATTTAATATATTTTGTTGTTTATATATTTTGGTGGTTATAGATATGACTAAAACAAGAGGTGAATCTACTAGTTGTGGTGAGAGTTCAATATAAGGTGAAAGGAGAAGACGACTCACGACATCAACTTATAGAAGACAAGCCAAAGAAGTTGATGTTGATGTTCATGAGGAACATGATGTTAATGAAGAGCATGAGAATGTTGTTGAGCATGAGGATGTTGCTCAACAAGAAGGGGAAGTAAGTTGATTTTCAAGAGGTCCATAAGACACATCATTGCTGACTTATTATACGTAGCATGTTGCATATGCTTTGTGGTAGGGTCAGATTAATACAAAACTTGAATTTTAATTGGTAATGAGTAGTTTGAATTATTTGTTTATATAGTTTGTTGTTATATAGGATTGAGGGGAGATCAAGTTGATCTCTCATGGGAAAAAATAAATAAATTTCCTATATCATGAGGCTATTGAACCTTTTATGTTGAATTATGGTCTAATGCTCCTAGTTAATATTTCGTACGACTAAGCTGACAAAGTATTGATATTGGCATTTGATGAGAGATGACATTTTGAGAGAAACAGTTTCCATCTCTTAATGCGTGAGATGATTGTCACACTAGATGATGTGTCGTCATTGCATCACTTACCTATTATGGGATAATTTTGTGAGATCAAGCTGTTGGAATTTGAAGAAGCTCGTTTTATTATTGTCGACCTTTTGGGCGTGGACTATGCTGGGGCTAAAGCTAAGATGACACAAGAACGTGGTCCCAAAGTTAGGCTGAGCTGGTTAAGAAATGTTTATCATGAGTGTTGTGAGCAACAACACTATGAGTACGCGACACAGGTATACTTGTTGCATCTAGTTTGATGCACTATTTTCACAAATAAGAGTGTCACCCTCATACGTGTATCGTACTTGTTGCTATTCAAAAATATGTACGCCTATGGTGGATATGCTTAAGGCGTTGCTACACTTGCGCATATGTATGAGCAGCAGCTCGGGGATGCCAATTTTTCTAAAACGAAGCAAATGCCTGGATATTCTACTCTTTTACAGGCACAAATTTCTCTTGCATTTTTATTTCATATATTTTTATAATGTTTACCACACTTAACTAATGTTTTTGTAGAGTTGGATTTATGAGTACTTCCCTAGGATGGGAAGGAGGAATGTGTTATCCACTACAATGAGAACAATCCTCGTGTGGAACAATTGGTGACAGGAAGGCAAGCTTGGAGTTTACGTGAGAGTAGGTCATATTTAGATGGACTAATGTACGATGGGGTCATCTGGTGCCCATATTAGTTACATAAGGGTACTCATCCATTTATGATATTGTCTTATATGTGGTATCCATCAAGAAAATAATATTAAATACATTGAACAAGTGCATTGCATCAAGATGTGTCCATAAGAGGTCACTTGCCACCTCATATTCGTTGACACATCTACTCCATTTGATGTATTTATCACGATCCAACATCATCATCAACTGTTGCATTTTAGTTCTCAACCCTCTCAAATACCATTTATATGTATACCTTGCATTATAGATTTGCTTTATTGTTGTCACATTAGAATCATTATGTTCTTTGAAAATTAGTAGAATATTTGAAGGCTTTACTTGACTCTTAGTCATGTCAACAAGTAATGACTGTTCAACAAGATTTAACCTGTCAACAAAAGGGTGACCAATTAAAGTCTCAACTAATTCATGGTGTTGATATCTACATATTACCTTTAACATTCAACCATCTCCATTATAATAGGGTTTTCTCCTCAACTTAAAGGGACATTCACATTTTCTTTTGCTCCATACATTCAGCTGAACATTAGGTTTGTATTTCCTATACTTCTCACTCCTTTCACAACCTAACAACACAAACGTCTTTCTTCCAAGTTCACCAATTATTGCGTTAGATCTTATAATATCTACAACAAATCCAATATCAAATGCAATCCCCTGAACTCATTTAATTAACTCATCGCATGAGGGAAATTTTATAGGTTGTAAAATTATTTGTGTAATCGCCCTCCGCCACTTCATTGATGAAAGAAGAAAATTCGGACACAAAACTCAAATTTATTTATGAATTCATCAACTCAAATGGATACTTGTTTATCTCAAAATATTAATCAGCTACATGATAAACATGTTTACCATTCAATACCTCACAATATTCTAATAATAATATTAATAGTAATAATAAAATGCTTAAATATTAAAAATTAAATAAAAAATAAAAAAACTAAACTAAAAAAAATTTAAAAAAAATTAAAAAGGTAATGGTTTTCAAAAACTATTAAAACCTTAAACCAAAAGCTGGAGAACTCTTAATGGACTACCGAATTTCGAGAATCAGTTAAAAGTTTTACAGATTTTGAAAACTATTAAAACCTTAATTGACTTTCAAAATCTATAACTGTTAAAACCTTAACCTTAAAAACTTATGATTTTAGTGAGTGTTTATGGTGATATTTATTTGATTTTAAAGAATCAAACAAATCACACAA
This sequence comes from Vigna reflexopilosa, assembly GCA_027742785.1. Lineage (NCBI taxonomy): Eukaryota > Viridiplantae > Streptophyta > Magnoliopsida > Fabales > Fabaceae > Vigna > Vigna reflexopilosa. The sequence goes on along the minus strand of CM050925.1, from coordinate 13,184,779 downwards.
ATAAAAAAAATAAAACCTACCAAAAAAGAGGTAACCACATGACTTAATACAATTAAAATATATCAATACACCAATTCTATGATATATTAAACTTTTGAACAACAAAATAATAATAAATTTAAATTATTTACAATCTTAAATATAATTTTACAAATTCCAAATATAAATATTATTTCATCTTAAATTATTGCTATTTCGTTTAATTTATGCTCATATAAGCTCCATAATTTGTGTTACTGGGAACCAAATTCTTACCTAAATCAAAACCGTGCTACGCTGGTAACATTAAAAATAATGTGCTATATGTGTCAATAAAAGTAAAGATGTGTTTCACATGCTTAACCAATAAAGATGTTAAACAGAGTGCATGTGAGAGCATTCATTGAGAGATTAAGTCATTAGAACATGTCCTAAGTGATGTTAGATTGAAGTGTACTTAAAGCAAAAATGTATTTGACACATTTACCCAATAAAGTTGTGAAGTAACATTCATTGAGAGATTGGGTTACTAAAGAATATACCAATGTTAGAAGCATTCATTGAAAGACCGAGTCTTTGTCACGCTTATCCAATAAAGCTAACAAGCCAAGTCCTATCAAGTTCATAATGAAGTCTAATCAAAATTGAATTGTGTGATGTGAAATTTCCAAACAAGGATTAGTAGACTGGTGATGGTTGATAGTTCAATACTATAAAAGGATGGTTGTAGTATGTTTAGAAGTTGTGGAGTTGTTTAGTAAAATAACTAGAGATGATTTTTCTTGAGGAGATGAATGATTTCAATTCCTTTAATGTTGGTGTATATTTTCAAGATGGAATGTTTGACTTTTGTATTTTTCCAAATGAGGTTACTATTAGTCATATGTGGCGAATCATTAGAAGTCATTTGTTGGGACAATGAAAGCTAGTGTTAAGTCATTTGTGGTACCACATCCCTCCCTGATTTGTAGAGAAGGAGCTTCTCACTTCGTTCTCTTAAGGAATGATGAAGATGTTCAACATGTGATTCATTGACATCTAGTAATGGTCTCGATGGAGACAATGTCTTTTTATGTGAATTCATGAAGGTTGAGAAATCTAACTATGTTTGTGGTTCATCATCCACCGTTGATGGTAAAATTATTAATGTTATTCTTTGAGATGTTTTATAAGTAAGCCAATGTAATATCCTTTTCTCTATGTATTTGTGTTTTATGACAGACTTATAATCGTTTAATTTAGAGTAATGAAATTTTTATTTGTTTCATATATTTATATACTGCTGATTTCTTAATTTTTATTCTTATCTCCTATTGTTTAATATATGAAAAAAATAATTAAAAATGTAATTTAAAAAAATTCAGACATATAAATAAATATTTTCTCATTATACCTTTTTTTTCTTATCTTTTATTTTAATAAAATAAAATAAAATAAAAAATTAAAAGCCCAACTTAGAATTCAATTTCCCAATAACCGAACTCTGACCACCATACATCAAAATGATGGTCAAAATTCGGTTCCTAAACCACCTATAAATAAAACCATACTATCCATCTAAATATGACGCATAATATACTACCTACATAAATTTAGAAAGAAATCATACTACCTCATAAAAAAGAATTCCCATTGCATTGTAGCCAAAAGTGTGTTAGCCATGTAAATATTTACTACAACACTATCGGTTTATATCTAAGTCCAAACAGACTGAAAAAAGAAAAGCTATCTTAAGACAAACATATAATTGCAGTATGTGTTTTTTAAATTCAATAAAATAAATACATAAAAAGTGAATTGAATTTTGAAATATTATTTTAAATTTATAAAAACTATTAAAACAAAGATCGTCTAGAGAAACAAGATTGTCTAACAACTATTGTTTTGAAATTTAACAAATAGACTTTAATGAAATAATGTTTGTAGCTTAAACCGTCTAAAGAATGTTTGGTAAAAACAATGCTGAACAATGTGAGCAAATCGTCTATGTTGAGCTTGAATAATATTTTATAAAACTCATAAATAGTGTATAACGAAAATGCATTTAACATTTCAAACGGTTTAAGACAAAGCTTTTATTAAACGTTGTATCTTCTTAACACTTTGTTGCTCAAAAGAGCATACTTGTGCTCTAACGCTTAGTACACTAATATTTCTAAACGTTCTACAACGTTTATAACATTAAATACATGTACGATATTTATTTCTTGTTTGTGGTGCTTTGCGTCTCTTTATTTGTGTAGATAGTGATAATACCAAACTTTATTCAAAAGTCTGTACGAACAACTTTAATAGATAAAAAGACATTCTTAGAATGTTTCCTTACTGATTTTTGCTCTAAGGAAGTCATACACGCTACCATTGCGAAAAACACTAATGCTCTGACGCTACCATGCATCTGACTTCGTACCTAGAAACTACCTGCTTTCCTTGAAGTCAACTTCATCTGAGTAACAAATTTTTCTTAAAGAATGCTATATAAAGATAATTGGATGAGGAGAACAAAAAAAGATTTTATCTTTGACTCTTATGCTGTTATTCTCTCTCTAAACTTCCATCGTCTAACGCTTTCTTTGTTTAAAAAACAATTTTACAAGTTTTCAGATTTCATTGTATTGAAAACATACTCTCTTTGGGAGCTTTGACCTGTACTTGTTTTTCTAAAACACTTTCATTGTGTTTGCAAATAGTTGGTTGTTTAGTTCAATTGAGCTAAATAGTTTAGTTAAAAAGACTAATGTTTAACCAGGGAAAGGTAAACTCATATATCCAAATTTGATAAATGTAAACCAGAAGTGATGAAACTCATTGTAATATTTGAAATATTAGTGAAATTCCTTAAAAATACTTAAAAGAAGAATTTTACGTAACTCAATTAAAAAAAACTGATATAAAAAAGTTTCTCTTATTTACTTTCCTTTATATATTTTCTTAAATGAAATTTAAAAACTTAAGGTGTTTAATATATATTTGCTAAAATTTTAAAAAAATCTCTTTCTAAATTTTTGTGTGTTTTATTTATTCAATACAATAAAGTATATCTATTTCCAAATAAAAATAAGTATTTATATTACCAAATAAAATATTATGCCATGTATTTTCAAATAATAAGATGTCTCGCAAAAATATATATCTATTTTTCCAAATTTAATTTTTATGTTTCAAATTTTATTCTCTTTTACTTATTCTTACATGTTACCTTATTTATTATTTTTATTTTTATTGGACGGTCTCGGATATTTATCAAGTTTGAAAAAGAAAGATATTTATATTTATTATTTATTATTTAATTTAAAGTTAAATTTCTATAATATAAATTTAACAAGTTCCACTTAATATATTTTCAAAATAATTTCAAATCAAACTCTAAATTTCCTAATGCATTCTTTTTTCGGCGAAAAAGTTCATTTTGAATAATTGCGTAGTGGTAATATTTTTATGGGCAATAGGTAATTCAACATCACACATATTTATATCAATTATTGTTTTTTAAATTTAACTAATAATATTTTTTCATATTCAAATTTATTATTTTCTATATTTTTTAACTTAATTAAATCTTAATATTTTTTAAATAAAATAAATTTGATTTCTTATGTTAAATTGACAATAAGGACCTTTAGAATCTTGTGTTAAAATCTCAAAAATATTATATACCAAACCATTTAAATGATATCAAATTTTAAAATTGAAAGATGTCATTATCAAAACAAATAACTGTAAAAGATGTCATAAATTTTAACATAACAATTAAAATTAAAATGAATTATATAATTAAATATTTTGATCAATTTATTAATTAAACTTTTTATATGATATTATATATATATATATATATATATATATATATATATATATATATAAATATATGTATATATGTAAAACGTATTGTATTAAATTTAAAATTAATAGGTTAATCTCATTTTTTCTTTTTATATTAAAAACCTCGAATAAAACCCTCAAGTAAAACCTACTCCCAACCAACCATTCGCAGACGACAGTGTTTCAACGGAGGCCACTGCCGATCTCTCGTAAAGAAAGCCTTCCCTTCGTAGTTCACAGCGGCGCCTCCAGTTCTCTCACTCCGCAATAAAACGACATCCGTCGCACCGTGAAACAACACCGCCGAAGCTGAACCCTAAAGCTTTGGGGCAACGATGCAGCACGACGAGGTCATATGGCAAGTTATCAGGCACAACCATTGCAGTTATTTGGCCAAGTAAGCAGTTCCCTAACTTTTTGATTTCGATTTTCCTTTTATTTAGTCTCTCTTCAGATTTATGATTTCGTTTTATTGATAATGCTGTGACAAGATAATCGTTCACTTTTTTTTTTCTGGTAGAATTACGACGGGGAATTTCTGTAGAAACCCTTACAACGTAACTGGGGTCTGTAACAGAAGTTCGTGCCCTTTGGCTAATAGTCGATATGCCACTATTCGAGAAGATAATGGTACTTTTGCTTACAAACACTTTTTTTTTTTGCCTTTTTGGAGCTAGGTTTTGTTTTGGCTGGAATTGATGCTTTGTACTATGTAGTAGTGCTGGTTACGACGCTTATGTTATCATTTTGTTGGAATTATAAATTTGATATAACCTTGTTTGGATAAATTTCTCGATTTTACAGAAGGTAATATTAACTTGTATACTTCGATTTATGGGGAAGTTAGATAGGAGAGCTTTTATAGAAGTTGCAGTGTGTTCAATGTTGATTATTTATTTATTTATTTAAGTTTATAAAAGTACTCGTTGAGAAGTTTATCCAAACATTTCTGTAGTTTAATAAGCTTCACTGCAAAACTTATTGAAATTTGTTAGAAAGAGTTTATGCCAGCCACTTTCATAATTTTGACCAGATAGCTTCAACTTTCTGCATAACTTCTGAAGATAAATTTAAATAAGCTCATATATGCTCTTCCGAACGCTCCTAAATTGTTATCTTCACGAGTGACAAATTCATTAAATGGGTAATTGAAGACAAAATATTTGTAGAATCATAAATTTGCATTGGGTGCTGCAGGAGTGTTTCATCTTTACATGAAAACTATAGAACGGGCTCACATGCCGAAAGATTTGTGGGAAAGAGTAAAGCTACCTAGGAATTATGAGAAGGCACTTGAAGTCATAGACAAACAACTGGTACTTTTGATATATGTAGTCTTTGGCATATTTAAGTATTCAACATTTTACTGGTTAGTTATTGTCAAGTTAAATGTGTTTCTGCATTGGCAGATGTATTGGCCCAAGCTTCTTATACACAAGATAAAGCAACGACTGACTAAAATGACCCAAATGCGGATACGTATGAGGAAACTTGCTTTGAAGACGAGGTTCGAAATCATATTCTCATATTCAGTTTGTTTTATCTTATCATGTTTTCCAATGCCTAATTTTTATGCAAGTAGCTTGTAGTCTAGATGCTCTAATTTTTGTATCATTTGAATAACCCGTCTGATAAAGGCAATTTTGCATGTGTGAAGGAAAATTAATTTTCTGTGAATGAATGAGATTGTCACAGAAGAATTTTACCACATGGAGTAAAACTTCAATACCCTTCCATATTTCATCTGATTTTCATTGAATGGTTACTGATTATATTGGTTTTGGGCTAAATTGGGTTGAAATAAAAGAAGCCAGACTAGCAAAGTAAAAATTGGGCTACTAGTACTATTATCATCATGCTTAATTCTGTTGCTGAAAATCCATTTTGGGTAAAGTAACACGTTATATTGCTTCAGCTTGGGGAAAAAATTGGATCCCCCACTTGTAGATTTAATTTTACTCCTCACTTTTAATTTTTTACCCAATTTTTTGAATTTTTTGTGTGTTTTTGGTAGTTTGGCATCTAATTGCATTCCAAACTTCTTCAATATGCATTCCTTGGATAAGTAATTCTAAAGATGGATAAGTTTGTGCAAGAGGGGCAGCTTATCTGCTTATGATTGATTTCTATTGCCCAGGTTTTCCCTTTTCTTTCTACTTCATTTGTCTAATTAGGAAAGACTATAAGAAATCATGTTACAAGAAGGAAACACGGATGTTTGTATTATTTAGTTAATGGAAGCATAATCAAGAAGGATAAAAATCCCATTGCCCAGAGCTACACTCCTCTGGAGCAACACAAGCTGTTCCTTCCTTTTTTTTACCAGAATTCGTCCTTTCTCTTAACTAATAGCAAAACCGAATACAAATAGGACTTCCATTCACCCAAATGTTCTTCTCTCTCCTGTAACTGCTCTGCTCCTAAGTCATACCACCTCAACCATCCGATTCTTTCTCACATACACTTTTCCACATCTTGTCTTACTACCTTTATGGGCTAGTGGTTTCATGTAGCCCACTCATTTTCTGGGCCTCATTATCATTTACTTGTATATTGTAATGCATCAACCAAAGAATGTTTACCTAGTCACTACATATATGTGTGTGTGTGTGTGTGTGTATATATATATATATATATATATATATATCTGTGTGTGTATGTATGTATATATGTATGTATGTATGTATACAGAGGGAGAGGGAGAAATTGGTCCCATGGATTTGTTTTTTGTATTGAACCATTTTGAGTGTTTAGTAATAATTTATTTTGTTGTCCAGGTTTTTCCTTCTCTCTGTCTTTTTCCGTACCATATTTGTTTAATTAGCAAACACTATTATGAAATCATTTACTTGTATATTGTAATGCACCAACCAATGCATGTTTATGTAGAAATGGTTGTCTCGTGGGATTTGTTTTTTGTATTGAACCATTTTGAGCATTTAGTAATAATTTATTCTATATTTGTGTTGCAACCCTAGGCTCTAATTTTTCTACAACATCATTATTAGTTAATTAGTTTTAATCCCATTATTTTAGTACAAATTCCTTTTTCCAGAACTTATTGGAGTTAATTGAGTGCTGTGACTTAATAGGTATTCTTCCTGTCTGTTATTTATACACATGTATGTATCTATGCATTATTTTGAATATTATTTTATGTTTAAGGTGAGGTCATACATTTTGTGTTCTATCTTTTATCTATGATTCTATTTTTTAAACTGATGTTGCAATTAATTGTTATGAGCAGTTTATCATTTTATTTGTTGCTGTTTTACAGGGAGAAAATAATGACGACTCCAAGGAAACAGATAAAGAGAGAGGCTCGAAGAGAAGAGAAGGCTGAAAAAGCAGCTTTGTTGGAAAAGGTTATTGTCAATCCTAATTTTACCCATACACATTAAATTGTATGTTTTTTCATTTTTCACTTTACTCATTGTTGCTTTTCAATATTATTTAGTCTATTGAAAAAGAGCTATTGGAACGCCTTCAAAAAGGTGTTTATCAACAAAGTGATATATATAATTATCCTCTTGAAGAGTACAATAAAGTTCTTGATATGGAGAATCTTCAACCTGTTGAGGAAGAGGATGAAGAGGTATATATCCACTAACCCATTTTTTTGTCTGTTATCATGTTTCATTTAAAAACTATTTGGAGTTTACCTTTTTAAATGTGTTTAATCTTTTCAATCTGTTTATTTTTTGTTTTGGAATGGACAGGAGCTAGAGGTAGAATATGTAGAAGGATATGATGAACTTGAAGAGGAAGAAGATATGGAGGATTTTGGTGGTTTTGCTACTCACAAGTCACAGGGTAATTATGATGTTGGTTAAAATGGTCAAATTTAGTTTAGAAGCTTTGGAACATGCATTGAGTATTTTTCATTTGTTGAAATGTATATGGATGTCAATTTTTTATTTGTGACGAAATAGTGAATTGTTCCCATTTTTATTTTAAATAATTGGGGTCCCTCGACAAGAAATTTGCTTTTGACTGATTGAAGCCCAAATTCAGGGTTAAGTTTCAGATTGGAATTTTGTTTGCTGCATAATTTCTATAATAAATTTTCATGTCTTTATTTCTTCAAGATTTGATGCAGTAATAAGATCTTCCAATTCTTTTTCATTCTGAATCATGAACTTATTGTAATTATGATGATGATAAAAGGGAAAAAGTAATTTAAACTGTATAGTGATTACAATTCACAAATGATAACCCCTCAAATAGAAGAAAAATAATAAACAGTCACATACAAAGCTGGTTTCTGCTTAGTTATTACTTGAAATGCTTATTTGTCTGAGGTGCTTATGTTGTGTGTTGATTATTTCATTATTTGTTCTCATATTGAGAAGAAATCTGTGTTCGTGAATTTGGAAAATGTTCCAAACTTACACATTAGAAAAGCAAAAGCATGATAAAGTGTACTTATGCAGCTGGAAGCTCTGATGAAGAGGATGATGAAGAGGAAGATGATGAAGCAGTTGATCAGACTAGAGCAAAAAGGAAAATGATTTTAGCTTCAAAGAAACTTGAGAAGAATGGCCTTGATTCTAAATCAAAGAAGACAAGGGTCCTTGTTGAGGTAATTATACAACGTTTCCTTTGAAAATATTATCGGCACCTCAAATGCTATTTGATAGTAATATCTGAACATCTTAACTTAGAGGAACTTTTGCGTATAATAATTTCAATATTGTTTTCAAATAAACGATGCCAGACTGTAATTTCTTGACTCAGAACTTTCAAGATAGATTGTTAGAAAGTGGAAACCTTTTTTTTTTCTTCTAAAGCTGAAAATAGAGCCAATGCCTCTTTATTTTTGAAAGTTAGTTATTAACAAGCTAATCCAAGGTTTACTTCAATAATGTTATACATGCATGTCTAATCCATGTGATGAGTATTTCTGACAATAATGTGAATCAAATCCTTGTAGATAATTTCCCTTCTTCTTGCATATTACCTAGTTTTTGCTGTGTTTGGTTTGCCAAAGCTACATTCCGAAACGTGTTGTTAATATGCATTTGTGTTTATAGAATAAGGCACCAATTAGCTTCATTCCATCTTCAATTTTAAAAGTAACGTTTAGAAAGAAAAAGAATGCTAAAGTGAAATGTATGAGTGCCAAACAGTGCTGAATTCAATGCCATTCCATATTAGAGTGGATTTCTTCTCTGTTGACGTTGAGTTTTATTAAAAAGTGGACTTCAACTCAAATTTTACAACTTCACAAAACCTTGTAATGTGAGGTTTGTACATACTTATTTATAGACTATAATTTGATCATATTTATAGTCAATGTAAGATCTTCAAGTCTCACATTGAGAATTGGACATCTCAAGTGTGTGACCTAATAATCTTTACTAAGATAGACTTTTATTTCACTTTAGAAATACTATGACACTACCTTAATTTTATAAAATCGATATACTATAATTTAACCATATTTAGTTTTTGGTTCAAAATCTGATATTGCGACCTTGATTTTTGTTGTCAGGTTGAGCAAGAGGACGGTGTTGAAAGACAGAGGGTGGTACAGTAGTTGCATTTGCCGTTTTTACGGATAGAAGAAAACTGCTAAAGCAAAAACGGAATTTTGATTGTTGAGTCTTCTAATTTTGTTCTTATCCATTTAAAAGTTATATACACTTTCCATTTCTCTTTTCAATTTATTTAATGTTCTGAAGGAGTTCTGGCAAATGCCATAAAGTGTATCTAGGGTAGTTTTATAGAGACGGAGCATCTCATCCCCGCATTTAATCGGGCATTAATAGTGACTGATCCTTTTCTTGTGTCACACTAAGGTTTTGGAGACCTTTGTAAGTTTAGAGAAAGTTAAGCACATTTTGTTACTTTTTTCTGAAACTGATTTTCACTTGCAGTTGGATTACAAAAATCCCTTGGATGATATCATCTGTGTATGAAATAGTGCTGGTTTTGGAATTTTATGTTTTTATTATGATTTTGTTTTTTTTAAAGATATTTGGTATGTCAAGAAAGTGTAGATGGTAAGAGATAGGATCACAAGTTGGCTGAGTGAAGGAAAAGGTAGAAAAGTAATTCATAAACTCTAGAATAATTTTCATGTAAATAGGTGAGTTTTTTTTAATGTTTTTTATTTTTTTATGTAAAATCATTGCAACTAAACCAATCTAACTGAAGACATTTGAATTAAATCAATCTAACTAAAGGAGAGAGCGCTGTACTTCATTAAATGCATGAACTTAGGTCAAAGATGACCAATGAGTTAACAATCTCAACCCTCCACAGCACCAAAACTAAGTTTCATGTAATAATTGATAAGTTTACTAATAATTCTACATTCATTTCAGAAGAGAAAGTCTAAATAAAAATATAATGAAATAGTAATAATAGAACCCAAGAAATGCCAAAGATCATTGATTTATAATTTTGATTTACAAAACTTTCATTCAATTTCTCTGTAGAAAAACAAAATCAAGACATGAATGTCAGTATGGTCATTACAAATATTGACCATAATCATCATCAATGTCAGAATGATCATCAATTGCAGAAATATGAATATGAAAAGAGTTTCAATGACTAATACAAGCTCTTCAACTCTTTGATTTACACCATACAACATGATAATTACATTGCTTGGAGGATCAACAATTTTATGCACAATACTAGCCTATTGACTAATCTGACTCTTAAGTATTACGAGGCTAGACTTTATATTTTGTTTGAATCTCAAAAACTCCTCTAAAGAGGGCTCTTCAAAATTAGGAGTGATAACATCTAACGAAGGGTCACATTCATCATAAAAGGACTACTCAACATTTGGTTATAATGGTTGTTCAAAATATGGATCGTTATGATACTCTAAATATGGCTAAAACTACAATGGTTAGTCAAAAAATTGTGAAGGTTGCTATTGTTGCTTAAAAGACTATGGCAACTGATCTAATGTGGCTCATAGTAAGGTAGTGACTTGCTTACAATATGACTCGAAATGTATCCCATTTTTGTATTGTTGAATATGTTAAAATGAATAATAACTTCCATATAAACATGATACTGAAGATTATTTTGTAAATATGTTAATTGATTAGTTATTAAAGTCAAATCTATATTCACAAATAAACACCATTAGTTTTGAAAAACTGAATAAAACTAGCTATGAGAAAATCTTGATAAGAATCATAAACAAAAAACGACAATGCATGTATTTTTTTTTTGTAAGAAAAGTTTAAAACAAAAACAGAAATTAAAAAGTAAAATAAAAGACAGACAAAATTAAAAATAGAAACATAAATAGAAAAATTAAAAGAAACCCGAACAGTAAAATTTAAGAAAACAAGAACAGAAAGATTAAATAAAAAAAAAAGGAAAAATAGAAACATAAAGATAAAATAGAAACAATAAATTAAAAGGTTGAAAACAGAAAAAAAGAAACAGAGACAAGTTAATAAATAGAAACAGCCAAATAAAAAAAAATAAAGAGCAAAGATTAAAAACATGAATAGAAAAACTAAAAAAAGAAATACAAAAATTCAAAACAGAAAAAAAAAATTGGAATAGAAACTGCAAATTGAAAATTGAGAAAGAAACAAATAAAATAAAACAGTAACAGAATAAACAAATAGAAAGTAGAAACAATAAATAATAAAATAGAAATAGTAAATATTAATGATACAAACAAAAAATCTAAAATGAAAATATAGAAAAAGAAAATAAAAAACAAAAAGAGTATAAAAAACCAAGAACAAAAACTTTAAGAACAGAAACAATAACAAATACAGATAAAATAAGACAAAATAATAGTAATAATTTTTTCGAATTCATTCAAATTTCTTTATTTATTGTTATTTTTAAAAAAATTAAAACAAAAGAATTCAACGACAGGAGTCCTTGACAAAGGCGACAATTTGATTTCCATTATGGTAGGATGAAAACAAAAATATTAAATTTATCTAAATTTTCTAATATATTCCGTTCATTAAAATTCAATTGAGTTTTAATTTTAATTTAAATTTCTGAAATGCAAATTGATATCTCAAAGAAGAGAAATCAAAATTAGGAAAGTGATACACCAATTGAAATCGATGAACGATCAAATGCAAAACTTAATTTATGCTCTTTGATGTTGATTTTTGTGAATTGACCTTAATGGCTTAATTCTCCATTAGATAATACAAAAACACCTTAGAAAAGAAAAAGAAGAATATGAAAGGACAAAAATAGATAAAAAAGGAGAAAAATTAAAATCTTAAAATTGAGTAAAATTAGGTCTCAAATAAGCAACCTAAACTCTAGTTTTTCAAGCTTTGAAGAAATTATGGATCTAATATGGGCTATGATAAGGGTTAGAAGTCCATATACAAAAGTCAAAACTAAAGCCGTAGGTACTCTTTATAATTTTTTAGCAAATTTATCTTAATTTCTAAAAGTCGAAGAAAATAGAAGAGTTTGAATCTTACATTTTGAAGTCTTGGAAGTGTACAGTAATAAAAAAAAACGCTTTTCACGTTTCCTATTTATGTCACGCAAACAAATAATCAATATTTAAAATAATCAGTGATATTTTATTTTATTTTTTGAATAAAATTGACCATGGTCCCTGATCTTTGACATTAAAGGCCTATAGCCTATCTTATATGTGTTGTTAATTGATGTCGTTCCCTATAAGATCTAAACTCACAGGCTGTTTAAAAAATAAAAAAATCAGAGCTTTTCCTTTTTATTATTTCTTCGTGTTCTCTCTTCCCAAGCCTTTCCAACCATTACGATGACTTATGTGGCCACAATCTAAGGTAAATTTTCGTTCATTTAACACAAATTCATGTTGTTTTGTTTGAGACATGATTTTCGTTTGTTTTTACCAATTAATTTTGTGTTGAAAGTGTGTTTTGAACCCCTTCAAACGGCAACATAAGTTTTTCTTTCTCTATCATCGATGACTCCTTCATAGTAGTTATGACGACTCCTTCATCACTCTCCAATTTCATTCAAGGTTTGGATATCTACACTAAATATTGAACGAACCTTGAAGTTTGGTTTATTTCATTCAAGTTTGGATATATGACTTGATTGCATGTGATTTTGAAAATGTTTCTCATTATTTTATTTATCTTGGCAACATTTTTTTAGGGATTTGAGAAAATTTGTTTGAAGAAGTTTTTCTCATTGTTTCTTTTTCCTGGTTTTGTTGATATGTTTGTTTCATTTAACCATGTAGAATATTTTTACAATCAAATTTAGTTTTGATGCGTGTCTTAAAATGAATATTTAGATAAGAAATATTGATTATGTTTGATTAATTATTAGGTGATTTATTAAATTGTATTTTTAGTTTATATTAGATAGTTGATTAATTTTAGATTTATTAAAAGTTGTATGTTTTAATAATTTTAATTTTATTAAGATTTGTAATAATTTTAGATAAACACTGAGCGAACTTTAGTTTTCGTTTGATATTTAGTACAAATGATAAAATTTTTAATTGTTTGTATTAAATCTCAAATTGTTTGATCAGACAATTTGAAAAAAAAATATTTTTCATAATTTTCTATAATGTGTATATTGAAGTTTATACATAAATTTTATAATATTTTGATTGAGACGGTTAGAAATGAAAGGCCTTATATCTCAATCCAAGAGAGGGGTGAATTGAATTTTACCCTTTTTTCAAAATCTTTTTCAAATCTTTATGAGTTCTTGGATCTTGAAATCAATAATCAAAGATTTATGAATCAACTAAGTAAAAAAGGAGAAGAGAAAGATCAAGACACAACAATCTATACTGGTTCGACTATCACAAGCCTACATCCAGTCCTCCTTCAACAACCTTAGTTGAAGGGAATCCACTAATAATGATTTGAGATTACAAGAATACAATGAAAACCCTCAATTGCACTCCTCACACCACCCAAATCAAAATAGAAAATACAAGAGATGAAACACTCAATCTCTTACAAAACATAAGAGCAATCCCAACTCTCAAACCTGGCTATCCTCACACAAGTATACAATACACAAATTGATGATGAACCTGATCTTAAACACACTCTCCAAAGTGCAGATTGAATTAGAAACAATGAAGTCCAATGTCTTGAATGAAATCTTGTTGTGTAATCACCAAGAAAGCTTTGATTCCTCCAAGAACAAGTCTTTAAGAGCATTCGTATTCAAAACTCAGAAAATATGTTAGTATATGAAAATTAGAATGTTATAGAATCAGGTCTTAAGTCAGGTATATATAGAAACTCAAATCCTGACGTAGAATAATCGATCATGTTATTTGCATAATCTGTTATGTTTTTCTCTCTGTTTTAACAGATTTTCTCATGTGTGTAATCGATTAATTGAACACTTGTGCCTATAACTGCTTCTTCTAACAGTCTTAATAGATTAGGCTTCCTTTGTAATGGATTAGACTATGTTCTTTGTTTTAATCGACTAACAAACTTATGTAATTGATTATATTGACACTTAACCATATTTGTCATCCATTGCCTTTCTTAACAAATTATATCACTTATATAACATATTATGCCTTTCTTTATGTTTTAATTGGTTATGTAACTTATATAATTGATGATAACAAAGTGATTTGCCCTCACTAGTGGAAAAACGCTGTTTAACTTCACCCATATGACGTCGGTTAGCGCGTAGCCCGACGTATATGAGTGCATGGTGGCATTAGCGTAAATAAGTGGTAACCTAGACGTCGGTTTGAAGGGGACTCGACGTCTATTATATAATGCACGTCAGCTCTGACGTAAACCGGCGTCCAATGTGTGGAGGTTGGCGAGAAGACAGACTTCTCCTGGCCATTGACGTCGCTTATGCTGGGGGCCCGACGTCTACTAGGGGTGCAATTAATGCTCGCCACCTGATTCCCAGATGCTTAGACGTCGCGTGGTCAATCACCGACGTCTATAGCCTGTCCAGAAGGTGGGAAGACAAAAATTTCTGCAAAATAGACGTCGCATTTCTGGGTGCGCGACGTCTATGTGCTTGTAATTAATTATGTTCACCAAAATCCGAGGCACATCGACGTCCGGTAGCAGTGACCGACGTCTATAGTATTATAGACGTCGGCGCCCTTTGTCAACTGTCGTCTACTTCCCTGACAAGAAATGAAATGTCAATCGGTTCAGCGCACTAGACGTCGGCCCCCTTGGACACCGACGTCTAATGGCATTCAAAAAGTCACTTTAAATGTTATCTTGGACGTCGAGTTAGTTAGATAACCGACGTCTCGGTGACTATAGACGTCGGTGTCCACGGGGAACCGACGCCCCATTTCATTTTAAATAAATCGCAGACCCTTCGCGGCATTGCAGTTTCTTATATCGTCTTCCTCTTCTCCTTTTTCTCTTGCGGCACCTCTTCTTTTTCTCTCTTGTGGCATTGTATTGTTGTTTCTGATATCTTTATCGTCTTCCACCTCTCCTTTTTCTCTCTTGCGGCATTACATCCCAGGTGCATGGTTTTCTTTTTATGCTTACCGTTTAAACTTTGTTTATTCTTTCATCGATTATCTTCTGGTTCAACTGATTAAAATTTGCTTTCTTTGTGTTGTGTTTTAGTGCAGTTTTGTAACACATTCTCCATTTGCTAGCTGCCTCCCAAAAAAAGCGGCGTCTTGTGAATTTCTTTTGGTCGTTTCAACCCAAAAACGACCCTGGGTTGCCTAGTTATCGTTTCACCGTGATTTTTCCCTCTTACGGATGAAAATGGAACTAAGCAACAACCCATGTTCGGTTTTGGGTTGAAAGGACCCATATGAAATTTAAAAGACGCAAGCTTTTTATTTGGGGGAAACTAGCAAAAGGAGATTGTGCTACTAGGCTATCCAAAGACGGGAACAAAACTGCACTAAAACACAACCACTGGATTAGACGTCGGTTAATGTGTACACCGACGTCTATAGTACCTTTTAGACGTCAATCAGTGTCAATTTCGAAGTCTTTAGTGCCTCTTCGACGTTGGTTATTTCGCAGACCGACGTCTATATAATGTGTTTAGACGTCCAGTTAGTCCTACTTCGATGTTTTAGTGACGTCGGACATGTCAGTGACTGAGGTCACTATAGACGTCGGTTATATGCTTGTTCGACGTCCCATTGACGTCACCAGAATAGATGTCGGTTGTTTTGTAGATGTTAAAAGCCCAAAATAACCGACGTTAAACAGCGTTTTTGCACTAGTGCCTTGTTTAACTTTCTAAGTGTTTGGTTAAATCTAACAGATCATTCAACTTATGTAATCGATTATTTATACCAGAAACTAGATTTCTAATCTGTTTTAGGCTTGATTCACTCATCATTAATGGATTTAAACATATAACACTAACATGTTAAAAATATAAGCATTTGTTATGCCATTTTGTTGTGCAAGAAATCATTATTAATCATTTAACCTACTCATAATCAAAACCTAAGACGTAAAGAAGCTAAGCTCCCCCTATCAACAGAGACCATTTTATGTTGTTTTTCGTCTGAATACTTGATTGTGGTCATGAGTGATCACTTTCATTTCGTGTACTTCAGAGACTATTGTAAAATGTTATCAAAGTTTTATCAACTTTATGATGTTAAAAATATTTTTTTTGAATGGGTAAGGTCTCACCTTGTGAGAGTTAAAAATTTGAGATTGATGGAGTTTGTTATAAACATAGTATGGATCGAAACTAGATGAATGAAAATTACATCAGTGAAGAGTATGAAAAGGGAGTTTCTAAGTTCTTGCAATATGTCAAGTACCTGTAATCTTTATGAACGAGGCATATTTTTATCCTTGTGTTCGTTGTCTCAATCAAATACGTTATGACTTGGGTACAAGTGGTGATAATCTAGTCATCTTTGACATAGTGAGGAGCTATACCATTTGAACTTGGCATGGGAAAAAGTATTACACAAGCCTACAACGTCATGAAGAATAAACTATATGAACGAATGAATGAGTGATCATTTAGAGGACATAGTATGTGTAAAACCTAGAAAAAAATAATTAAATAGAGAGTAAATAATAATAATATTAAGAAAATAAAATGAATTAGTTTAGTGTGATTTTGTATTCTATCCTATAGCAAGAAGAAATGTGACTACCTTTGTACCCCTCTAAAGAGAAAGGTAAAATCCCAAATTAATGAAGCATGGCAAGAAGACATAGCAACAAACCCTTCATTCAACTTGTTGGAAACATGATGGCGTAGTTTCAACACCAAGAGGGGAGGTGAATTGGTGAGGTTCAAAAATCAGAGTCTTTTTAAAATCGTTTTCGCAAAGTATAAAGCTTTACAAAGTTTTTTGAATCGCAAGGAATAAGAAATTTAAGTGCAGCGGAAAAATAAAGTTGACTGTGTGAAATGTAAAGTCGACTTAAAGTAAAGAGTGTAGGGAAAGAGAAAGCAAACACATAGTTTTTATACTGGTTCGACTTCAATGCCTACATCCAGTGTCCTTCCACAACCAGGAAGCCAATGCACTATATTAGTCAAGGTTTTTACACAAGATTTCTATAGAGACCTCCACGTCAAAATATAGATAATCTCTCTAACCCTCTAACTAAAAGTATAGGCAATAACACGAAGATCTGCAACAAGATATCCTCTCTTCTGCAATCTTCAACCCACTTTGAACAATCCTCAAAGTGTACAGAACTCCACGTTCTCTTCCTGTAATCCTAACAGGGCAGTCCAATCTCCAATAGATTGATAAAGTCTTGATCAATATGATGAACACCAGCAGTGCATAATTTGATCAAAGAGTAAGCACAATTTTCTTTCTCCTAAAGAAACTCTTCAAAGAAAGATCTCCTCCGTCTTCTTGATGAGTTCTTGGAGTGTTTTCCACAAAGATCACAGTCTGAAACAACAAATGAAAATGTTAGAACAATCAAAGTTTCATTCTCTCTTTTTGAATTACAGAAACACGTCTATTTATAGTTTATGAAACAGACGCTCCTGTAGTCGACTTTGCCACTAATGTAGTCGACTGTCATCAGGCAGTTATAATAGTTAAAAAAATAGTAGCAGTCATAACAACCAAATTGATTACGCATTTAATTCAGTTGACTTGCATTTAATGCTTGAAAATAGAATTGAAATATAGCCATTATAGTTCATAAGCATTAACAAAATTTCAAAACATATAACTAAGTCGAATTCACTGCGCATGCAGTCGACTTAGGCACTTCAAATCAATTTTGAAAACTTTTCATTGCAAAATTACTCACAACACTATTTTTGAAAATCTGTGCAAAGTCATGAGTTTTAATCGACTTGCTTCATAATGAAGTCGACTTAAAACTTGCAATTTTGCCACACAATATAAGTTTAACATAGTGCATGTGGTTTTCTTTATTGAAACATATGTAATGTAATCACAAATGATGTATCAAGTATAAAATCAATGAATATACATACATATATGAAAATCAACACAAACATGTTCTTCAAGATATCATTCATAGTAAAGAATGGAACATGTAACACATAAAAATA
The DNA here is from genome assembly GCA_027742785.1 of Vigna reflexopilosa. NCBI lineage: Eukaryota > Viridiplantae > Streptophyta > Magnoliopsida > Fabales > Fabaceae > Vigna > Vigna reflexopilosa. The sequence continues at coordinate 13,166,506 of CM050925.1, read as the reverse complement.
CACGTGTTATTAATAATGTGTTGTCATCATAAAAAACCAGAACACTGTGAGATTAAGGTTTAGTTAAACCAGTGCTTCCCTTATCAACAATCTCCACACAACTCCACACGACATAACAACATTATAACAAAGTTTCAACCACACGCAACTTGACCTTTACAGGTTTTACCACCATGCATTCAATCCACAATCCAATAATATGAATTTACTCATCATCCATAGCATTCATGAACCATTATACTATAACCAAACAACACAAACAAATCGATTTAATCACCATAAATCTCAATCAAAATCAACAACTTTAGCTCAACCATAATACTCAATGTAATGGCCATTTATATTTCAATTAGAACTAAAGTTCAACAAGACTGACAACCACTAAATTTGTCTTCCAACAACCATTGAAACAGTGAGACATAACACATTAACTAACAACCAACAAAAGAACTCCGTAACTGAACCAAATAGTTTGGCCACATCCAAGAACAAACACATAAACTAATGTAAACCGATTAATACCAATCCGGACACTCAAACAACCATAAAGCAATAGTTTGGAACACACTCAAACAACATAGAAACAATCCGAAATCATTCGAAAAGACGATATCTCATAATTCATACAAAATCATTCCTCACATAGTGACGTTCTCAAAACAATAATATAATAAACATCTCACATTATAAAGTCAACAAAAAAAATAAAAGAGTTAACTCTTCACTAAATACACCCTTATTTTCAATTATAGCAACAAAACCTATTAAAATATAAAAAAAACTATATAACTAGCCATGTGAACCTCACATAGACCCCACATGACACAATGATAATGACATATTTTACCATGATTTCAGTATTGAAGTGAGAGAAAATGTCAACTCTTTCTCAGCTTTGCACCTTCTTTATGCCTCAATTTGTTAAGTTTCTAAGTAGCTACACCTTTAGTTGAATTGATTTAAATTTCATCACTAATTCCCACTTTTTGGTTGTTAGATCATGTACATGAAGCTTGTTGGTCAAACCGAGGAATGGAAGAATCACAAAGTTTGAATGAATGTAAAAAGAGGAAATATTGAGCAAAGATAAATGCTGAAGCTGGGGTGCAGCTGGCGTGTAGCTGAGCCCCATTCATCCTGACATGCTGTAGCTGAGGTGCAGCTGAGCGCCCTGCTCTCTGGAAGTCTGCAGCTGGGGTGCAGCTGGGGTACAACTGAGCGCCCAGCTCTCTAGAAGTCTGTAGCTGGGGTGCAGCTAAGGTACAGCTGAGCGCCCAGCTCTCTGGAAGTCTGGAGCTGGGGTGCAGCTGGGGTACAACTGAGCGGTGGCAATGCTGATGTGGAAAAATTAGGTCTTTTTAGACCTAACACGCGGAGGGCTTTGGATCTTTTGCTACCTAAACACGATTTCTCTCATTTGGAGCTCTTGGAGGCGAGCTAGGAGCTGTGGGAACAGTCCTTCTTCATCCTTGGGTCTTCTTTCTTCTTCCATTTCCACCATTGTTGTAAGCTTAAGCTCTCCATTCATGGAGAGCTAGTTTCATTGTTGTTGGGGGATTGATGTAGCCACTTAACTCTTATGTAAACTACTTTGTTTTGAATGAATATATGCCTCTTTCATTGATTGTTAGTGTTTAATTCCTTCTCTTAATGCTTGTTGTGAGGTTGCTACCCATGACATGATTTTAGGGTTTGCTTGATATTGGGAAATGTTGGGTAAATCTTGACTTAGGTTAAACACCTAAAGGAAATAATATCTAGGGATAGAACTAGGACCTTTGGTTGTCTTAAAATCTCATTTCTTAATGCGGAAATAATTGTTAGGTTTTCCAAGGGATTGAAGCCTAATGAGGAAGTCTAGGCTCTTTCTACCAAGGGATTGAGGTTTGAGTAAATTAGTAGATTGACATTGACATATTAATGAAGAGGAAGTGATTTGCTATACATAAGAGTGAAGTAGGTGAAATCATACCCCCAACAATATCATTCCATATCATTTCTAATCATTCCATTTCAAAGTGTTTGAGTACTTAAGATCACTTTTATCATTTTTGTTTCATAGTTACTTTAATTGCACCAAAACTCAATTTATGGAAACATTCTTTAGTCTAGGTTAGTTAGGAATTATACGATTGTCTAGTGCAACGAGTCTCTTGGGAAACGATATCTGGTCTTACTGGTTTTATTACTTGAAACGATTTGGTGCACTTGCCAAAGTCTCAACACCCAACAACTTTCCTACACCTTTAATAACTTATGTAACACACCACTAATAACTATATATATATATATATATATATATATGATCTGTGGTGCATGGGTTTTATTTTTTTCCTATTATATGAGCTTCAAATGTTGGTGCTTTAATGCTTATCATGTTTTCTTACTGTTTCATGATTGTGTGGTAATGGTGGGATCGTGCTTTAAATTTTATCATGGGGTAAATATTGTCATTGGCGTTATGCATGAGAATGAGTTTTGGAATTGAGACTTTACTTGTGTGTTGTGTGTATTAAATGCACTTTTGGGTTTGGTCATATTTATTTTATATGGATTGTGGTGTTTTATGCATGTAGCTTTTGAGTGGGACAAACAAGTGGTTTTGAATGAGTACTGAGTTGTTGGGTGTGTATGTCAAGTTATTTGTTGTGTTTTTCCATGATGTGTTGTGTTTCCCAAACTCGTAGTTCAATGTATAAGGTGATGTGATTAAATTTCGTTGATGATTATGTGGTAGGCCATGTCGTTGAGATGACTAGCTTGTAATTATGGATATTATGTCTTCCTGTGTAATTATTGGTGGATGGCTCGAACAAGTCCTATTTTGGTAAATAGGCCTTGATTTGATGAGTAAGCTCTGTTTTGGTAAATAGGAAAGTCCTGTTTTGGCAAATAAGTCCTGCTTTGGTGGGTAGGAAAATGTTACTTTAATGGGTAGGAAAGTCCTACTTTAGTGAGAGGCATTGTTTTTTTAAACTGGAAAGTATTATTTTGGTAAATAGGCCCTGCTTTGGTGAGCAGGAAAGTCTTGCTTTGGTGAGTAGGCCCTGTTTTGGTAAATAGGTCGAGTGTGCTGAAGTACGAAAGATACACAAATTTATGGTGATTGATGATGTTGGTATGGTTAGGTTGAGTTGAATTCTGGTTTGGATTGAGATGTTTTTTGTATTTTGTCTTTGAAGTGTTTGTGTAGTATTGATTTAATATTTTACTTGTTATGATATATTGTTATTTTAATGGTTTTTATAGTTCACCCTTGCTTGTTTGTGTTTGTGCGATGATCATATAACTCGTTTTGTTATACAGAAGTAGTTGATTCTACAAATGTTCGAGTTGACGAGTAAAGTAGCGAGGATTAACGAGTGTATAAGGAAATTTTGGGTTTATTGAACAAATTTATTTATTTAATTATGTAATGATTTTTGTGATTTTATTTGAAAGGTTTATATTTTGACTATGGTTTGATTTAATTCAGATTAAATGAATAAGATTTTCTTTTTACTTTATTAAAAAGGTTTACAATTTTTAGCTTTCGCAAGTTAGAAGGTATTATACATTATTCGTGACATATTAAACTAAGGTGTTATAGAATGTGCTATTTATACTATTGTTCATGGATCCTTACTTGAGTAGACTTGGGCTACGTGTCCTAATCGCCTTTTAATCTTGCTTTAATCCTTTCTTCTTAGTATAATCATAATTTATCAATATCAATAGTCTGTTCGGTATGATTCCATCATGGCTGCATAATTATAAGCCAAACATATGGCGACTTGGGTGGTCGAGATGTACTAGGACATACAAAATGATTATACTAACATGGCCAAGGTGTATTCGGTCATGTCCCCCAATCTTAACATGTCATATGTTGAAGTCTTGTAGAATGCCATCATAGTGCCAATCCTTCAACTTGGTTGTCATGAGCAAAAAAAAAGTATTTCTTTGGTTGTATGCCCTTATAGGTATAGTAGTCCCCTCAGCTTCGAGAAGCGAAGCGATAAAGAGGGTTGATTGATGGGTGTTAGACCTTGCAGAGTCCAACATCATGACCATTAGCCTTTGGATCTGAAGAGATTTAATAATTGAGATTGAAGAGGTGGGAGACGAGGAGTTATGAAGACAATTATATAAATAGAGGTGCATTTGTCTCATTTGAGCATCTTTAACATTGTTCCCTCTTTTGCCGATATCTGTTTCAAGAGTTTTCATTGTTTTGTTACCAACTAGTATCAAGTATGTCATCCAGTAGTTTTGATATGTATGTTAGGGATAACCTAAAGTTGAGTAGTAGCAAGTCTTCATGCGGTCCTTCCTGAGGGCTTTCTCTTGTATGCCAAGAGCTTTTTCTTGTAGAGATGAGGGAAGAGTCGGCCGATGAGGTAGTCGAGTCTAAGTTGCCGCCAATGGAGTGGGTAGATCCAAAAGTTAAGATCTATACATCCATTTTTAGGTGGTCCTTTATGTTGACGTTGTGGTTGAATAATATATGTCAAACTCAGAGAAGATTGAGCCAAAAACTATGTCCTCTCTTGCTGGAGAATTTTCATGTAAATACAAATGATTATAATCTGTCAAGCTGATTTTTAGCGCACTAAATAAGCTAAACTGCAATATATACATTTACTATAGCTAATTATCCTAATTAAGAGAATAAACGTTACAAATAAATATACAGTTTCATATCTTTTGCCATTTATTCTGTTGACATCCCCCCTCAAATTGATGTTGGTGAATCTGCAAGCATCAATTTGCCAAGTAGAAAATTGTGACGCTGGCGTGGCAACGATTTAGTGAAAATGTCAGCTATTTGAACAGATGTTTAGACATGTGGTATATTGATGACTCTACGATCATACGTTTCTCGGATAGAGTGACAATCGACCTTGATGTGTTTCGTCCGTTCATGGTAAACTGGATTTGCTGCAATCTGTATAGCACTAATGTTATCAACATGCAGTGGAGTGGGTTGTGCTTGAGACAATCCAAGCTCTGTAAGAAGACCACATAGCCATATTATTTCAGAATAAGCAGCAGACATTATGTGACATTCTGCTTCAGTGGATGACTTTGAGGCTGAATCTTGTTTCTTACATTTCCATGAAATAGGAGCATTTAGGAACATACACCAGCTAGTAGTTGATCTCCTAGTGTCTGGACAACTAGCCCAATCAACGTCACTATAAGCTTGGAGTTGAAGAGATGAATTACCAAGAAAGAATAAACCACGACTTGAGGTGCCAAGGAGATATTTAATGATACACTGCACGACTGAAAAATGAAAGTGTCATGGAGATTGCATGAACTTACTAACAGTGTGTACAACAAAAGAAATATCAGGGCAAGTGATAGTCACATAAATGAGACTACCAACTAGTTTCCGATATTGAGTGGGATTGTCAAGAAGCTCTCCTTCATGTGATCTATATTTAACATCAACTTCCATTGGAGTGCCAATAGGGGTAACATTGGTGCGTCCCGCTAGCTGGACCAAACCTTGAATATATTTATGTTGATTTACGAAAATTCCTTTAGGATGGTAATGCACCTTTAAACCCAAGAAATAATTGAGATAACCTAACTCTTCAATGTGAAAATTTGAATGCAGCATTTGTTTGATTCTAGAAATAGCATCTTGATAAGAACCAGTGACCACAATGTCATCCACATAAATAAGAAGTACGACAATGCCTTTAGGAGTTTGTTGAAGGAAAAGTGATGGATTATAATGACTTTGAATGAAAGAAAAACCAAGAAGAGTGAGCAAAACTTTTCAAACCATAAAATTGGGGCCTGCTTCAATCCATATAAAGAGTGTTTCAATTTGCAAACAATATTCGGGGAGAGGGTCGACATACCACCAGGAAGTGTGATGTAAACTTCCTCCTTAAGGTCACCGTGGAGGAATGCATTTTTGACATCCATTTGATGTAATGGACAAGATTTGGATGCAGTAAGAGCAAGGATAGTGCGCACAGTGGTCATCTTGGCAACTGGAGCAAAAGTCTCATCATAGTCTAGGCCATACTCTTGCTTATTTCCAAGCATAACTAGTCGCGCCTTGTAACGGTCTATGGAGCCATCCGAACGCAACTTTATAGAGAACACAAACTTTCTGCCTAAGGTTTTAACAGATGGAGGACATGGCATTATATCCCATGTCTAATTTTCTTCCAAGGCGAGAAGTTCACTTTCAATAGCTTTTTGCCAACATTCATTCTTCATTGCCTGTTTATAAGAAGAAGGAATAAAAATAGATGATAATGTTGCCTGTTTATATAGTTTTTTGCATTTCTATAATACACGTCCTCGACATCAGGTTACCTAACTTTCTCTAATTAGTCAGGTGAGAACATGTTTACTAGGCTCTTATTCATAATCCTTCAAAACGTTTAAAAATGGTTTCTTCAGGGTTGTGGTGACTGATTAGGGTCGTTCTCATTATTATGACAAGAATAATTATCCTAAGTTTCTCTTTTATTGGACATACAATTTGACTGGGTATTATAATTGGTCGAGGGAAGATATGATCGATGAAGACAAGAGAATTTTAAGTTTCCTGGATGAACATCCATGTCAATTGTTGACCAGGGAAATTTTAAGATGTACCTGTCTCCTTGATCCCTGAATGATATGATTGGTGAGTATATCATTCAAAGTTGGTTATGGACTAAATTTTGGCTAATATGAATATATGTTGGTTCTTATAGGAGTGATGGCGCAACATGCAGAAAAGGTAGGAAAGGAGGATGTGTTCCACAACCTAAGGAATAAGATACTTTTGACCGATAAGCAAGGTAAGGGGTCCTCAATTCCTACTTTGAAGGGACCGGTTGTAGATATCCACCCTCCTCATGTAGTTGCTCCTAGGACCATCCAACGTTCAAAACTCTAAGGAAGGAGAAAGTGAGGAAGACATTGTGGTATGAGCTCAATTCTTTGGAGGAGAGTTCCGACTATGGAGGGCTACTCGATACTCACATGAGACTAAAACAATGTGTCCTAAAACAATGTGTCCAATTCAACATTAGTGAAGAAGAATGTCAATTAAATGAAGGAAAGCGATCCTGAAATGACAATGAGAGCTTATCTCGAACTTCACAACCATTCTCTCCTATACGACCACAAGATCACGAAGCTCCTAAAAAGGGAGATAAATGATGAACGGAAGGAGAAGATGCCAATGAACTAGCGAGCATAAAACATTAATACGCTATCGACAAGGAATCCTTGGAGAAGGAGAGAGAGGCAGAGAAGAAGGAGAATGATGAACTAAAGAAAAAGCTTATAAGTTGGAAGAATCAATCTTTGGATTTAGAGAAAAATAAAAAGGACAAAGTGAAAGAGCTCACTGTTGCACTCAGACTAAGTCCTTCAAAATATAATAAAAGGTAAAAAATTATACTATTAAAATAAAAACATCAAAGTAAAATGTATGATTATATAAAAAAATTAGAAAATTGTAAAAATTTTAAAAAATCCATTAATCAAATTCTTAAAAAAAATGTTTACATACAAATTTGTAAAAGCAAAAAAGAAGAAATAAAAAAAGTAAAAAATGGTAGGTTTTAAGATAGGAGAAAGAGAAACGTACAATATGACTTCTAAATAATAAACTAAATAATAAAGAACAAAATTATTTAGAATACTAAAATTAGAAAAATACAAAATTATTTCGAATACTAAAAATATAAAAATAAAGAAGTAATGAAAGTATACACATTTTCTACAAGAATAAAAAATAATAAAAATATAAAGTCGCGTATTTGAAACATGATTTTAAGAGAAATTTGAAAATCATTATCTCAAAACACGACTTTATTTTCATTAATTTGAAGTCGTGTTTTTAAAAATATGACATATTTTTCTTGAAGTTGTGTTTATCAAAGATAAATTATTGATTTATGTAATTTTTATAGAATTTCTCTATGTTAGTAAATTTAATTTAAAAGTTTGTACCAATTTCATGAATATACCTAAGATATGAATATATCAATAAGTATTGTCATTATATAAGCTTATATGGTGATGGTTGTTGTTTCTTTTGGGATAACAATTCTTTGTCTTTAGATAGTACAAGAAATTGATAATATTTGAATTTAGATATTGAGCTTGAAACCCACTTAAAACAAGAAACCTTAATAATAATGTCATTATTCTACTATTCTTAAACAATAGAGTGGAGAATAATTATCCCTATCTCTATAAATAAATCTTTACACTATTACTAAAAGATATACTTATTGAACGTTTCCAGTTTAGCTTTAGTAGAGGAATAGTTGTTATAAAACCCCTTTGTTAAAAAATTATAAATTTCAGTGACTAATTGTTAAACAATCATTAAAATTCTTTCTTTTTTCTTTGGCAACTATTACTTTGAGAAACTCAAGAGTGGATGGATAGAGTTTATTTTCTCTAAATATAACATTTAATAACATAATAACACATGAATACATTTCTTTATGAGATCAATTCTCTTAATGTTGTACTGTACAGGATCTGATGTTACATGGTAATAAATTGACCTGTTTCTATTTGGCTTTAACTATTTTAATGACGTTTTATTTTTTAACTTAGGACATTTACAACTAATTCATGATATAAATGGGTTATGATCCACCAAACCCATATAGGTGAAGGTTTACAAATTCATGATTATCCTATAAATAGTACACCAATAAAAGTAAATGATTGACGTTCATTTGATACAACATCAATTGCTATCTGATGCATCCTACTAACTTGAGCGTTAGAGTGTCTTTTGCATACACATAATCCAATCATGGAGGACGAACACTAAGAAGAGAACCGAAGGAAACTAACTTTATGCATAGAGAATTGAAAAGTCCATGAAGATTATCTTTACATAGTTCAGTTGGCTCTTTAAGTACAAATACAAAAGTTAATTAAACAAGTTTCCAAAATATATATAAAAGATTCAAGTGTAAGTGACTTTCTTGCATTTACTCATATCTAGATGTAATATTTTCTATGGATATTTGACCATTCAACTCACCAAATTTAATTAAACAAAAATGGGTTGTGTTTTATTTACGGTTAGGTAAATCTCAACCCTGTTCAAACTAATCCATTTCTTTTACATATACAATTTATTTTGTCTTTAAAATGTTCACGTTTCATTTATAAAAACTTTTAATCTTACTAATAATTGATAATGCTTTTGTTTTTATTTTGTAACGTTTGACAATTTGGGTTTAGTGTTTAGATTTGGATTATATTTATTTTAAGTTGATGTTTATGTTTTGATTATAATTTGTCATAGTTTGGACAAACTGTATTTTGTACAAACTGTGTTATACACAAATTGTATCATTTGTTTTATATTTTAAATTAATTGAGACAAATTTATTATGATTTGACTTATTAATTTATTTGAAGTTTTAAAATTAATTTTTTCTAAACATTGTGTTATTTTTTTCCTAATTAGGTTGATACTTGAAAAATATTACTTTTAACATTTTTTTTATCAAAATCTTAATCCAATGGATTGAATTAGATCAAATATAAAAATAAAAAATATAGGAATATAATTCAATTCATTTCAACCAAATATTTTTTTAAGTAGATCACGAACACTCTAATATTTTCTTCAAAAACTTATTTAGATATTAAGAAATCTTTGAAAAAAAAAAGCATGAACAGTATCATATGAACAATGTCTTTCAATCATACGATGTATTTGGTTGGGTACAGACGAAATAATTTAGTTTAATGGAAGAGTCAAGATGGGGAACTCATGGCATTTCTCAAAATGAATGGCAGACACATACCATAGTGGCAATGGGCCACTAAGATCTTCTGGATTTAATTGAACAAACAAATTTAAGTGAATGACTACCTTGTTTGTTTTTATCTGATTTTGCTTTTTTAATAATGTAAAAGCTTTAATATATGTTTTACATTTTAATAAACTTATTGATAACACTGATGAAGGAACAAATTAAAATAAATCAACATTTTCATAAAAAGTTAAAATTAATTTAAGGAAATGCTAGTAGCATATTATCTTGCATAGGGACATTTGTGTTGGTTAAAGTTTATTCGAAATAACAAAGTTATATGGGTCCATTTTCATTGAACGAGTCACTCTGATGATTTTGGTAATATTAATAAATTTTAATCATTACATAATTGTTTTTGTAAACAAATAAATTTAGGTTTAACTCAAATCTTACATGATGTTTGTTCTCATTCATTCATATATATATATATAATATTTCTTATTTATATTTAATATGAATTCTTCACCTCAGAAATTGTGAACATGAAACTAAATATTAATTCAATAAATTTAATTCAATCATATATATATATATATATATATATATATAATTTTTTTTTAATTTCTAATCTAATAGAGCATGTTACAAATATGAGAAGTGAAGAATAATATTATATAGATTTTTCCAACATCAATAAGATTATGGCCATATGAAGATGTCGGTAGAATCTTCAATATTTTAAGGTGATGATATTATATTCTTATTTTAGTTAATTACTGATGAAGTTTATAAATTTATATGGATGAAGTTTATAATCTTGCACCCAGAGTTTGATGTTTCTAAGTTGTTAGCTGAGATACCAAAATGAGTTTTGATAAGGAAGATCATTCTGACAAACTACTTGAAGCTCAAACCCACATATTTAACCAAACTTTTGGTTTCATAAACTCTATGTCCCTTAAATGTGCAATTGATCTGTGCATACCAGATATCATACACAACTATGGCCAATCTATGCCACTCTCACAACTCATTGCTTCACTTCCAATTCACCCTTCAAAGACTTGCTTTGTTTCCCGTTTGATGCAAATCTTGGTCCATTCTGGTTTTTTCTCTCAACAGAATGATGATAGTAAGCAAGAAGTGAGCTATGCACTAACTGATGCATCAGCACTTCTCCTTAAGGAGCACCCTTTTAGTATGACATGTTTGCCACAAGTGATACTTGATCCAATTTTGGTGAATCCATGGTTTCAGTTCTCGACTTGGTTCACAAATGATGAGCCTACACCATTTCACGCACAGAATGGGATGACTTTTTGGGACTATGCTGGCCGTGAGCCCAAACTCAATCACCTTTTCAATGATGCCATGACAAATGACACTCGATTGATTTCCAGTGTGATGATTGAGAAGTGCAAGGGAGTTTTGGAAGGATTAGAGTCTTTGGTTGATGTTGGGGGAGGGACAGGAACCATGGTTAAGGCCATTGCCAACTCTTTTCCACACTTGAAGTGCACTGTTTTTGATCTCCCACATGTTGTTCATGGCTTGCAGGGAACAGATAACATAGAATATGTTGGAGGGGACATGTTTCAAGCAATCCCTTCTGCTGATTCCATCATGCTCAAGGTAAATATTATTTAATTCTATCTTCTTACTACACCTTTACCACACATCATGTTCTGTCTGTCTGTCTGTCTAGGGTTTTAGTTCGTTGATAAATTACTTCTTCAACTATATTTATTATTCAAGAAATAATAAAAACTTATGCAATATACAATCATATATATATATGGTAAAAATAATTCTTATTGGGTACACAAGGTTTTTTCATTATTCTGGTGTAATTTCGTAAAAAAATATTAAAATTGAATAATTTGTAAAAGTTACAACAATAGTCAAGTCATGTTTGAAGTTCATGCATAACTTTTTTATTATAAAGTTAAAGTCGTGTCTTGTATATAAGACTTATTTAATACCAGGTAGTGAACCCAAAGACAATTTACACGTTGGAATATCTTCCAAATCTGATTGTACTAGTAATTTCTTTAAGGTTCATTAGAATATGAAAAAATCGATACACAAGTTGTGTTTAAGACGAGATGATTTTTGTTAGATAATGAACATGTAATTTTTACTAAATGGAAAATTAATATTTAATGTGATTGTAATTTGACTTTGATGCAGACTATAATGCATAACTGGAACGATGAGGAATGCTTGAAAATCCTGAAGAAATGTAAGGAGGCAATCGGAAAGAAAGATAAAGGAAAAGTGATTATCATAGACGTGGTGATAGGAAAGCTGAAAGGAGACAGTGTATTGGATCAAACCAAGCTCTACTATGATATGGAGATGATGGTGTTGGTTACTGGAAAAGAGAGAAATGAGAAAGATTGGGCTAAGTTGTTTTTTTCTGCAGGCTTTAATCACTATAAGATAACTCCACTTCTAGGTTTCAAGTCTCTCATAGAGGTTTATCCATAGCAATAATGGTGTGATATATATTTCTGTAATATCATCTATACCTTTGAAAGAATTTCTGTATTTAAGTCGTTTCATTTTTATAATTTTGTCCATGTTTCTGAGTTTATAGTCTATCTTTTTTTATAAGGAGTTGTTGAAGATGCAATTAAATTAATTTTTATATTTAGAGTGTTAACAGATGTTAACCAGTAAGTATTTTTAAATTATTTCAGTACTTACGTTTGATCCGACTAATTACCTCGTTAGATCAAATCTTAGGATCATTTGTTTATTAGCAATATGTTATTCATGCTAAAGACAATTGGAGATGTTTTTGGCAATAAATAGACTTTTTTAATTTTAATTTTTTGGGTTAATGGAGACATCTCCATGATTATAATAATAGTGTAATCATTGAACATTTTGTATGTTTCTTAATAAGGCAAGAAAATATTTGAGAACGTGAAATTAATCTTTTAGGATACGTTATTTTAATAGGTAAAGAAATATATTGTTATAAAATAAGGATGTGCAATCTAGAATGGATACGCTGAGATCATATTCAATATTTGATACATATCCTCCAAAAATAAAAAAAACACTCCGTTTGAAATATTTATTAAGATTTGTAACAAAATATAAAGTGAAGAAATATTTTATACCATCGTTGTAACATAAAAGAGAATTCTCCACAACTATCAAGAATATAAGAGTTCTAATAAGAATGTAATACCAAATCGAAAAATAAAAGAAATAAAATATATTTAATTTTAATATTTTCTTTTGAGTTAAATTCGTATATTTAGACGTTGTTTTGAGTAACCTTTTAGAAATTTATAATATTCGGAATTTCATAATATTTTTGAAATTTTAACAAGATAAAAACTAAAATGTAAACTTTTAAAAAGATAAAATAATACAATTTGTCACATCGGATAAATTCAATACCGATATTTTCAGATCAATATAAAAACAAGTAATCTTGAACTAGAACATATATAGTATCAAAATATTGTAGAGGCTTAACATCAATATATAATAAAAGAGTATATCTCATCACGCATAACCAAATATCACAAATAAAAATAACATTCGAGTATATGAAAACTTAAAACTTGGTGGAAAATAAATCAATATGCGGACAATATTCATTATATAATTTTGTTAATTATAAAAATTGACACCAATCACCATTCAACAATAACTGTGGTCTTACGTGTTAATCAATCATTTTCTATTGGTGGAACCTAATTCCCTCATTACCTTAATTCATATACATTTAAAAATTTAATTCCAGAATGCTGTAGTCTATATGATATAGACTGAATGGTCGACATTCAAAGACGTTTGGTCTATCTGGTACAACAAGTGAAAGTTAACTTGTATAAAAGGGTTTTATTATTGTTGGGCTGCAATTGAGCCAACATTTAAGTTATGGGCCATAGCTTGGCCAGTGTCTTTGTTATTGTTAAGGCCAATAGCTTGAACAAACAAGCAGTAAATTAAATAATAACGGAATGATTATTGATAGGGTTTTGCTCCCTCCACCACTACCCTTGCTCCCTTCACCTCCACAAAAAAATTTTAATGAAAAAATTATCCTTTAATTTTTAACCATTTTACTTTTAATGTTCACATCCTTGCATTTAGGAAAACAAAAGTAGAAAAATATATCCAATGAGAATCACAACATTTCAAATGGATACTTATAGATAATACAAACAATAGAAGTTGTATTCACTGCTGCAAAGCTTTATTGATAAGTGATTCTGGTGCACAATTTCTCATTATTGCCAATCAGCCCCATCATCTTCCGTATCTGATGAAGCATGAAGCTCTGTCCCACAACCTCACACTTTACAAACTCAATGCCCTCAACTACAACAATAGCGTTAACATTGAATGAAATAATGTAACGACGAGCAGCAGGGTCCTACGCTTTTGTTCGGGTGGTGAAGTTATGGAAATTGTGAGTCCCAACAAGAGTTGAAACACGTCTTATGCACATAGCACATATTATAAAATAAAAAGAATTGAAACATGTCTTATGCACATAGCAAGAGTCAAACACATGACTTCCAACCCATAACAAGGAGGTCTAACCAATTGTGCTACACGTCACTTTTGTACAACTCATTATTTCTTATTTTAATTAATTCTGTTCACGCCCATACTTCCCTTCTAGTTATTTATTTTTGGTGGATCTTACATTCTTCTCTACCTAAAAATTTTCGTCCTAAAAAATTATACATAATAGGAAAAAGATACAGATTCATCTCCTTCATGTTGTCCTCCAACTCCTAAGTTTCTTCTTGAGTTCTTTCGTCCAACACTACTTTCATAGTACGAATATCGTTGACTCAAAGCTTTTTGGTTTGAGAATTCAACACTCGTATCGGTCTAACATCCAAAGTTATGTTTTCTTAAATATGAATTCCATTTGCCTCGAGTACATGAACTAAACTTGGTATATACTTCCTCAACTGTGACACATGAAATACAATATGCAAATTCGTCAATTTTGATGGTAATATCATAAGCTACTGGTCCAATCTTCCTAATGATCTGATAAGGTCCGAGAAACTTCAAATACAACTTCTTTAATTTGATGGATTTTCCTAATCCTATTATTGGTGTTATCCGAAGAAACACATGATCCCCCACTTCAAACTCAATCGGACTTCTCATCTGGTTAGCATAATAATTTTGTTTGCTTTGAGTTGCTCGCATATGCTCCTGTATCAACTTAACTTTTTCGGTAGTTTGGTGTAGAAACTCTAGACCTACAATAACTGCTTCCCTATCCTAATACTAAGAGAGAGGTGTTCTACATCTTCTTCCATATAAAGCTTTACCATGTTGGAATGATAATTGTTATTATATGTGAACTCCATAAATGGTAAGATCTCACTCTAACCTCCCAGATGATCCAATACATACGTCCTCAACAAATCCTCCAAAGGTTGAATATTCTTTTCAGACTGGCCATCCATCTAAGGATGATATGTTGAACTTATTCTCAGTTGCGTACCCAAAGCTTCTTGCAAACCTTAATGTAAACCTTTGATCATGATTTGAAATAATATTCGTCACACCCCAAGCCATCTATTCCATTGACATCCTCTAATTGATTGGCAGAAAATGAGCGTACTTTGTTAGTTTATCCATAATCACCCAGATGAATTCATGGCTAGACAACCTTGGTAAGTGAGTTACGAAATCCATCGAGATACTATCCTACTTCCATGAGGGACATCCAACTACTGCAACTTTTCTTTGGGTCTTTAATACTTAATCTTGGCTTTCTGGCAAACCAAGCATGAAGATACAAACTTTGCCACATCCTTCTTCATTCCACTCCACCAGAAAGATTCCTTTAGCTCCTTATACATCTAGTCATACTTGAATGTATGGTAAAATGACTCTTATGGCCCTTTTCCAGAATCATCTGTTCTTGAAATGAAGAATACCATCACTCCCCATAGAAAAATCGTTGACCTGGTCAATACCCAACAAGTCCACCATATCCTGTAAACCTGCTTTACCCAATTGTTCTATATCTTCTCCAAGAAATTATTGGTTATCGTCAACTGATTACACCAAATATGATCCTTGTGTAATTGTATCCACAAATTCATATCTCGTAGCTTTTCCATCAACTCCAACTCTTTCATCATCAATGTTGACATCTACACTTGTTTTCTACTTAAGGCATTTGCTACCACGTTGGATTTCTCCGATGATTCTACAGTTTAAAATCAATCCTGTGAATACTCCATCCTCCTTTTCTCTCGCATGTTCAATTTCTTCTGATCGAACAACTACTTCAGACTTTTATAATCACTAAAAACTTGAAATTGTGATCCGTACAGGTAAGGCCTTCAAGTCTTTAATGAAAACATTGAAATAAAGGGAAAACACTAGAAAAAAGGGGGGCTAGGGGTGGGGGGAGGGGGGTTGAATAATGTTTTCAAAAATATTTTGCAAAACAATGCTTGTTAAATATAACAAGGGTTAGACGACCTGCTATAACTATTAGAAAATTTTGTTTTCAATAAAGAGTTTGAAGAAAACATATCAAATAAAGAAGATAATAACACAAGTGTTCTTATACTGGTTCACTCAACCTGAGCTACGTTTAGTCTCTCTCAAGAACTCTTGAGAAGTTCTATTAATCTTATCAAATATTACAACCGAGTACAAACCACTTCTGGTGCACACTGAGTATTCTAACCACTCTTGGTATCCAAGTATTATAACCACTCTTGGTATACACCGAGTATTCTAACCACTCCTGGTACCTTTAGTCAATCCTGACTAGTATGAGTTTACCTACTTTTCTGTTTCCATGAATTATAACCACTCTTGGTACCCCTAGCCAATCTTAACTAGTATGAATTTACCCATTACTTGTTTCTAAATATTATAACCACTCCTAATTTAAATTAAGTATTGTCAACGACTCCTGGTTCCCCTAGTCAATCTTGACTAGAATGTTTAGCTTAAAACAAGGATTTAATAGAAACACATTTAGTGTTTGATTACAAATACAAATATGAGTAACTCTCAAAAAGAGGATCAATACAATACAATACAATATGTGAACATATGACGTTCTTCCTCTTAGGTTAAAGAGCATAAAAAAAATATAAGCTTTTAGTTAGAGTAGATCTAGTATTTAATGATATTTCTTGTGTATGTTCTCTCTCTCTCTCATCTCTCTCTCTCTCTCTCTCTCTCCTTTTTGTTGTAAAAAGCTAACAGAATCACGAACAAAATTTCCTAAGGCGTGTAGAGTCACTGTCCTTAAGGACTTATCTGCGGTGTATTGTGCAAGTCCCCCAGGATACTGTTAAACCCCTGACAAGTGTACCAGATCGTATCAATTAATAATAAGTGGTAAGACCAAATATTGTTCTCCCAAAGGACTCTTAGGCCTTATCTTTCATGTAAATTGATTTTATAAGACTTGAAAAAGAAATAATTTTGTGGTTGTATGCAAAACGAAAATAAACATGCAAATGCAAGTGATTCAATTGGCAAAGAAAAGATATGAATGAATGGAGTTGTTGGGGTTTACAATTTCATCTTACCCGCCCTCTTATATCTACTTTTCTTATTTAATTCACTTTATTATCTAATTATCATGCAAACTTTCTTTGCCTACCCTAAACCCGATCTCTCGGCGAAAAGAGCCTATCACTAACTACTAGTTTACTATCTCTAGTCTCCCTAAGTAATTAGGAATGCATATATAACAGAAGCAAAAACAATGGATCGTCCTACCCCTATCTCTAGGCAATATTGCTTAATCAAGGAATTCCCTATCAGTTCATGACTTCCCCGTACGTCTCCGTATCGACAAAGGCAAATATCTTCTTACCGAATGAGTTAAACGATAAAAGCATTGAGCATAGATAAGAAACCCAACAATTGATAATATAAGAATATGAATAAAACAAGAATTTTAATATAAGAGAGTTTCAAAAGATTACATTGTTCCCTAACAACAAAGGTTTTAGTTCACCATGGACATGGTGAAACTAGATAGAATTAAATGAAAGAATGGAAGAGTAAACCCTAGATTTGATAAATTGGAGCCTAAGCATCCAAGAAACCACCTCCAAGGACTATAAAAGTGCTCTGGACGTCTCTGCCTGCCAAAAGAATTACTTTGAAGATCGTACTAGCGCTATTTATAACGTATAAAAGGAACAAAATTTAAGCCCAAGCCCAGCATTCCACCGCTCAGCACCTAATTTGGCCACTCAACGGTTTCCCTCTAATCGCAGAACCGCTCAGTGGTCCATCTCACTGCTCAACGGTTTGCCTCTAATCGCCTGGACGCTCAGTGGCACCGCTTGAGCGAGAGGTAGTGACTGCTCCCTCGAATCTGGTGCTCAACGTTGGAAAATAACACTGAGCGGTGACTTTGACTCTTCTTTTTTTTCTTTTTCTCCTTCTTTCTTGAGTCTAAGTCCTCCCTCTTTTACTTCCATCTTCAATTCTCATCAAAACCCTACAAAACAATGCAAAACAAGCATAATATCTCTAAAAACAACTTTTGACTCTCATGTGACTCAACTAAGTGTTTTACTAGATTCTAAGCTCATTCTAAGCCATAAAGGTTGTGTTTTGATATCAAATTTAAGTATAAAAATAACGGTTGTTAAACCGTTATTAGATACAACAGGATCTTCTCAAAATATTTCTAAGCATCTTAGAACTAGCAAGGATCTCTAAACAGAGTATAAGAATAACCCAGAATAATTTTAGAAGAGGAAAAGAACTAAAGAATGAAACTTAGAAGAGAGAAGAATGAGAAAGACTGAATTTGGTGTGTATTGGAAAGAAGGAAGAGCTCTCTATTTATAGAGCTACGGGAGAATAAAATCATTAAAAGAAAATAAAAAAACATTAAATTTGTTAACGTTGGAGAACTTAAGGAATTGAAGCCGTTGCCAATAAATTTCCAACGTTCCAAATCATTTTCACTTTTGCAATAATAATAAAATATTATAACTATCCCCCACTTATTGCAAAAGAGAGTTGAAAGAAAAAAGTCTTTGACTCAAATAGTTCAAACATTAAAAGAAATATAAGAAACTTTTATTCTGGGTCTCATAGGATGTAATGCATCAGAGCTGGTATAACAAGTTATATGAAGCAGTCTTAGATTGGGATACTTGACACACAATGTAGTTGGTATAACAAGCTATATGAACGAAAGACACTTGACGTGTGTTAGAGGTTTATCAATCACAATACACCCGTACAATCCTTGCTGTTATCGATGTGTTGCGCTTACTAGGCCATGCGCGTGCCCGATATTCATGAGTGCTCTAGAGATCATGCCAAGATCTCATGCAAGCGGCCCCACTCGACACACATATAGGTGATTTCATCAAGTGTATGCTGCAAATATACACCACCTATAAAGGATATGAAAATCATTAAAAACTTTATTTAAACTAAAATTCTTTCACCACATAGAATTTTAATGACAAAGTTTAACCTCTCAAAAATGCAGTCTCTAGCACTTTCACACACACCATAGGAAGGGACATAATTGATTAAAATCAATTTAGTGCTATCAGAACTAACAAGTGACTTGTTTTTACCCATATGAACCTTATTCATGGGATCTTCAATCACAAAGGTTGGGTTACCATCACATGTTTGTTTGCAAGTGGCTTAAGTCTCATTTCCCTCGATGTTTCTAATATCATTTGTCTTCCTAGGGGTTTTGTGAGAGGGTCCGCTAGATTCCGTTCTGACTTCACATAATCAATGGAAATAGTTTCACTCTTTAGCAGATGCTTCACCAAATTATCTCTCAATTGTTTATGTCTATTCTTTCCATTGTAATTCTTGCTTTTAGCTATAGCTATTGTCGATTGGCAATCACAATGTATTGATACCGATGAGGTTGGTTTCATTCCTACCGGAATGTTCGCTAATATGTTTTTCAACCACTCAGCCTCATTTCCAGCCATCTCAACACAAAATTCCATTATTGGTATTGTAATAATAATTTGCCTGGATGATCTCCATGTAATCGCACCACCCCCAAGTGTGAATACGTAACCATTAGTGGATTTTGTCTCATCTGAATCAGAGATCCAGTTAGCATGTACCCTTCTAGTACAGCGGGAAATCCACTATATTCAATGACATAATCCATTGAATCTCTTAAGTATCTCATAAGCCTAGTGTCAAAACTCAATTTCGTCCGAATTAACTAAATAATAGGTTTTCTTTTTTATTTTATTTTATGTTATTTTCTTTCATTTTTATTTTTATTTTTAAGTTATGTTTAATTTTACTATTAGTTATTTCACTTTATTTGATTTAGTCTTTATCTAAAAAAGAAAAAGAAGAGAAAAAACAAAAGAAAAAGAAATGAAAAAGAAAAAAAAGAAGAGGGAAAAGGGAAAAAAGACAAAAAGAAAAAAAAGAAAAGAGAAAACGAAAAAGAAAAAAAGAGATAAAAAAGAATAAAAAAAAGAATAAATAAAGGGAAAAAAAGAAAAGAAAAATAATTAAAAAAAAAGGACAAAGAAGGAAAAGTAAAAACCGAAAAAAGAAAAAAAAATGAAGAAGAAGAAAATAGGTTTGTAGTGTCACGCCATGCAAGGAAAAGTTTGATAAAAGCAATTTTTATTTTTGATTTGCAATTAAAAAAGGGGAGAAAGCATTGCCCATCATAGCAAGGCACAAGCTCATTCACTTGGGCTTATGCAAAAGGGGATGCACCTCTATTTTCATCCTTACACCCTTGGCAGATTCTAAGTATGAAGAAAAAGGGCCTCAATTTTGCTCAGCACCCTAGTTTTTAATCTCTATATCCTGGCCTTATTTGACTGTGATGTTTTTTTTCATTTTTATTGTGATGTTTTTTTCATTTTTATTGTCCTTGCTTTTATTTCTTTAGCTTTAGAATTTGTTTTATTATTGCTTGTTTGTTATACTCATTTGTTAATAAAAATAAAAAATAAAAAAAATAATAAAATTCGTTTTAAAAGGTTAAAGCACACATGTGATCGTTCGCGTAGGCCTTGTGCTAAAAATTTTTTTCCCTTCATTTTAAAAAAAAATAACAAAAATATGTTTTAAAAGGTTAACGCACACGTGCGACCGTTCGCGTAGGCCTTGTGCTAAAAACCTTTTTTCCCTTCTTTTTACAAATATAAAAAAAATATGTTTTAAAAGGTTGAAGCACACGTGCGATCGTTCGCGTAGGCCTTGTGCTAAAAACATTTTCCCTTCTTTTTTACAAAAATAACAAAATATGTTTTAAAAAGTTAAAGCACACGTGCGACCGTTCGCGTAAGCCTTGTGCTAAAAACCTTTTCCCTTCATTTTACAAAAATAACAAAAAAATATGTTTGAAAGGTTTAAGCACACGTGTGACTATTCACGTCGGCCTTGTGCTGAAAATCTTTTCTTCTTCTTTAAAAAAAACGTGTACAAAAAAAAATAAAAAATTTTGTTTTTTGATTTTTACTTTTTAGGGGAAATTAAACATTTTGAAGCTATTCGCGTATTTAATTAAAGGTACTCCCTTTGGGCAGGCGTTGTAGGGTGCTAATACCTTCCCTGCACCTAACCGACTCCCGGACCTAAAATCCAGTTTTCGCATATCATGCCTTATCGTTTTATGGTTTTTTCGTAGTTTTCCATAATAAATTATGGTGGCGACTCCAAAACGTTTTTTTTCTAAAATCTCGTTTTCTTTTTTGGATCATCGTCCCGTCGCGACACCGGTTGCGATAGATGGCAACTCCACTGGGGATTTCGAGAGTCAGGCCGTTTAAATAGATGTGCGAATTCGATGTGGTTTTGCTTTATGATTTTCTTCCCCTTTTCTTTATCTATATTTGATGTTTGAAATAATTGCATGTGAATTGTTTTGATATTGAACTCTAGGATAGAAAACATGTTTATATATATCTGGGAATCTTCTGGTTGTTTTGTAGGTGAGGGTATGAATTGTATTCTCCCTTCACACACACACATTATGCATATCATGAGTGACGCCCTATACCCGGGTCTGAGTGCAACTTAGAAATAGAGGGGTTGTGTAGCGGTGCCACTTGGGACATACTTCCTGTTTGGCTATCGTGAGAACCCCAACTAGAGTCTGTTCTCTTCATTTGTATTTTCACACCTAGTTGATTACTCGTCTGTTGTGGAGATGCTGTGGAGGGGGCCATAGCTCTAGTAACCATCGATCTTTAAGCTCAGGGAACCATCTTGATGAGATTTCATATACTTGACCTTGAATCCAAAGCATTGAACCTTTATTAGGGCACAAAGGGAGATGTGTGCAGTCTTATAACCCTCATTTTTGCTTAATAAAATCAAGCACCTTGTACATATCACTACATTCTTTTTTTCTTTCTTTATTTGTTGCTCATGTTTTTATGGTCTTGTCAAATTTTGTGGGTTCTAGTCAAGAAATTATAAAGTCGTGATTACGGTAAAAATGGAAATTAACATGGGATTGTGAGTTAAAGGGCATTCGAGTTTAGACTTTCTGAAGAAAAGCATACATATTGAGGCCAAGGGGGGCAATGTCGATCACTTGAAGGATCTAGTGAAAAAAAGATAACCCTAAAAGATGCATTCAAGAACGGGTATATGATTTTGTTAAGCTTGTCAGAGTGGAAGAATTCGGGCAAATCTTAAATGCATTTCTCGAGGGCAAAGCTCCATACAACTACTCTGGGCAGTATACCTCTATCTTGCAGCTAGCGAAAATCATAAAAGTACACCCTTTAAGTTGGCGAGTGAATCCATACCTACAAGAAGGGGTCTTACTCAAGGATGCCTAGAGTGATTCTTGCATTGATTAACCGAGTATGAAAGGTGGGAAACATTCATGAATGCACTAGCTCTGAGAATCCATTCATTATTGGCCTAGCTGAAACTTATGGGACTCTCGGTCAATGTTGTGAGCCAAGGAGAAGGAAGATGTTACGCTGTTTACCGGTGTCTGTATGTATGCTTCATTTCTCGCATGAGTAAGGGCGTTTTGAATGCCACATGTCCCCTAGGAACTACTACAGTTAAACTAAAGATGAAAGGGGCAAATGAATGAACGCAGCTCTGTGCAGGCTCAGAAAAGAAAACGTTTAAATGGCGTGTCTCTTGGCAAAAAATATCATGTATCGCACGCCGTTGCGAGAATTACCCTAATGTCCCCCTCATGGGTATCCATTGTTGTGTGTGTGTCAACAAAAAATAAAAGAAGAAGAAGAAGAAGAAGAGAAAAAAGAAACAAAAAAAAAACAAAAAAAAAAGGGGGAAAAAGAAAAAAACAATTTGGGTATCCTATGAGAGGGTCGCCAACACTTGCATCTCTTGTCACATTGCATACCTTCTGAGGAAGGAACCTTTACTGAAATGTTTCATGTTAGGGATGCTTGGGGCAACTCTGTT